>CM059042.1:39889143-40174839 GCA_030279155.1 Forsythia viridissima
TGACATGGACCCAAAGTGGTGATATTTGACAGAAAAGTAGTCCAGATGGAAAAGATATTAATTTTTTTTTGAGAAAAATGCCATTCAGACGTGACTTTATGAAAAATCTGTTGACGTCGGAATCTGCACTATCCATGTGTCAACAGATTTTCAGTCAATCCTCTATCAGTTTGTATGTTACCTGTACACTAGGCCAACCGTTAGGCACCAAGATCACTGGAGAAAAAGGGTCCGGTGCTGGTACTCCAACGATCAAGTCAACTGCCGGTATATGTAAGAGACATCAATATATGGTAGAAAGTATTTGGGTGTAGGAAGGACAAGCAGACACAAAATTAGAGCAGAGTTTAAGGGTGAGAATAATGTACTTTAGAATAACCAGAGATGTTGTATTTATAGTTTCAGAGTTCTAATTGACTTAGGTAAGCAATTAATTAGATATCTGATCGTATCCTCCTTCCTTATAGGATAAGGGTGATTGATTGGCAATGCATTCTCTTAGATTTTAGTCCTTATTTAAGTTGATTCTCATTATCACGTTGCTTAATCTTTTAGGAGACTGAGATTTGATTTCCTTGTGAGGATCCGCGTGTCAATCACATATAATCTTTCTTTGAATATATCTCTAGCCATTCTAAAATATTGTAACGCCTGCGAGCTATGAAGGATTCAGAGACTGGCGAAGTGCCCTGTGCCGGTTATGAAAGTCGAGGCCCTTCATGGGCTTTGCAGTAAATGGTTCAAGAGTGCTAAGATGTTGCCGAGTTTCCAAGGCCTTCTACAAATTCAAGAGGCCCTCGCTGGGCTTATGAGACCTTTGTGGGGCCTGACTTTGGCCTTTACTGGTCTAGGGGGCCTTTACTGACGTGGAGGCCTTACCAAAATCTGGTGGTAACAATAGTCCCCCAAGTCCAAACCTATTATTTATGGCATGTGTGGAATTTTGAAAAAGTTTTTTTCTTTTCTCTATTGTTTTTTTTATGACAAGGACGTCAAATGCTATGGTGGGCCCCTGCCTTGATTGAGATTGTTTGATAGAGTTCTTCGCACATTTATACTTGAATTCTTCGAAGCAGTACAGTCCCCCAAGCCCGAAGCCTATTTATTCATAGCGGGTCAGGGCTTTGATTAGTTTGGCCTCAGGTAACGTGCCCTTGTTTGGTTCGGGATAGGTGTGATCTGACCGAGCCATCAATCAAAGCTGTCACAGTAGTCCGTGGTCAAGCAATGATGAGTCGGGGCGTCAGCGCCATTAATGATGTTGGCACGTGAAAGACGTTTGTGGGCGCGTGTGATGTGCACACGCTGTCCGCATTAATTTCTTCTAGAGAATGTTTCCGCCTTTTCAACCTGGTTGTGACATGCATTCACTACATGGATGGCTCAGATCGTGTGATTTGAAATCAACGGTAAGGATGAAATGGGGTCTCGTCTATATAAACCTGGTGCCCTTTCATTAGGCATCCTTTCATCTGTTCATTTGCCTTCAAAATATCTGAGATGTTCTGGTGAAAAAACAAGTAAGGAGTTCTATTGTGCTGTTCGTTGAGTCTGTTATGTAAAGTTGTAGAGTTTATTGTGTACTGTTTCTCGTATCTCCTTTGTATTTTTCAAAATTTCCTGTTTCGACCACCATTTCTTTATCTTCTTTGGCGACTTCAGAGGTTTCTCTGTTTGGTCAAAACAACGAAAAAGAAATCAGCAATGCCATTCGAAAATGATGATTCTCAGAATCAGTCAGCCGCCGGTACTGACTCTGAGATTAGGAAGAAAGTTCCATCTCGCCCAAAGGGCAGGATGAGGTTGAGCATATGCCGATTGTTGTCTATCATCTCTCAGCATCCACGAGTGGGAGGCTAGAAGGTTCTGGAATCCTACAAAAGATGAAGGCGAGGAATAAACAGCAGGGCATTGGGGTTTCTGAAATGAGAGCGTCGCTAGACAAAAGGGATGCCCGGCAGCTCGGCAAGTTGACGAGGAGTTGACAAGTTCAGCTACTATGGCCTCGATGGTTCGCTCAAGGATCAGGGAGGCGGACTTGGAGGATATCAGGCTTTCTTACGATATCCCCGCCTCTGTTGTGCTCAGGGCCCCCAGCCCAGAGGAGCATGTCGATGACCCACCAGAAAGGTTCGTCGCTTTTATAAGTCGGCAATGTAGGAAGGCCTTCGCCTACTGTTGCATATCTTCTTTTGCGAGGTTTTATGCAATTTCTTCCTGGCCTCTTATCAGATAACGCCAAACGGATAGGGCCAGATGGTGGCGACATTCCTGTTGTGGAGAGGTTGAAGGGGACTTATCCCCAAGGAAATTTGAGTCAATTTACTAACCTTGCCGGTCTGCGGGTTGGTTCAACATATCTCTCCAACCGGGAAAAAAATGGAGGACGGCTATCGACAGTCCCAACAAAGTGTACAAATGGAAGGAGAGATTCTCTTTGCTAGAGGGGATTAGGAATTTAGGAAGATGATCCCTCCCAATGTGTCCATTGCTCGCTTCTTTGGAAAACTCGGTATATTTTACTGTCATGTGTGGTTTATAATCTTCGCTCCTGACTTAATACTCTATTTGTCTTTGTAGATTGTGGAAAGCCGCCAATCCGAAGAGAAACCAAGGTGACTTAAGGTTGAAGTGGGCTAAAGTTTGTGCACTTGACAGCGACGTTAGGAGCCTCAGTAATCTACTCAAGGATCACGACTTATTGATTCGTTTTGGACTAATGGGTAAGCCTTGTGACTTGAATTATGTAGATGGAGATGCTCTCTGTGACCCCTACAATGGCCGTTGCAAGTGTCCACAAATATTGGACCTCGGCGTAGGAGAAAGCTACCGATGAGGCTTCCATGGGGCGACCTCTTGCAAATGGCGGAGATGACTTTAGCCCGAGGGCTGATCTTGAACAAAAAAGTGTACAGGATCCTCGCTGGTTTTGAGGACAAGTTCAGCAAGGATGAGGCTAAGTCGAAGAAGCTCTCCGAGGATCTAAAGGCAATGAGTGCCGAGAAAGCCAAGCTGAATTCGGAGAATAGGGCCTTCGATTCAAGCTGGATGCTTTGGTGGCCGCCAAGGCCGATTTGAAAGCTAAGTATGAGATCGAGTTGAAGGCAGCAGCTGAGAACCTGAAGTAGGCTTGGGACCAGAAAAAGGCTGCTGAAGCCACACAGAAATTGGCCGAGGACTGTACGTTCGCTGCTGAAAGTGCTGTTGCCACGACCAATAGTAACTTTGAGGCTATGGTTGCTAAAAAAGATAAACAGTTGGCCGAGGCTAGGAAAGAGGTGGAGAAGTTGAAGGCGGAGCGTGCTGAGGTTGAGGCGAAGACTGTGATGTCCTACAAGAAAGAGTTCATCAATACGCCTGAGTACTTGCGCCTCACTAGTCTCTTTATGACGTCCGGCAGGGAGCAATTAGTCGAGAGGATCAGGGAGGTTCATCTAGAGTAAGACCTTTCATTCTTAAGGCAAGCTTCTGCTAACCCTTCTTCCTCAAAGGATTCTACGACCATCGAAGTTCCTTCTTCTATCGAACCTCAGGATGGAGGCGAAGCCCAAACCACTCCTCCCATCATAGAGGAAGGCCCTCAGTATGCCGGCTCTAGAGAGGCGGCGAGGCAGTAGGACTTGCATTTTTTTGTTTTCTACTTTTGTACTCGTTCTAAATTTATCAATGAAATCTATTTCTATTGTTTCGTATAATTACCTTGTGCACTGTGAGTAACTGAAACACTTAGCCAATAAGGTTCATTACTTGTGACGAGGCTTTATTGCCGATGATGACATCCTTAAATGACAGTCCTTTGATTATAGTATTAATTGTGCAGCCTTTTCGTTGAATATGAAGGGTTGGATCTGGAGTTGAGTAGTTTGTTTTCAAGGGCATTAATGGTGCAGTCTTTTTGTTGCCCAATAAGTTGACATCATCATTATCTGGATAAGTTGAAAGGGCGAGCGTGACATGTGGTGGTCCAAATGCCCATTAAATAGCTGTCCATTAATAGCCTTATTTAATATCTTGTGTTTCCCATGCAGTCAAGTCTTGTGCTTTCCATGCAGCCCCTATATACACCCCAGGGGTTTTCCATTTTAGGTTTCACCCTTCTAAATTTCTCTAAATTCAATTACTCCGTTTCGATGGCAATAATTTTTCCCGGTGGAAGAGGCAAAGGGGATTTTCCTACAACTTGCGCAATTGGTACCATCATTCAACTTAATAACCTCATAAAGAAAGATGCCAAAAATCATTGTTCTAATGACCAAGTATCCTCTCACAAATGTACCAGTCATGCTTCAGATCTGATGTGATGGGTGCTTTGGATGCCATGGAAGAGGTTGGGCCTAGTAGCCTTAGCGGAAAGTTTTTAAACAGTACCTCTACAATGGATATCGGTGTTGATGATATACACTTCGATGATTCCGATTCGAGTGACGAGGTTGAAAGCTGTTCACAAAAAGCGTCAACGGCATTTTTTGAGCAGTATAGCCTAATTAGTTACCAAATCAACTCATATGATGATCATCACAGTGATATCATATTTGGGAGACTCCATATCATGGTGAAGTTAGACTTATGTCGCTGATGAAGCCCTAAGATGAACTGTGCGAAGCACAAACAGTTGGCTGAGGCACTCACGGAGCTGATGAAGACCAAAGTACAATTAGCTAGATTAGGGGCCCTTTCCTGTGCCGACCCTAACGAGGCAGCGGGGCAGTAGGATGTTGTTTATTATTCTTCTCGTTTACTTTGTAATCCAAACTTTGGTAAATAAAAGGTCAACTAACTGCTTCATCTGTTCTATTGTCGAGTTTGAAACGCATATTCGAACAGTAATCTGACCTGTTCACTCGTCGAACTGAGGAGATGCCTTCGTGGATTATGTCGAGGCTCTGAACAGGACGCCTTCACGGACTTTGCAAGGCTTTGATTGGGATGCCTTCGTAGACTTTGCGAGGCTCTGTTTGGGATGCCTTTGCGGTAGGCCTGGGCGTCAGGTGGGTTGGTGTAGGTATTTCGATACCCGAAACCACCCGTTACACTTCGAGTATTTTGTAAATGGAACCATTCGGTTCCACGTAATTATTGGAACCAAACCCAAACCCGAACCGTTAGTTCCGGTTCGGATTCAGTTCTACCCATAACATATTTTTTTTTTAAAATCTTTAGTTGACAATATGTTTTGAAAAAAAATAAAAAATTGCAAACCCGTTAACATTATATTAAAATAATTTATGGAAGATATAAACATTAACTGGAAGAAAGACACCAAAATTGCAAACTAATAAATTAGGGTTACAAAAAAGAAAATTACCTCTCAAAATTGATGATTCGTTTCGATTACAAAGGAGTTTTGCATTCTTCGACTCACTGTGTTGAGTGAAAGAGAGATGAGCAAAAGTGTGAGACAAATGATAATATTTGTATTGAGCATCTGAGCAAATAGTGGTTGAGAATTTGAGAATTGGGTCAATCGAGTTTGAGTTTAAAAGTGATAGATTTTGTACTTTTTATTTGGATATTGGACAGTTGGACTCTTGTATTTGGTACCATGGTTGTGGATCTTAGGTTATTAGGTTAGAGTGAATAAATTGTAAAAAATAAAAAATTTATAAAAAATGATAAATTCGATTCCAATCGAGTACCCACGGTTCTAGTTCAAAAACCAATAATCGACTCAAACCCGGTCAGTTCTTGTTTTTTTTTTATTCGAAGCACCAGCACAGTCCCATTATGGTTTTTAGGCCTCTATCAGGACAGGCTGGCGGGGGTTTGGATGCCCCTACCACTGTATTTATATAAAAAGGGTAGTACACAGGAGGGGGATATGAACCTGACCTCCAAGCATACAACGAATGGAAAAAAAAAAATTCCTCAAACTACAGCAAATAAAGAGATACTACCTCCGGTACATAATTCTGAAAAGCAAAAGCAAAAGCAGATGAAAAACAAACTAACAAAAAACTAAAGACCTCTAACTGATGGAAGGCCATATCTGTCAGTCTGAAGTAGTCTACACGAACGATGAGGCAAGTCTGAAGATCCATACTCCTGATAATGTCGTTGGTCCCAGCTCTCAGAAGCTAAAGAGTCAGCGACCTGGTTTTCCTCTCGAAAAATATGGGAAACTGTGTCTCGATCGAATGATAGAAGATGTCGGATGTGGCTGAGTATTGACTGAATCACCCACGGCCCCCCACCACGTGAAATGCAATGAACAGCAAGTGTAGATTCAGTCTCAATCCATAAGTCCACAAGACCCATCCGTCGGGCAAGCTCAATGCCCTGTAAAATGGCTCTCAATCTCATTGGTTTCAGTTCCTAATTTTATTTTTTTGGAACCGGACCAGAACCTTCGGTTTCGATTCAGTTTCGGTTCAAGAGGTTCGGTTTCGATTAAAATGTCCATCCATACTTTGCAGACTGCACGAGGCTCAGATAATCTAAGGAGCTCTTCGCACATGACTTAGGTAGACGACGTCATTATTGCATATGGCAGGTGCAAGTCCCCAAGCGCATTTAAGCCATGCAGCCTTTTCATTTTTCTAGGGTTTTCTGGGATGCAGCCCCCTACACGCGTCTCTTATCCGACGGTTCAAATTCTGGATTCTTCATTAATTTTTGGGATCAGGTACTGAGCCTATATATACTCACACAATCTTTCATTGTTTCCCTTCACTTTTCTCTTCTCTTCTCTCCACTCCAGATTTTCGAAACTCATCTGTCTTTTAGCAATGACCCTTTTTCTTCTCCAAAATTCTGGTATTTAAAATTGATGGTGGAGAAGATGACGACGGGAAAATGACTCATTCTTTGCAACTTTCGATATCAGGTACGGTGCCAGTCTCAATTGCCACTACCCCATTGGTGCCGAAAATGGCCATGGACGCCTCATCCTCCATTTTCTCTGGCCTTCCATTAGAGGGTGTCCAACATCAAGAGAATGGAAAGGAAACTATCAAGGACGAAGGCAAGAACAGTGCACCAAAGAGAGATGCAGGGGGTGAAGTTTTATAGGGGACGCAAGGAGGAAATTACATGGCATTGGGGCTGGGCGAGGCCGAGTGTCGACTCCTCCTCAAGAAACTAAAGGATCAGCTCAATTTCCTCGAGGATGGACCAAACACATTAACATTGGATCCCGTCAGGATGAGTCGGATCCGACGGTTTTGGGTATGCTACCAGCTCCATCGGCGACCATAGCAGCTTTTGCCCATAAGTATTGGACTTCCACCTGGGAGAAGGCGATGGACCAAGCGAGTTTTCTAGAGCTGGTGAATATGGTAGAGATGAGCACTGTTCGAAGCCATGTACTTAACTGTGAGTTGTATAAGCTATTGGAGGGCCACGCGGAGTTGAAGGCCATGGATACTAAGGATGATGATGAGTTATGCTCAGAAAATAGGGTCCTCTGTGCTAAGCTTGCTCTTGTCGACGAGGTTAGAGCACAGGTCGAGTACAAGCTGATGAAATTTGAGACGATCGAAAGAGTGTGTATCAACACCCGAAAGTGGGCTGAGCTGACAGAGAAAGTGTGCGAGGATATGGACTATGCCAAGCACAAGGAGTTGGCTGAGGCCTTGGCAGATCTCTCGAAGCCTAAGGAATCATTGGCTAAGTTAGGGACCTCTAGTTGTGCCGTTCCTAAAGAGTTGGCAGGGCCCTAGAAACCTATTCTCTGTGTAATTTTCCTATTTCTGTTGTTACAGCAAAAGTATTAATGAAAAGTGTTATTGCTTTGCTTTGCTCGTGTTTATGCGCGTTAAACATTTTTACCCAGCGAGTTAAGGAGTTGGGCGCGAACCACATTCGCTCGCTGCATAGCTTCTGTTCTTTGCATGTATACGCGTTAGGTTTTTACCCAGCGAGTTAAGGAGTTGTCCACGAACCAGGTCCCCTCGCTGTATTGCTTTCGTTCTTTGCATGTATACGCTTTAGGTTTTTACCCAGCGAGTTAAGGAGTTGGCCGCGAACCAGCCCCTTTGCTGTATTGCTTTCGTTATTTGCATGTATACACGTTAGGTTTTTACCCAGCGAGTTAAGGAGTTGGCCACGAACCAGGATCTCTCACTGCCTTGCTTTCTTTGCTTTCATATATACACATTAAGTTTTTACCCAGCGAGTTAAGATGTTGGCCGTGAATCAAGCTCTCTCGCTACCTTGCTTTCTTTGCTTTCATCTATACGCATTAAGTTTTTACCCAACGAGTTAAGAAGTTGGCAGCGAACCAGGCCCCCTTGCTGCATTGCTTTCGTTCTTTGTATGTATACGCGTTAAGTTTTTACCCAGCGAATTAAGGAGTTGGCCGCGAACCATGCACCCTCGCTGCCTTACTTTCTTTGCTTTCATATATACGCATTAAGTTTTTACCCAGTAAGTTAAGGAGCTGGCCGCGAACCAGGCTCCCTTGCTGCCTTGGTTTCTTTGCTTTCATATATACGCGTTAAATTTTTACCCAGCGAATTAAGGAGTTGGCCGTGAACTAGGCTCCCTCGCTGCCTTGCTTTCTTTATTTGTGCACTCAAGATGGAAGAGTCTTAACTTGGAAATAATTGGACTTTATTGGAATAATGTAGCGGTTGAACAAAGTCAAAAGGAAAACTGATATGCGCCTTGGCGCTAACAAAAACAAAATGAAACCTATTGATAGTACGGACGAAGATGAGTGATGTTTCAGGAATGCTTCATCTCTTTTCCCTCTGAGTGATGTTTTAGAATAAAGCAACTGGCAGCTTGTTTAAGCTTAAATTATAATTTAAATTGATCAAATTGGTCAAAAATATTTATTATTCACATATTTCGAAAAATTTACAACTTATTATCCACATATTTCATAAGGCCTATAATTTATAAGCACTTAAAAAATAATTTCAACATTATCAAACATGCATTAAGAGGGTAAATTTAATAAATGGCCACCGAACTAATTCAAGGTTACTACTTGCTCACTCAACTTGAAAACCTACTCACTCAACTTCTCAAATAGTTTACCTTCCATCACTCATTGCGAAAACGTTCGGTTGAGCGGACAAAAATTACCATATGGTGAATGAAAAACTGATGTGGCATAATCAAATTGTTAAAATCGTCCGCATAACTAAATTGTAATAGTCAAACACGCCTTTAGCTTGCTTTAAAAGACGTTTCTCCAAGCTAAAGACGTTTTTTTCAAAGTTGGAGAAACATTTTTTAAAGCATTCTAAACGCGTGTTTGGCTATTACGATTTTGTTACGTTGACGATTTTAACAATTTAATTATGCCACATCAATTTTTTATTCGCTATGTGGTAATTTATGTCTGCTTAGTTTAACATTTTCCCAATAGATGATGGATAGTAAGCTATTTGGAAAGTTGGGTGAGCGATTGAAAATCTTTTCAAGTTGAGTAAACAAGTATTAACCCCTAATTAGTTTGGTGACCATTTATTAAATTTACCCGCATTAAGACAACAAATATGGAATGACTCTGCATTGAATTAATTTGACCAGAAACACAATTAAATTTTAATTGCATTAGTACAGAGCCTATTATTTGAATTTCTGCCGTCAATGCATGTAATATTTTAAGTACATTATTTATTGTTAATTTAACAACTCTATTAGAATAGCATAGTCCTTTACTTTCCTTTCAATTTTTTTTTTTTTTTTGGCTTCACATTGATAGGTTGTCGGTAATGGTAACATATACAGTGTCCAAACTAAACTTCATGAATAGGAAATGTGGTTCATTAGGCATTTGTGTCGTGCTCGTCGCCACCAAAGAGATAAAAAAATTGATTTCTTTTTCAAAATATGTAAAATTGAATAATATATAACAACTTATGGATGTAAATAAAAAGCCATTATGAGCCGATTTATACTATATCATTTATTATTCTATGGAGAATTCATTAATTTTATCAATACTGAAGGATTATCCTTATATATAGACTAGTTTTTGATACATGCGTTGCACGTAGGTATTACATGAATATATACGTATAAAAAAATATATTAAATGTATAATACGTAAATAATAAATATGAAAAACATATTTTTGAATATATCATTTAATATTTAATACAAGTAATTAACTAAAATGTTGGGGAAGGAGATTGCTGTTGAGGTAGTATAGTAGGAAGATAGAGAGTTGAAGTGTTAAATTTCAAGTTCTAGTGGTTTGATTGTGCTATTGGTTTTGTTGGATGAATTGGGAATGCTGGTCTGTTTGACAAGAAGGCTTATTCCATTGTTGAATTTGTGCAGAAATTTTTCTGTCAAGGTTAAGGAGATAGTACTCGACAAACCAAAGCTTGAGACTAATTAAAAAAAGTCAAAAATTGCGGCTGTCTTCTATATCAAAACGGTGTCGTATTAGACGAAAAAACTACAGTAAAAAAATTAAGACTCTTATATTATTGTAGGAATATGAAGTTTAAGGTCAAAATGAAAAATGTACTTCTTGTAAGTTATAGACTATTAGAATTGTTATACTCAATATCTTTATCCCCATATATATATATATATATTATATATTATATCCCTATATATATATCCCTATCCCTATATATTAAAAGAGGGACTTAGTATGGCACTATTTCTATGAATGCGTGCCACCATTATTCTTTTTTTTTTTTTCAAGTTTTTCTTGATTTCTTGAAATTGACATTGTTTTTTTTTTCTTTTTTTAGTGTGATACTATTTCTATGAATGCACCACTATTCATTCATTTACTTCTTTTTTTTTTCTTTTTCAAATTTTCTTAATTTTTTGAAATTGACACCGTTTTTTTTTTCTTAATGGTAGATCTTTTTTAGCTCTATTTTCTTTTCAATATTTCGTTATTTCACTTGTATTTATTCGTTCGTATTTTTCGCCTTTTTTTTAATTTCAGTCATGTATTTTGAAAAATAGTCTCAAAATTTATAGATATGATGATTATTTTGAGTATCCATCCAAATTTTGTTTTATAAAAGCTGCTTCTACAGATCTATCTGCTTAACTTTTTGCACCACTGATCACAATAAATTTGAAGGTTGCTATTGTCTCTTATTATTTATAGGGTTCGTGAATTGACCATTACAAGTATTTTAGTTGTTTAAGTGCTATTTTTGTTAATTTTTTATACTTATTTAAACATTTTTGCTTGTTTAAGTGTTTTTTAATTCTTATTTTAAGTTCTTAAATAGTTCTAATATTTAGTATTTTAATATATTAAAAAAGAGATCATCACCACTGTTTTTTTTTTTAAGTTTTTTTTTATTTCCTAAAATTGACAATATTTTTTTTACTTTTTTTGGTGTAGCGCTGTTACCATGAACGCATTTTCTTTTCTCTGTTTTTTTTATAGTTTTTCCTAATTTCCTGCAACAGAATTGGAAATGTAATTTTTTTTTTGGAAAAATAATAGTAATATTAAATTTAACACTGGTCAAAATACAAAATATTGTTTCTAAATATGTGTTATTTTACACTAATTTGTTTTTTGTTTTTATTTTTACCTAGGTTCATGATTATAGTAAAGATAATTTTTCTAATTTCTTGTTGGCTACGGCAAAAGAATATAGTGAATACCACTCATTAGATATTAAAATTTGCACTTCGGAACACACTATTAAAAATGACAAATGCATGTTTTCATTGCTAATCATTGTGTTGATTTAAATTCTAGAATGAACATTCATTTACTTTTTGAATTATTTTGTTGATTTAAGCTATTGAGAGTTTTTTTTTTTTTTTTTTTTTTACGTTTTTACTTAATTTAGTATCGTGAAGTTATGTTTAAATCATTACAATTATAGATGTATATAGTATTGATGTGCTCTATACTTTACTATTGCGAAAATAAGTAAAATCTCATTAATGTACTTATTCTTATCAACTCTTTTTGAGTTTTTTGAATAATTTTGTTGATTTTCAATTTTTAAATTGAAGAAATAAATATAGAACAATAAATCATCAACATTTTCCCCCGAATTTATTCCTTATTAATTACTCCAAAAATCTACCTAATGAGAAATCACTAATTAACAACTTATGCTAATCTATAATAAGTATTTTTACTACTTATTACTGCAAGTTCGCAAGTAATCTTTTGCATAACTTATGATACTCGTGTGATCTAAACTTTTTTGAATGTTTGATTAGAATAAACAAAATTAAATTGATAAATTGAAAATTTTTACAAAGTCAAATCAAGAGGAAAAATATGGAACAAGTTTAAATTTGAAAGCAGCAGAATAATTTTTTCACATAATAATTGAAGTATCCAATTCTAGGAATTACAATAATCAATTTTGTCAAAAACTACATACCATTTATCACATCTAAAAGTAAAGAACGTTCATGTTAAAAATCAAACGAAACTATACCACTCACTCTTAAAAAAATACATATTTTCTCCAACAAATTTTAATACATATTTTATTCAGCCTTTCATGATTAAGAAAATAATTAAGAAACTCACAAATAATGACCACGCTATTAAATACTTATTTAAAATAAAACACGTGTTTTTGCACGTGCACTTAACTAGTATTATATAATCCCTATATATAAAAAGAGTGAGTTGAGGTGGGTACTATTCATAGGAATGTGTGCCTTTCTAATATTATTCCTTTTTTTTTTTGACCTTTTCCTATTTCCCATCTTTTGTTTTCTTTTCATTTTTTTTCAATTAGCATTTTTTCAACTCAATTTTTTTTTTTTTTTAACGTTTTGTCATTTTTCTCGTTTTCTTTTGATCGTCTTGTTCGTCTTCCTTTCAACTTTAGTCATGCCTTTCGAAAAATCGCCCAAAATTTTTGCAGATGTTTTTATTATTTTAGATACAAAATCAAATATTGTTTTTATTTTTTTCCAAATAGAAACTATCTAAATTCATAATAACTTAAACTATTTAAATTCAGTTCCGCACATATATATATATATATATATATATATATATATATATATATATATATATATATATATATATATATATATCAGGTTCTAGGTTCGGCCTCTTAGGCTGAGACATAGTAACATATATCAAGCAACCCACTTTAAACTTTAAAATCATTTGCAAGCGAAACAACTTTCCTTCAATTAATTACTTATATTAAGTTAGCAACACAGTGATCAAGATTACAAAAAATACATAATTTTAATTCATTTTTTCTGTCGATTACTGAATCAAATTACAATTAAGTCCAAAACAATTTACCCATAAGCACAAAATCTTGCATTATGCAAGAAAAAAGAGAGAGAATATTACTCTCAAGGTATGAAGTTACAATAGTAGAGAAATAAAATATATCTATGAATACAACCATGTCCAATATACCAAGAAAATAAAATCACTAATTAATAATTTATGCTAATCTATAATAAATATTTTTACTACTTATTACCACAAGTTCATAAGAAATCTTATGCATATCTGACACTGGTGTGATTTAAACTTTTTTTTTTTAATGTTTGATACATTATAATAAATAAAATTAAATTAGAAAATTGAAATAATTTACAAAGTCGATTCATAATGAGGAGAAATATGGAATAAGTTTAAACTTGAAAGCAACAGAATAACCGTGTGAGATCATAATTGAAGTATTAAGTTCTAGGATTTGTATTAATCAATTATGTTAGTGGACTACACACCATTCATTACATCATCTAAAAATGAAGATGTATCGCTCATATTTAAATAATACGTAGATTTCTCAATAAGTTTTAATATATGTTTTACTTAGGGTGTGTTTGATTTTGATTAAAATCAGATTTTTTGGTAAAAGTTGATAAAAGTTGTTGAAATATGTGGTTGAAAAGTTGTGGGACCATGAAATATGTGGTTAAAATTAATTATTGACTTTGACTTTAACTTTTTAGTAAAATTAATAGTGAAAACAAACAAGGTCTTAGTCTTTCATAAGTGAAAAAATAATTAAAAAATTCACTAACAATGACCACGCTATTAAATACTTAATTAAAATACAACACGTGCCTTGCACGCCAATTTCACTAGTATATATATATATATAATAAAAGAGTGAATTGAAGTGGATACTATTCATAGGAATGTGAGCCCTTTTAATATTCTTCTTCTTCTTTTTTTTTTTTTTACTTTTCTTTATTTCCTATATTTTATTTCCTTTTCTTTTTTTTAATTGTAGATTTTTCAATCCAATTTATTTTTTAACGTTTCATCATTTTTCTCATTTTCCTTTGGTCGTCTTGTTCATTTTCCTTCCGACTTTAATCATGCTTTTCAAAAAATTGCCCAAAATTTTTGCAGATGTTTTTATTATTTTAGATACCTAATCAAATATTGTTTTTATTTTCTCTAAATAGAAACTATTCAAATTCATAATAACTTAAACTATCACCCCCACCCCCACATAGATATATATATATATATATATATATATATATATATACTCTCTCTCTCCATCCCTATATATTAAAAGAGGGAATAGGGTTGGGCACTATTCATAGGAATGTGTGCCCAACTATCATTCTTTTTTTTTTCTTTATTATTATTATTTTTTTATTTCCTATCTTTTCTTTTGTTTTTTTTTTTTTTTTTTCAATTGTAGATTATTTTAGAACCAATTTTTTTTTCACGCCATTTTTCTCGTTTTCTTTTAGTCGTTTTGTTCGTCTTCCTTCCAATTTTAGTTATGCTTTTTGAAATCGACCAAATTTTTTGCAAATGTTTTTATTATTTTGGATATCTAATTAAATATTGTTTTTGTTTTTCTCCAAATAGAAGATATCCAAATTCCTAATAACTTAAACTATTGAAACAAAATTCAGTTCCACACATATATATTAGGCTCTAGATTCGGCCTCTTAGGCCGAGACATAGTAACATATATCAAGCAACCCACTTTGAACTTCAAAATCATTTGCAATCGAAATAACTTTCCTTCAATTAATTAATTACTTATATTAAGTTAGCAATACAGTGATCAAGATTATAAGAAATACATAGTTTTAATTCATTTTTTATGTCGATTACAGAATCAAATTACAATTAAGTCCAAGAAAATTTACCCACAAGCACAAAATCTTGCACTATGCAAGAAAAAAGAGAAAGAGAATACTACTCTCAAGGTAGAAAGTTACAATAGTAAAAAATATATATATCCATGAGTACAATCTTGTTCAATATACCAAGAAAATAAAATCACTAATTAACAACTTATGCTAATCTATAATAAGTATTTTTACTACTTATTACCGCAAGTTCACAAGAAATCTTATGCATAACTCACGACACTCATGTGATTTAAACTTTTTTTAATGTTTGATACATTATAATGAATAAAATAAAATTGAAAAATTGAAAAAACTTACAAAGTCGGGTCATAATGAGGAGAAATATGGAATAAGTTTAAAATTTAAAGCAACAAAATAATCTTATGAGATTATAATTGAAGTATTCAGTTCTAGAATTTGTATTAATCATTATGTTAGTAAACTACACACCATTCATTACATCATCTAAAAATAAAGAACGTTTTTATTAAAGATCAATTGAAGCTATATCGTCCGCCTTTAAATAATACGTAATTTTTTCAATGAAAAAATAATTAAAAAATTTATTAACAATGACCATACTATTAAATACTTAATTAAAATACAACACGTGCTTTGCACGTAAATTTTACTAGTATATATATATTAAAAGAGTGAATTGAGTTTGGGCACTATTCATAGGAATGCGTGCCCAGCTATTATTTCTTTTTTTTTTTTTAACTTTTTCCTATTACCTATCCTTTTTTTCGTTTTCATTTTTTTTTCAATCGTAGATTTTTTCAGTCCCAATTTTTTTTCAACGTTTCGCCATTTTTCTCATCTTCTTTTGGTCGTCTTGTTTGTCTTCCTTCCGACTTTAGTCATGCCTTTCGAAAAATCGCTCAAAATTTTTGCATATGTTTTGATTATTTTGGATACCCAATCAAATATTGTTTTTGTTTTCTCCAAACAGAAGCTATCCAAATTTCTAATAACTTAAATTATTGAAACAAAATTCAGTTCCCCCCCTCCCACTCACACACCCACATATATATATTAGACTCTAGGTTCGGCCTCTTAGGCTGAGATATAGTAACATATATCAAGCAACCCACTTTGAACTTCAAAATCATTTGCAATCGAAACAACTTTCTTTTAATTAATTACTTCTATTAAGTTAGCAACACAGTGATCAAGATTACAAGAAATACATATTTTTAATTTATTTTTTCTGTCGATTACTAAATCAAATTACAATTAAATCCAAGAAAATTTACCTACAAGCACAAAATCTTGCACTATGCAAGATAAAAAAGAAAGAAAATACTACCATCAAGGTAGAAAGTTACAATAGTAGAGAAAGAAAATATATCAATGAGTACAACCCTGTCCAATATACCAAGAAAATAAAATCAATAATTAACAACTTATGCTAATCTATAATAAGCATTTTTACTACTTATTATCGCAAGTTCACATAAAATCTTATGCATATCTCACGACACTCGTGTGATTTAAACTTTTTTTAATGTTTGATACTTTAGAATGAATAAAATTAAATTGAAAAATTGAAATAATTTACAAAGTCGGATCATAATGAGAAGAAATATGGAATAAGTTTAAACTTTAAAGCAACAGAATAATTTTGTGAGCTCATAATTGAAGTATTCAGTTCTAGGATTTGTATTAATCAATTATGTTAGTGAACTACACACTATTTATTACATTATCTAAAAATGAAAAACGTTCTTGTTAAAGATCAATTGAAGCTATATCGCCCACCTTTAAATAATACGTATTTTTTTCATTAAGCTATATCGCCCAGTACCTCTCCGGGCAATACCTCTCCCAGTTCTTGTCGCCCTGGTTCTAGACGTGACTGCCTCTCCTCCACCTCCACCTCCACCTCCACCTCCACCTCCACCTCTACCTCTACCTCTACCTCTACCTCTACCTTCTGTCTCCCAACAAGATAAAGGGAAGAATGTTGTAGAGGGAACAGACGAGGCTTCTGCATAGAAGAGAAAAGCTCTAGAAGCTGGGGATGGGCTTTTGATGGATGCTCGAAAAAACAAGCAGACTGAGGAAGGTCACTGTACCTTATCGATCCCCACAGAAGGGACTGCTGATGCTAGGAATTCTTCATCATCATTCGGGCATCGCAAAGAGTTGAACACTCACGTGCTGGAGATGTTGCCTGCTCCCCTTGTCATTGCGGCAGCGAGTATCCACAAGTATTGGACCTTGGGAGTGAGAGAAGGTCGTCGAGAAGGCTTCCATAGACGATCTTCTACAGATGGCAGAGATGTCCATAGCCCGAGGGCTGATTCTGAATAAGGAGGTATACAATGCTGTTACTGGCTTTGAGGGCAAGTTTTACAAGGAGGAAGCCAAGTCGAAGAAGCTCTCTGAAGATTTGAAAGTGATGAGTGCTAAGAAAGCCAAGCTGAATTTGGATAACAGGGCTCTTCGATTCAAGCTGGATGCTTTGGTGGCTGCTTAGGCCGATTTGAAGGCCAGGTATGAGGTCGAGTTGAAGGTTGCGAAGGCGAACTTGAAGCAGGCCCGAGACCAGAAAATGGCTACCGAGGCCTCACAGAAATTAGCCAAAGATTGAGCCTTTGCTGCTGAAGCGGCTGTTTCCACGACCAATAGTAAATTTGGGGCTATGGTTGCTGAAAAAGATAAATAGTTGGCTGAAGCTAAGGAAGAGGTGGAGAAGGTGAAGGTGAAGAAGGCCGAGGTTGAGGTGAAGGCCGTGCGGCTGAGGTGAAGGCCGTGATGTCCTACAAGGAAGAAATCACAAATACGCCTGAGTATTTGAACCTCGCCAATCTCTTTATGTAGGCCGACGGAGAGCTATTGGTTGAAAGGATTGCAGAAGTCCACCCAGAATGGGATATTTCATTCCTTAGGCAAGCCCCTGTCGATCCTTCGGCTCCAAAGGATTCTGTATTCACTAAAGTTCCACCTCCTGCCGAAACTCAAGCTGTGGGCAAGGTTTCAAACTTGACTCCTCCTGCAACTGAAGCCCAAGCTGTGGGTGAGGCCCCCGAGCCATCTCCTCCTATTGCCGAGGTCCCTGGTCATGCCAACCCTCAAGAGACAATGGGGGCAATAGGCCTTGTATTTTTCGTTGTTCATTTCTCGTTCTTGTACTTGCTCCAAAGTTATCAATGAAATCTATTTTTATCGTTTTTAACGTACAAATTACCTTCTGCATTGTGAATAATGGAAACATGTAGTTAATAATGTTCCTTACTTGTGACGAAGCTTTATTGACGAGGATGGCATCCGTAAATGGCAATCCTTTGATGAGAGTATTAATTGTGAAGCTTTTTGTTGAATACAAAGAGTTGGGTCTGAATTTGAGAAGTTAATCTCCAAGGCATTAATGGCGCAGCCTTTTCGTTGAATCTGAAGGGTTAGCATTATTATTATTCTCCAAGGCATCAATTGGGTGCGTGGCATATGGCGGTCCAAATGCCCATTAAATAGCTGCCCATTAATTGCCTCTGAAAGTTCTAAAACCTAGATCAATCAAATTAAAAGTAATTTTAATCTTAATTAAACAAGCAGTGGATAGAACGTAGTCAGAACTTACGAGTGATAAAGAAAACAGTTCTGACTCGCACAACAGTGTTCGTTTACCTAATCTTGTTAAGTACGGAATTTAAACAGTTAAATACGAACACAAGATGTAACGTGGTAAACTCTGAAGGGACATATCCACGGGCTCCCATACCATGGGTAAAAATAATCCACTAATAATCTTGTTCAAAAATACAATAGTATCGATTTTTATAATTTTGCAAAATTAACAAAATAACAATAAAAAGAAAACAGATCAACTCTCTTTGATACTTCTTCTTCTGACTTGTTGATGAAGTGGAATCAAATCCATCGGTATTGACTTTATCACTATTTTTCCATTGTACTCGACCGCAACCACCACTTGGATTAAGAACCCCAGTTCTTAACTTCACACCAAGTAGCTTAAACGGAATTGTTCATTGAGTACCAATTAGTTTTTGATTCTTCAATGAGTTTGAGGAAAACTTTTTTGCTTTGAAGTTGAATCAATGAAACTTGATGTCTTCTTCTTCCATCAATGGAATCGGCGATTTGTGCTTGGAGAAAACAAGAGCAAAAAAAATATTTTTTAAAGTCTTAATTCTTTATTGATTTCTACTCTTACTTATAGTTCAAGTAGAAATTAAATTAAGAATTATTTCTTACCAAAAAATATCCAACAAGAATGGTAAGACAATTAGTAGGAAAAAATATATAGAGATATATTCTTAGATTTGTAGAAGGAAAGAATTTAGGAAACTAAATATTTTCTTCCTAAACAAATCTAAGAGAATAAGAAAAGATTCATTAACTTACAAATTAAGCCGTTAATAATATCCACGAGATCAAAATATATTGTGTATGGAAACAAAATTGAAAACGTAGTTTTACTGATCTGGAAAAATAATCTGTTTATCAGGACAGTCAGTCAAAACTGGTGTTATCCAGACCACTCAAAAACGAAAACGTTGACCAGCTCTTTTAGCATTAAAAATCAGTTATATTAATTAAGAATGCCAAGATATAAAAAGTAAAAAATATGATATTTTTCCAACAATCTTCTCCTTTGGCGTTGCTTAATTACAAACACATAACTATCGAATTTTTAATGTAAGAGTGAAATGTGTTATGACATGTGAATAATTGAAGAAACCATGAACATCAACATATAAGGGTTATTGCTCTTCCTTAGTGTGTGAACCAAAAACTCCTGCAAAAAAGTTAATAAAAAATGCAAATACCACACACATTAGCCACAACTTTTAATATTGCTCCCCCTTAGCAAAATACCATCAAAGTATAATCATCAAACTACCATAAACCTAAAAATACTATTAGCAAAGTTTAACTAACAAGGTACCATAATCAAAGTATAAACAACAAACACAAACTAACAACCACAAACTTAAAAATACTCTTAAAAAAAACTTACTACTACTTCCCCTTTTGTAATAAGAGAGCCAAAGGAAATACCAAGAAGGGAAGAGAAAAATAAAAGTAAAGAAGTGTTTGAAGAGAAGAAAAGCAGAATGTAAGAGATAATACAGTCATCCATATGAAGTTATAACCAAATAGTTAGGAAGTTAGAACCAGAAACAGTTAGTCCCGCGAAGATCTTGACTTCTTTGCATTAGATGCAGATGCTTTTGCATGTCTCTTGCGAATAGGGATATCTGATGGAGCAACGGGGGGATGAGCATCTGGTATAGGTGCAGCAGCTGGGGCAGTAGTTGTCTCAACTACTGGATCAGAAGTCAGAATCTCCATCTGACCGCCAGGGTGTGTAGAAAATTCTGGAGTAACTAGTTGGTATGCAGACTTTATATGCTCATCGCCCAGATATTCAAGTTTATCCAACACCCTACACAGGAAAATAAATTCATTAGAAAAACTTTTGGTTAATGCGAAAAGTTGGTCTACCTGTGTTCTAACTAGCCCTATCTTAGTTTTCAGTGCATCCAAGTAGTCAGACTGGTCCAACGAAGACAGAACGTGCCTAGGAACTCTGGGAGTGGGATACGGTGTGCTATCCAAATTTGTAAACTCATGAACACCTAGCACTAGAATATCCTCAGAGAATCTGTCTGAATCCATGATAGGCACTTCTTGATGAACAAGAAAGTGATGGATGAGAGCTGGATGCGGTAGCCTGTACTGCTTGGCCCTCCTCGGCCCTTCATAAACAATTTTATCAAAAATTATTTTGACCCAATCAACTGGCAACCTCATCCCTAACTTGTATAGTATAATAGCCCTGTCCCCCGAAATGTCTGATCGATGAGTCAATAGATCAATATTGTTAATAAGAATCCGATGAAGAATTTTGTATTTGGACAGTAGTCGGGAAGCAGTTAGTTTTCCTAATTCTGGCCAGGCAGAGCCAGTCAATTCCTGTGCAATGCTGTCCTTGGTCAATTCTTCGTCACTTGTAACAGCCACGGTAGTCACCCCAAGCCAGGCCCTGAAAGAGTTAAGACTGAAGGTAACATGTCTTCCCCAGACATAAACCTGCCACCTGAATTCATTGCCAGCCTTCCCCAGATTCTTTGGAACATTGGCCATAAATTTCTTGACTAGGGTTTCATTGAACGACTTAGAAAAACTTAATAGATTATATGAGTTGTGAAAATCAACAATTTCAACCAAACCAAATGAACTAAATTTAGGAATTGCAACCTTGCACTCAATGATAAACTTACAGTAGGTGGTGAATGAAAGAAATAGACTCTCATCACTTTTTGACAGAAAACAGTAATTGAGGGGGTTAACAGAGTGTCTACCTCTAGTTAATGTTTCAAGTCTGAACATTTGGGAGTCTGAACTGGGAGTAGGTGGTACTCGGTAGACACCTCTAGAGACAGTGGGTGGCCTGTTCTGACCAGCAGGTATGGGTACTACAGTAGCAACACCAATTTTACCTTTTCTCTTTTCAGCCCTCGTGGCTCTTTTTGTTGGAAGATGTGTGGGAGTAGATTCTGAAGTTTCATCAAGATAAGTGCGTTTTGTGTACTTATTTTGGCCTTTGAATTAAGCATTTATCTCGTCATATAGTTGATTTTCTACTTAATCTAGTTTATTATTGTTTCTGTTTCAGTTTTGGACTCGTTTGTGAACAAATGGAGAAGAATGGACAGAAAGAGCAATAATTTGGCGAAATCGACAAGTAAGTTGAGTTTTTGAAGTGAATATCAAGAGGCAAATATTGGAGGATGAGGAAGAAGGGAAAATCAATAAGTTTAAGGTGTTTTGGAGTGACAATGAAGAGTTGAATCAATAGATCAAACACTGGAAAGCCAAATAACCGAATTGAGAAACTATCTACCGAAGCATGTGGAGAAATTTGAGCACAACTTTTGATATTAAAATCTCAAAAAGGAAAATGATATATCATTGGAAAGATAATTGAATTATGAGTTCAACACGTTTTACGGATCTCAATTTGGAGTTTCCTACCAGAAGTTATGACATTTGAAAATCAACTGCTAGGAAAAATAAGCTGGACGATCGTTCAGGCTTATATATGGGCGAGCGCCCAGCACAATATTTCACCAACAGAGAGCAAAAAACATGTCTGGGCGATTGCCCGAGTTTTCACTAGGCGATCGCCCAGTGTAAAATGTCTACACGCGACTTTTTCTTACCTTTTTGAGTTCTAATTCAATTAGGAAACTTTTTGGGCACGATTTTAATGATTTTTTGGTATCTTTTGGGGCACCATTAGATGAGTATAAATATGATTTATATTCTCATAATCAAGGAGGGGATTTTTGGGAGCCGAACTTGGAAGAAGACGGAAGAAACAAGAGAAGATAACTACTTGGCGATCGAGAGTTCTTCGAAGATTTCTTCTCATTAAATCCATGTTGGGTTCTATCAATTCTTTTCTTTGTAATTTAATTATGTTATTCTAATTTTCTTGAGCCGAGATAGACGATGAAATCTTGTTTTTAACAAAGTGATTATTTCTTTATTCATTTAATTCCGTTTCAGAGCTTTAACGTTCATGGTTCGTTCTTGTTAGATTAATTAAATAAAATTTCTTTCATCTTAAATATCATGTATACTTGATTGTTAGAAATTTATTTAATTAATTCGTGCTTGGTGCTTAAACATGTTCTATTAATTTCTTTTGATTTTTCGTTATCTTGTTTATCAATTTGGGATACATAGAATGCTTAGAAAATCTTTGATTCTTTGTGTTCTTTTAATTGAATTTGATATGGGGAACGCTTAAGTAATTTAAGTTTGAAGCATAAGGGGAGCCTTTATTTGATTTTCGTCTTTTGGAATTAATTGATAAATATCTTGAGACGACAATTGATTGATTTCGAATTGTCGTTTATGTTTGAGAATTAATCAATAACTGGATAATTGCTGAGTTAAATAATGGTGGATTCTGAAACCTTGGTACTTTAAACTTCTTGAATTTTCAGTTTATCTTTTTAGCATATTTAATTAGTTTTTCAGTTAAAACTATTTCAACCAAACTCATTTCGACTCAACTAACCTAGAATAATAGTTAATTAGGATTAAATTAGACATTCCTCATTACAGTCTCTGTGGGATCGACCTCGTTATTACTTTTCTATATTCCAATAGATTCGTACACTTGCGAGTTAATTAAAATTTGACATCAAATTTTTTGCACTGTTGTCGGGGACTGCGTCTGAAGGTTAATTTTATCTTAGTTAATTTTATTCTTGACTAGTTATAATTTAGGATTTTATTTATTTTATTAAAAAAAAAAATCAAAAATTTTCATTGTGCATGCTTGGTCATAGATCTCTAGAAATTAAGCTAGAACATCTAGATAGTGAAATTGAATGAACTTTTCACCAACTAAAATGAGCCACCAATCTAGATAAAATTGAAAGAATCGAAGCAATAATCGCTATGGGTGATGAAATTGAGGAGAGACATTTTAGAGACTATTTTAGTCCATTGGCTAATTTGAGCACTTCATGCATACAATACCTACAAGTAACTGCTAGAGATTTTGAGCTAAAACTGAGTGTGCTTAATTGTCTTCCATCTTTCTATGATTTAGATAGTGAAGAACTCTTTAATCATCTGATAGATTTTATACTGTATGTGAGACATTTAAATATGAGAATGTTTCCCCTGATAATGTTAAACTTCGTCTGTTTCTTTTTTCTTTGAAAGATAGATCTAGATCATGGTTTAATACGTTACCTGCCAATAGTATTACATCTTGAGAACAAATGGTTGCTAAATTTTTGAATAAATATTTTCCTGTTCATAAAACTAATGCTATTTGCAGAGAAATTTCAGAGTTTGTGCAGAGAGACGAAGAACCATTATATGAAACTTGGGAGAGATTCAACAGGCTTCTTATGAAATGTCCACATCACAGTTATGAAAAATGGCACTTATGCCAATATTTTTTGGAGGGATTACTATCACATATTCAAGAATGGTTGATGGCCACAAGCGGTGGAGAGCTTATGTCTAAGAATGCTACAGAGATTTGGAGCTTCTTTCAAAAGCAGGTTGACAATTCACAACAGCGGAGTCGATCTTCTAGAATTGAACCAAAGAAAAGAGGAATTTATGAGATTCCCAGTAGTGAACCTAGCTTTGAAATCAAAGAAGTCAAATGCATGATAGAAGATATTTCTCACAAGTTGACCTCGTTGACAGCCAATAGTCCTATAGAGCCAGATGCATATATTGATCAAGCGAATGCCCTCAACATGATGAGGAAACAGCCTTACAATCCTTATTCCAACAAATATAACCCAGGATGGAGGGACCACTCCAATTTTTCTTGATCACAGGGTGTTCAACAGGATAGTACGGTAGGTCAGGCCCCTCAGCAAACTACCAAACAATTCAATCAACATTTTTCACAGCCACAACCATGGAAGGAGGCAATTCAAAATTTGACAAAAGCTACACAAGCTGCATTAGAGTACCAGAATCACACCATTGTAGAATTTAAGAATGAAGTACGCACAAGCCAGAACTCACAGGCACAATCCATCTCTAATTTGGAAAACATGATGGGACAATTGGCCTCATCAGTCCAACAGTTGGCAACAACCATTGAAAAATGAAAGTTTCCTAGTCAGCAATTTCCTAATCCTAAAGGAGTGCACATTATTGGAACCGATTCCAGCAACCAACAAGAAGAAGCTAAATCCATCATGACTTTGAGACGTGGCAAACTATTTGACAACAAAGTGGATATTTCAACGCAAAACACATCTCAACCAATTTCTCCAGGTACTGTCCCAACTGATGATTCAATCTAGAAAGCTCCCAAAGAGGACAATGAAACATCTTACATTTCAAAAGCCCCATTTCCTCAGAGGCTCACAAAAGTAAAGCAAGGTAATTCTATCAATGATATGATGGAAATCTTCAGGCAGGTAAGTTTAAATATTCATTTACTTGATGCTATTAAGCAAGTTCCTACTTATGCTAAGTTCTTGAAGGACTTATGTACGAAAAAAGACAATTACATGTGCACAAAAAGGCCTTTTTAACTGAACAGGTTAGCTCTATAATTCAAAGCAACACCCCTTCAAAATTTAAAGATCCAGGTTGTCCTACTATCTCATGCATCATAGGAAACCATAAGATTGAGAAGGCTTTGCTAGAATTAGGAGCTAGTGTTAATCTTCTTCCTTACTCTGTGTACATACAACTTGGACTAGGTGAGTTAAAACCAATATCTGTGATTTTACAACTTGCTGATAGATCTGTGAAAGTCCCTCGTGGAATTGTAGAGGATGTTTTGATACAGGTTGACAAGTTTTATTTTTCTGTTGATTTTATTGTACTTGATACTCAACCGGTACGAGATTCTACAAGACATATTCTCGTAATTTTTGGTCGTCCTTTTCTAGCAACATCTAATGCTATTATTAATTGCAGGAATAGAGTTATGCAGCTGTCTTTTGACAACATGACAATAAAATTGAATATTTTTAATGTCAACAAGCAACCATATGACAATGAAGATGTTGCTGATGTTGACATGATAGAAGTATTAGATGATGATTCTTTTGTTTATACTAATTGTGATGATGCTTTAAACATGTGCTTAACTCATTTTGGTTCTTATTTTGATGTTGATAGTGCTATAAAAGAAGTGAATGTTTTGCTTGAATCAACACCTGTCATGGATACAAATAACTGGAAATAGAAAATTGAGGAGCACATATTCAACTTTTTGAGGATAAATGAAAAATAGTGCAAAGTCAATAGATTCAAGTAGAGCAGGTCATCCAAAGTACTATTCAAAGTGCCATAAAACTACCAGACAATAAGTCAAACTAATGACTATAAAAAAGTGCTTAATGGGAGGCAACCCATTTTCTAACTATTTTATTTACTTGCTTTATATTTCATTAGTTTTAGATAGTTTAAATAATTCATTAATTTTTATTTTTATTTATAGTTTAATGCATTTATTAAGCCTCACAATGTCAAGCACAGGATGTTCCACTTTGCGAGCTGCTTGGATAATATCTAGGCAATCATCTTTTGATCAAGGGTCCTAGCACTACATCTGAGCCCCTTCAACTAGACCTTCAGCCAGCTAGATCCATCTTCTCCACATCTATCTCTAGGGAGTAACTGATCTTTTCCCTCCTTCATTTGCTTTATTTTGCTATTACATATTACATTGAGGACAATGTAATACTTTTGTTTGGAGGTGGGTTAAAAAGTATCAGGATACTTAAGTGCTTTTGAACTAGCTTATCACTTCTTTTGAATTTGCTTATCACTCTGGTCTGTATAACTGAAATAATTTTGATTTTAAAAAAAATTTAATAGTTTATTTGTCTAGTTACTGTTGAATATCCTACCGTCAATGATGATATCTGTTCAAAATCGAGCACAATTTTAGTATAATAGTAGACAACACTTGAACTCGTTCTTTTATCTGAATACTTATCTATGTTAGACCTGATTAAGGAAGCACATAGCTACTATTGACTTATCGTTTATTGGAAACATGACTTGAGTGTTTGTGTTGATATTATTGACTGAGTATCATTATGAAAAATTCCGTTCCTACATCTTTAAACTAGTAACCAAACCGTTTTGAGAACAGTTTGGGGGTGTTAAAGTTACTACTTTTGTTCTGAGAAATTTGATGGTTTGGGTTTTCTAGGTCTCATCTTTGGTTGAATCGGTTATAGTCAAGGAATCTAAACCGAGCACTACTCACTGCTGATAAAATAAAACAAAATATCTGACTTGACCAATTAAGCCTGTTAGGGTATCTAAAAACTTCGTGTCCTTGGTCATCTAATTTGAGAGTCATCGGCCCAAAGCTCGCTACATGAGTCATTTATATATAAATAAAAAAATAAAAAAATTGAAAAAAAATTCATATATTTACATCTTCACTTCTCTATTAGCCTGTGGGACTCGAGCAATTAAGTCTGTTAGGGTATTTTAAAACTTGGTGCCCTATAGTCATCTGACTTGGGAGTCACCGGTCTAAAGCTCGCTACAAGGTTTACATAGAAAGCTAGTGAAAGAGATTACACATGATGTAAGACTGTTAACATGAGTTGAATAAATAAAAAAAGAAGTAGAAGTGCTCGGTAAGGATTGCTAGGTTAGAACCTCAGAGACTAAAGATGAGAATTCAGAAATCCCTCACTATCCTAATTCTAAGAATACAAGTTCTGATTTTTACCACTTTATTTGAAAAAAGTATTGTGCTGATCAATAGGAACCAATTTCGCTAGAACACCTCGGGATTGGAAAGAAAAGCATTGGAAGTGTGAAAATTTACGAGAGGTGTGAGGAATAAATGACTACAAAGGGTTCGAGATTGTAAAAATATTAACAATACAATATTAGTCGTGGTCTAATACATGTATAAGTTTAATTTTTGGCTATTCACACACTCACAAAAGATCGAGCATCGGATAAGTAAATATTTTTGTGTTGTTGTTTAATGTCCTTCTAAAAGTGTTGCTTTATTTTCGAACTTGAGGCATATGGTAAGAAATTTAACATTGACTATTTTTCCGTTGGTTCTATTAGCTTAGTTTAAATTTATATTTTTGTTTTGTTTTTGTTCGAGGACGAACAAAAGTTTAGTTTGGGGGTGTTTGATAAGTGCATGTTGTACACTTATTTTGGCCTTTAAATTAAGTATTTATCTCGTCATATAGTTCATTTACTACTTAATCTAGTTTATTATTGTTTCTATTTCAGTTTTGGACTCGTTTGTGAACAAATGGAGAAGAATGGACGAAAAGAGCAATAATTTGATGAAATCGACGAGTAAGTTGAGTTTTTGAAGTGAATATCAAGAGCCAAATATTGGAGGATGAGAAAGAAGGGAAAATCAATAAGTTTAAGGTGTTTTGGAGTGACAATGAAGAGTTGAATCAATAGATCAAACACCGAAAACCCAAATAACCGAATTGAGAAACTACCTACCGAAGCATGTGAATAAATTCAAGTACAACTTTTGATATTAAAATCTACAAAAATCAAATGATATATCATTAGAAATATAATTGAATTACGAGTCCAACACTTTTTACGGATCTCAATTTGGAGTTTCTTACCAGAAGTTATGGCCGTTTGAAAATCAACCGCCGGGAAAAATAATCTGGATGATCGCCCAGGCTTATATATGGGCGAGCGACCAGCACAATATTTCACCAACAGAGAGCAAAAAACATGTCTGGGCGATCACCCAGGTTTTCACTAGGTGATCGCCCAGTGTAAAATGTCTACATGCGATTTTTTCTTACCTTTTTGAGTTCTAATTTAATTAGGAAACTTTTTGGGCACGATTTTAATGATTTTTTGGTATCTTTTGGGGAACCATTAGAGGAGTATAAATATGAGTTATATTCTCATAATCAAGGAGGGGATTTTTGGGAGCCGAACTTGGAAGAAGACGGAAGAAACAAGAGAAGATAACTACTTGGCGATCGAGAGTTCTTCGAAGATTTCTTCTCATTAAATCCATGCCGGGTTATATTAATTCTTTTCTTTGTAATTTAATTATGTTCTTCTAATTTTCTTGAGCCAAGGTAGACGATGAAACTTTGTTTTTAACAAAGTGATTATTTCTTTATTTGTTTAATTCCGTTTTAGAGCTTTAACGTTCATGGTTCGTTCTTGTTAGATTAATTAAATAAATTCTTTCATCTTAAATATCATGTATTCTTGATTGTTAGAAATTGATTTAATTAATTCGTGCTTGGTGCTTAAACATGTTCTATTAATTTCTTTTGATTTTTCGTTATCTTGTTTATCAATTTGGGATACATAGAATGCTTAGGAAATCTTTGATTCTTTGTCTTCTTTTAATTGAATTTGATACGGGAAACGCTTAAGTAATTTAAGTTTGAAGCATAAGAGGAGCCTATATTTGATTTTCTTCTTTAGAAATTAATTGATAAATATCTTGAGACGACAATTGATTGATTTCGAATTGTCGTTTTTGTTTGAGAATTAATCAATAACTAGATAATTGCTGAGTTAAATAATGGTAGATTCTGAAACCTTGGTACTTTAAACTTCTTGAATTTTCAATTCATCTTTTTAGCGTATTTAATTAGTTTTTCAGTTAAAACTATTTCAACCAAACTCATTTCGACTCAACTAGCCTAGAATAATAGTTAATTAGAATTAAATTAGACCTTCCTCATTGCAGTCTCTGTGGCATCGACCTCGTTACTACTTTTCTATATTCCAATAGATTCGTACACTTGCGAGTTAATTTAAATTTGACATCAGTAACATCGAAATTAGAATCTGATTTTTGAGAAAGAGGCTTACTTGAACCTTCTACGACTACAGGAGGTTGTTTAGACTCCTCATCACCAGTCCCTTCATCCTCACGAACTTTCTCTTCAATTTCAACATTGTCAGACCCAATGTCACTCGCAGATCCGTCATCTTCATCTCCTTTTTCATATGGTTCTTGAGCACTTAGGGTAACTTTCTTGCTCAGAAAATTAATGGGGTCTTTCGATGTTTGATGGGCCTGTGATTTAGAATGGCTAACTAGTGGTTGATATGCAACAATGTCCGTCGATTGGTCAGCCTGTGATGCAACTGCCACTGGAGAAGTGTTCGGGTCTGAACTTGAGGGTTCCAGTCTTTGTGCACTTAGCCAGAGATTCCTTACCGGCAACATTGAGGCCCCATCGCAGTTTCAACAGCAGACACTGGAGAAATAGTGTCTTTGGATGAACTTCTCGGATGTTTCTTCGATTTTAGCATTTTAGTCTTCACAATTGTTTGAATTTGAAAAAGAAATCTCAACACAACTTCGAAATCAAGTATAAGAGGCTTCGGAGTTAGGAAATCGAAAATCAAGTGTGATAGATAAAGAAGAAAATCCTAAGTCACAGTTTAATAAGGGAAAATTTTTAGAATTGCACAAGGAGGGAACAGTTAATTAGGGACGTGTGTAAAGTAGTTACCAAAATATGATGATTGGCAGTTATGGACAAAACAACTTTTCTTAACCAGATATGTCAAATTTGAATTAAACCGTCTAAGATACTAATTTGTGGAAAATGGAAATTTTAAATTAGGAAAGTCAATTTAAAATTTAGTATAGAATAATATTGGATTTCGTATAAGATTCATCCAGATTTTTTCTCAGTTAAAGCTGATTATGCTGCCAAAATTAGTTTCTTGATTGAAAATTCTACGAAAAGGCCTACACAAGATAATCACACAAAATTAATAAGAATATTTTATGAGATAAAATTGAATCTTTTATTTATGAACAAATTTTATAGTCCACAAATTATACAATTAGTCCAAAAATATCAAAATCAACTGGAATTTTTCAATTAGATATATGCGCATAATTAGATTCAATTAATTGGTCAGATTTATATCGTGGGTGTGTGATATGACATACTAGACTAGTCAATCATAAGCTGTCCCACTAAGCCAAATTGAACCTTGTTAAGAAGATAAGTACTGAGATGTGTTTCAAACCAGTCATCATCTCAAAATATCTCTTTAAGTAGAAAAAATATGTGCGTGTCAGACAGGAGTACCATATCAATTTTCTTTTGAGTACTCAGAGTGTTGACTTTATTCATATATATATTTTTGTTTTGTCAAACCACTGAATTTTGAAGATCATGGAGTTGACTTTCTTACAGCTATAGAGGTAGCCTTTTTCTACATGATTTATATTCATTATCAAAGACGGCTGCACACATCTATAGTAGTAGCTCTCTCCTCCATGAAATTGTCTGTTTAACACAACAACATACTATAGTATCGAGAGACATAGATACTGACCATAGGTCCACAACAAAGTACGAAACTACTTTAAAGATAACAATCTAGTAAGTAGTGATGCACAATCAAACAAGTCAATATGTCCTCAAAGTGTGCTTATCTGAGCATATTTTACTATAAGTATAATGAGCATACTATACTGATTGGTTAATCCAAGTAAATCTCAAAATTCATAGATCAGTCATACATTTATATCATATGCTATTTGCAAGAATACTCATCCTTGTTTTTTTTGTTTTGTTTTTAAATAAAAAAAAAAGCAAATGCAAACAAAGAAAGACACTACTTCTACAAAGTAAAATATTTTTTTCTTTTTCGTTTTTTTTGTGAAAGAAAACTAATGCATCAAACAAATGCCCACTGCCTTTCGTAGAGTCTCAAATCTAGCAGAATCTAAGGCCTTAGTGAACAAATCAGCCAATTGATACTCAGTTTGAACATGTTCCAAAGTAATTACCTTTTCTTCGACCAAGTTTCTAATAAAATGATGTCTAATGTCAATATGTTTGGTCCTAGAGTGCTTAACAGGATTTTTAGAAATATTGATAGCACTAGTGTTATCACAAAATATAGTAACATAATCCTGATCAATACCATAATCAGTTAGCATTTGTTTCATCCAGAGTAGCTGAGTGCAACAACTACCCGCATCAATATACTCAGCTTCTGCAGTAGATAAGAAAATAGAGTTTTGTTTCTTACTTAACCATGTAATGAGATTGTTACCAATGTAGAAACATCCATCACTTGTGCTTTTCCTATCATCTATGTTTCTAGCCCAATCAGCATCAGTGTATCCTGTAAGATGAGAGTTAATATCATTAGTATACCATAAACCAAAATCAGAAGTGCACTTAATATAACAAATAATTCGCTTCACTGCTGCAAGATGTGATTATTTTGGTTTAGCCTGATAACGCGCACAAACTCTAACACTGAATGATATGTTAAGACAGCTTGCAGTCAGGTACATCAAACTGCATATCATGCTTCTGTACAAGCTAGAGTCAACCTCCTTGCCCTGATCATCTCTAGAGATTTTCAAGGACGTGGCCATGGGAGTTTTGACTGACTTGGTTTGGTCAAGGCCAAACTTCTTTACCAGATTTTTAGCATACTTGGCCTGTGAGATAAATATCCCTCATCCAACATGTTTGATCTGCAAACCTAAAAAAATATTTAGTTTACCATCCATACTCATTTCAAATTCATTTTGCATAAGTGTAACAAACTTCTTGGATTTTGTTTCTAGTGAAGAACCAAACACAGTATCATCGACGTAGATTTGTACAACTATTAATCCAGTTGTGAAATGTTTGATGAATAAAGTTTTGTCAGCTCTTTCTCTCTTGTATCCCTATTCGAGTAAGAACATAGTCAATTGTTCATACCAAGCACGTGGAGCTTGCTTTAGTCCTTATAAGGTCTTTTTGAGTCTGAACACATAGTCGGGGGAGTAAGGATCAACAAATCCCTTAGGCTGCTCAACATAGACTTATTCATTAAGGATTCTATTTAGAAAAGTACTTTTGACATCCATTTGGTACAGCTTGAACCTCATTCGACATGCCACAATTAGTAAAAGTCTAATTGATTTAAGTCGAGCCACATGTGCAAATGTTTCATCAAAGTCCACTCCTTCTAGTTGAGTATATCCCTGTGCAATTGTTTCTGACTATGTTGCCATGTTTATCTTATTTATTTTTGAATATCCACTTTGTCTCGATCACATTTGTGTCTTTTGGCCGAGGTACAAGTTCACACACTTTATTTCAGTCAAATTGAGCTAGCTCTTCATGCATGGCTAGAACCCAATTTTCATCAATAATTGCTTCATTTATATTTTTGGGTTCAATTTGTAAAGTGTAGCAAACATTTCCAAGTTAATTAGCAAGCCTCCTCCTAGTCATCATATCGTCTCCAGAATCTGAGAGAACATTGTTCAATGGATGTGCTTTCTGTATCCTAGAAAGAGGTTGCCTTCTCATGTTCTGTTCGTTGTTTGTATTTGGTACGTCAGAACTTTCGAGAGCAGGGGCAGAGACACCAGAATTTGATGCTGGCTGTTTAGTCTGTTTATCAGTGTCTGATGCAATCACATGATTGCCTTGAGTAGGTTGACGTCCAGCAACATGTTCTTCCAAAGACTGAATATTAGGCTTCTGTGAATAAGATGAAAAATCATCAGTGTCATCAATTTTTACATTGATTGATTCAATGATAGTCTGAGTACGCATGTTATAAATTCTGTAAGCTCGGCTATTCTCAGAATAACCAATAAATACTCCCTCATCATTTTTTGAATCGAATTTACCCAAGTATTCTCGATCATTTAAAACATAGCATTTACTACTAAATGTATAGAAATATTTGAGATTTGGTTTTCTTCCTTTCCAGATTTCATAAGGAGTTTGAGTGGTACTGTTCTTAGAGACACATGATTCAAAATATAACAAGCAGTATTAATAGTTTCAGCCCATAATTTAACAGGAAGCTTCTTACTATTTAACATTACTCTAGCCATCTCTTGTAGAGACCTATTTTTTTATTTCCACAACACTATTTTGTTCTGGGGTTTTGGGTGCAGAGAATTCATGAAAGATGCCATTTTGCTCACAAAATGTAGAGAAAATAGCATTTTCAAACTCCCTCCCATGATCACTTCTAATTCTCAATATTTTTATTCCCTCAAAATATTTTTCTGTTATTAATTTTAGGTGCAAAAATTTAAATCTTTCAAAAATATCAGATTTTTCTCTCAAGAAATCTACCCAAGTATATCTAGAAAAATCATCCATACATACATAAATATATTTCTTGCCACCAATACTTTCAGTTTGAATAGGTCCCATCAAATCCATGTGAAGTAATTCTAAAACATGAGAAGTAGTCAGAAACTTACATTGCTTGTGAGTACTTTTGATTTGCTTACTTTTTAGGCACAAACCACACAATCCTTCAGATTTTTCAGTAAGCTTAGGAACGCCTCGTACTGAATTTAATTTTGTTAGTCACAATAGATCACTATAGTTTAAATGTCCCAAACGTTTGTGCTACAATTCGATAGAGTCAGTCTTTGAAATATGACAACTAATTTTGATGTCAAGAAGATAATATTTATCACTAGATCTAGTACCATGTAGAATGCAGCTACCATCGTAATTCAAGACTTTACAAGAATTTTTTGAGAACATAACTAAGTGATTATCGTCACAGAGTTGTCTTATACTAATTAGGTTAGCTTTTAAACCTACAACAAAAAGAACTTCTTTTAATGGAGAGAATCCATCAATTAGAATAGTGCCTATACCTTCAATTTTACCGTGAGCTCTATCACCAAAAGTGTCCAAACCACCTTCATGACTTTTGTAGTTAGTTAGATAAGATCGATTACCAGTCACATGTCTAGAGCAACCACTATCAAAATACCAAGAGTTAGGAATAAAAGTTCTAAAGGCAACATCAACCATATAACAATTTAAATCCCCATTTTTAACCCAAAATTGTCTTACTTTAGTGTTGCTATGGTGTCTCATTTGTCTATTGACCAAGTTTTTACTATATAAACAATGAAAGGAGTCGTGTCCTAGATTACCACAAATGCAACATTTTACAAAGTAATTTGATTTACCTTTCTGTATTGAGAATTGATACATTGGTTGTGTAACTGATGGTCGTGACTGTTTCTGAGTCTTGGCATTGGTCGACACCTGCATAGGCAGGTCAGCCTCAGTCCTGACAGCAATGGGAGCAGATTTTTCCGAAAATACAGCAGACTGTGTTTCATTGATGAAGTTTATTTGATTCCTAACTTTTCCTTTATCTTTTGCAACATATCCCAAACCTTCTTTGATGTTTGGAGTTTTTCCATATCTTAAGGTTTCACTCAAGTGAGAGGCTCCAATTGTTAATTGCTTGATCCTTTCTTTTGAAACTTTTAATTCATCAAGAAGATTTGCAATTTGATCATCATTCTATTTTAAGATGTTGGTTAGAATATTATTTTGAGAATCAATTTCAGCATTGTTATCTTCCAAAAATTCCATCATGACGTGAGTAGAAAAGTTTTTCTCCTGTTCGTCTTTTAATTTTTTGTTCACATTGCTGCAGTTAGAACAAACACAGAATGGTTCTTTAGATGTTGTAGTTAAGACGTCAGAACCTACAGTCAAGTTTTGCACGAAATCAGTATAAGATGTTAAGTTCATAGTTAAGGACATTACCTGATCAACAGTAGTTCTGTCGTCCCCGTCCTCATCTGAATCTTTTTCATCATCTTCACTCTAAGTAATATTCATGTCCTTCTTGGTATGAGATTTCTTTAAAGTATTTGCACATTCAGAGGCTATGTGACCAAAATCCTCACACTCATGTCATTGAATTCGATTGTCAGATCTATTCATAGATGTAGTGGAGTTTTGTTTTGTGTTGTTCGAAAATCTCTTCTTTTGTTGGAGTGGGGTATTCAAGTTCTTTCCCTTTTGATTTTCTTTTAGAAATTTTTTGAATTGTTTGTTGAGCATGGCCATGTTTTCATTTGTTTCACTCTCCTCACAATCAACCTCTTCTTCATCATTTTTAATTTTGAAGGCAATAACATATTCTTTTTCTTTCTTTCTCCTTTGTAGATGTAGTTCATAGGTCATCAATGATCCCACCAATTCTTCAACCTTCATATTCTCAATCTCCTTACTTTCTTCAATTGCAGTTACTTTAGAATAAAAACGATCAGGCAAGGATCTGAGAATTTTCTTTACAATTTTGCTATCTGAATATTTCTTTCCCAAAGTATAAGCAGTATTGGTGATGTCACTGAGTTTTGCATAGAAGTCCTTGAATTTTTTATCGTCTCTCATGGTTAGTTGTTCAAACTCTAGAGTAAGAATTTGAAGCATGGATGACTTGACCATAGTGGTTCTTTCGTGAGCAATTGGTAAGATGTCCCAAGCATCTTTTGCAACCTGACAAGTAGAGATCAAACGAAATTGATTAGAGTCTATGAAGGAGAATATGGCATTTAAAGCTTTGGAATTCTAATTAGTATAATTAAAATCAGTTATAGCCCACTCGTCTGCTTTTTTCTCTCTTTCTACACCATTTTTAACAACAGTAGGAGTTTTATAGCCATGGACAATAGAGTGCCAAGCTTTTTCATCAAGGGATTGAATATAAACTTGAATCCTAATTTTTCAATAGGCATAATTAGTACCATCTAAAACAAGTGGTCTAAACGGAGCTCCGTCCATATCTAGGTTTCTTTGGATCGCACTTATAAAGTGTACCCTCTTTGATACCAATTGAAAGTTCTAAAACCTAGATCAATCAAATTAAAAGTAATTTTAATCTTAATTAAACAAGCAGTGGACATAACGCAGTCAAAACTTGCGAGTGATAAAGAAAACAGTTCTGATTCGCACAGCAGTGTTCGTTTACCTAATCTTGTTAAGCACGAAATCTAAATAGTTAAATAAGAACACAAGATGTAACGTGGTAAACCTCGAAGGAAAACATCTACGGGGCCCCATGCCATAGGTAAAAACAATCCACTAATAATCTTGTTCAAAAATACAATAGTATCAGTTTTTGTAATTTTGCAAAATTAACAAAATAACAATCAAAAGAAAACAGATCAACTCTCATTTGATACTTATTCTTCTGACTTGTTGATGAAGTGGAATCAAACCCACTGGTCTTGACTTTATCACCACTTCTCTATTGTACTTGATTGCAACTATCACTTGGATTAAGAATCTCCGTTCTTAACTTCATGCCAAGTAGCTTAAACAAGATATGGAATTGTTCGTTGAGAACCAATTAGTTTTTGATTCTTCAATGAGTTTGAAGAAAACTTTTTTACTTTGAAGTTGAATCAATGAAGCTTGATGCCTTGTTCTTCCATAAATAGAATCAGCGATTTGTGTTTGGAGAAAATAAGAGCAAAAAAAAATATTTTTCAAAGCCTTAATTCCTTATTGATTTCTACTCTTACTTATAGTTAAAGTAGAAATCAAATTAAGAATTATTTCTTACCTAAAAATATGCAACAAGAATAGTAAGACAATTAGTAGGAAAGAATATATAGAGAGATATTCTTAGATTTGTAGAAGGAAAGAATTTAGGAAACTAAATATTTCTTTCCTAAACAAATCTAAGAGAATAATAAAAGATTCTTTAACCTACAAATTAAGCCGTTAATAATATCCACGAGATCAGAATATATCGTGTATGGAAACAGAATTAAAAACGCAGCTTTACTGATCTGGAAAAATAATCTGCTTATCAACGCAGTTAGTCAGAATTGGCGTTATCCAGACCAGTCAAAAATGAAAACGTTGACCATCTCTTTTAGCATTAAAAATCAGTTATATTAATTAAGAAAGCCAAGATATAAAAAGTGAAAAATATGACATATATTTTTCCAACAGCCTCATTTAATATCTTGAGTTTTCCATGCAGTCAAGACTTGTGTTTTCCACGCAGCATCTATATAAACCCTAGGGGGTCTTCTATTTTGTTGTTTCACCCGTCCAAAACTTCATTGAGTTCACTTACTCCGATTCAATGGCAGTAACTTCTCCCAGTATAGAGGGGCAAGAGGGTTTCCCTGCAACTTACACAATTGGTACCAGCATTCAACTTAAGCACTACATAAAGGAGGAGGCTAGGAAACATTGTTTAAATGACCAAGTGACCCCTCCAAATGCCCAGTCAGGTTCTAGATCTGATGGGTGCTTTGGATGCCATGGAAGAGGTTGGGCCTAGTAGCTTTAGCGAGAAGTTTTCAAATGGTACCTCCACAATGGACATCGATGTTGATGACATACACTTTGATGATTCCGATTCGGATGACGAGGCTGAAAGCCATCTACCAAATGTGTTAACGGCCTTTTTGAGCAGTATGGCCTAATTAGTCACCAAATCAACTCATATAATGATTTGGGAGACTCCCTATCATGGTGAAGTCAGACTTATGCTGCTGACGAAGCCCCGTGATGAGTTGTGCTAAGACCAAAGAGTAGTTAATCAGATTAGTAAGCCCTTCATGTACCGACCTTAAAGAGACGGCGTGGCTGTAGGATGCTCTTCTCTCTCTAATTTAAACTTTGATAAATAAAATATTCACTTACTTATCTTCGTATACGTGTCGATGTTTATTTGCTTCTCCATGTGTGGTTGCCTCGCTTGTTCTATTGTCGAGGTCGAAGCGTGTATCCAAACAATAATCCAACATGCGCGTTCATCAGAGTAGAGGAGTTATCCTAACGTGGCAGTCGAAGACACAGTTATTGGGATGTCTTTGCGGACCTTGTGAGGCTCTGATCGAGATGCCCTCGCGAACCTCGCAAGGCTCTGATCATTTATTGCAAATAGTAGATGCAATTCTCCGAGCGCATTTAAGCCATACAACCTATACGTTTTCTTAGGGTTTTTTTGGAATGTAGCCCCCTTACATGCGTCTCCTATTTGACGATCCAAATTCTAGATTCTTTATTAACGACTGGGATCGGGTGTTGAGTCTATATATACTCCCACAATCTTTTGTTGTTCCCATTCACCTCTTTCTTTTTCTAAGACTTTCAAAACTTATTTGTTTCCATCAATGGCCAGTTTTTACTTCTCCATAATTTCAGTGTTTAGAATAGATGGTGCAAAAGATAATAGTAGGAATGTGATCCTTTCTCCACGACTTCTGGTCTCAAGTATAGGGAACATGTCCTTTTCTCCACAACTTTCGGTCTCATATACGGTGCCAATCCCAGTGGCCACTGTTCCGTTGGTGCTGGAAATGGCCATGGCGGCTTCTTCCCTTTTTTTTTCTTCTGGAGAATCCTTGTTATCGTCAGAGAATGTCCGATGGCAAGGTAAATAAAAGGGGTTATCAACTGTGAGAGGAAAAAACTTGAGCATAAAGGGGTCGTGGGAGATGAAGGTGATGCGACGGGTTCAAGGAGGGCCAAGCGAGGCCGAGTGACTCTTCCTCCTTCTAAAGAAACAGAGGGTCAGCTCAATCTCCTCGAGGTTCGATGCAGACTTCCACTCATGCTCCTTACGGTTGGACCGAACATATTAACATTTGGGATGAGTTAGACCTGACTATTCTAGAAAAGTTACCGGCTCTGTCGACCATAGCGGCGGCTTCTATTCATAAGTATTGGACTCCTACTTGGGAGAAGGCGACAGATAACGCGGATTTGTCAGAGTTGGTAAAAATGGTAGAGATGAGCACTGCCCAAAGCCATGTACTTAACTACGAATTGTACAAGATACTGACAGAGAATGTCGACGAGCACTCGAAAGTTGTAAGTTCTGAGGACACTGATAAGCTACGTTCAGAGAATAAGATCCTACATTTCGAGCTTACTCTTGTAGACGAAGCCAGAGCACAAGCCGAATACAAGCTAATCAAATCCAAAACGATCCAAATGGTGTTGTCAATTCTCAAAATCGAGCTGAGGTGAAACTTAAAGTGTGCGAAGATATGGCTTATGCTAAGCACAAGGAGTTGATTGAAGCCTTAGCGGAGCTTTCGAAGGCCAATGAGTTTTTGGCTAAGTTAAGGGCCTCTAGTTATGCCGACCCTAAAGAGTCGACGGAGTAGTAGGAACCTTCGCTTTGTGTAATTTTTCTATTTCTATCGCTTACATCAAAGTCACTAATGAAAAATGTCATTGTTTCGCTTTATTCATGACAAATATAGTTACCCGATGCCTTTTTTCGTTGTTTGTATGTATATGCATTGAATGTTTACCCAACGAGTTAAAGAGTTGGCCGCGAACCACACTTCATCACTGTCGTGCTTACTTGACTTGTATTTATACGTGTTGAATGTTTACCCAGCGACTTAAGTAGTTGGCCGTGAACCACACTCCCTCGCTGCCATGCTTGCTTTACTTGTATTTATACGCATTGAATGTTTACCCAACGAGTTAAGGAGTTGGCCGTGAACCACACTCCCTCGCTGTCGTGCTTGCTTGACTTGTATTTATACGTGTTAAATATTTACCCAGCAAGTTAAGGAGTTGGCCGCGAACCACATTCCCTCGCTGCCATTCTTGCTTTACTTATATGTATACGTGTTGAATGTTTACCTAGTGAGTTAAGAAGTTGGTTGTGAACCATACTCTCTCACTGCCGTTCTTGCTTTACTTGTATGTATACGCGTTAAATGTTTACCTAGCGAGTTAAGAAGTTGGCCACGAACCACACTTATTTGCTGCCATTCTTACTTTGTTGGCATAATTGAGATGATAGAATCTTAACTTGAAAATGATTGAACTTTATTGGCAAAATACTGCAGCAGAATAATGTTGAAATGGAAACTTAGCGCTAAAGAAAACAAAATGGAACCTATTGGTAGTACGGACGAAGATAGGTGATATTCAAAGGATGCTTTGTCTCTTTTCCCTCTGAGTCTTCTAATTTGTTGGTTCCAGGTCGAACCCCTTCGATGATCTTGTAGGGTCCTTCCCAGGTGGGTCCAAGGGTTCTGGCTCCCACCTCCTTATTAGCCAGGACGACCTATTTGAGGACAAAATCGTTGACTAGGATTGCCCTGTTCCTAACTTTGGAGTTGTAGTACCTAGCCATCTTCCTCTGATAAACGCTAGGCGAAGTTGCGAGTTAGCATGCCTTTCTTCCTGCAAGTCAAGGTTTACTTTATGTAGGTCCTCATTGACCACCTCGTCGAAATATAAGCACTTTGGGGAAGGTATCCCTATTTCAACGAGGATCATTGCCTCCGCCCCATACGCCATAGCGAAAGGGGTCTCGCCAGTTGCCGTTCGGGAGGTAGTCCGATATGACCATAGCATCTCTGGGAGTTCTTCGGCCTACCTTCTTTAGTAGACTCCAATTTTCTCTTCAGAATGTGCTTGATAATTTTGTTGACAGCCTCCACTTGGCCATTGGACTGGGGTAGTTGGGGGTGGAGAAATCCTTCCAAATGCCGAGCTCTTCGCAGTTTGAGTTAAACTTCTTCTCGACGAACTGCGTACCGTTGTCTGACACAAGGGAATGAGGTGTTCCAAAATGGTAGACTATGTTCTTCCATACAAACTTCCATGTATTCTCCTTCGTGATTTTAGCCAAAGGCTCAGCCTCAAACTATTTGGTGAAATAGTCCACTGCTACAACTGCGAACTTGACTCCACCCCTTCTAGTCGGGATGGGACCTATGAAATAAACCCCTCATTTGGCAAAAGGCCATGGACTGGTGAATGGGGTGAGGTTCTAAGTCGGAAGCTTTGGCACAATGGCGAATCTCTGGCACTTGTCACATTTCTTCACATAAACATGTGAGTCTCTCCTCATAGTCGGCCAGTGGTATCCTTATTTTAGAGCCTTTTACGCTAGGGCCATCCCATCTGCATGATTACCGCAGACTCCTTCATGTATCTCTTACATGACATAATCGACTTTGTCCTTAGTAATCCAGCGTACGAGTGGGTGACTAAAGCCTCTTTTGTACAAGATTCTGTCCTACAGGACGAACTTCATGGCTCTCCTAAGAAGTTTTTGGGCTTTGTCCCTATTGTCTGGCAAAATCTGATCAGTCAAGTATGCGATGATTTCCTTCATCCACTTGGGAGATTCGTTGATCATCATGGCGTTCTGTGGTAGAGCCTCGTAAATGGACGGCTGGCTAAGCGTTTCGACCGGAATGGCTCTCATCAAGTAGAAGTCTTTACTACTCGCCAACTTGGAGAGAGCGTCTGCATAGCCATTCTCAATCCTAGGGATTTGGAGTAATTCGAATTCCTCAAAGAGGGATAGGAAATCTTTGGCTTTTTTTAAATAGGCCACTATAAATTGTTCGCGTACTTTGAAAGTCCTGTTGACTTGACTAACCACCAGCTGCGAGTCACTGTAGATCTGAATTTTCCTTGCCTTCATCTCCTGTGACAACCTTAAGCCTGCCAGAAGTGCCTCGTATTCAACATCATTGTTTGAGGCTTTGAACTCTAGGCGAAGTGCGTAGTTGAGGTTATGGCCATCGGGGTTGATTAACAGGATCCCACATCCAGCTCCAGCTTCGCTTGATGATCCATCAACATATAGTTTCCATGTTGATACCTCCTGAGGCTTGGTTTTAAGCGATCTCTCTGGGATGTGGGCAAATTCGGCCATAAAATTTGCTAGAGCCTGTCCCTTCATGGAAGGCCTTGGCTTGTAGAAAATGTCACTTTCATTTTTGTCCATTGAAGTTGATTCGTTGGATCGGTCATAGTTCTTTTGCGCTGAGTTATAGTCACCTCTCGCGGCAATGACACCCACTATAATATTTATAACCCCAGCCCTGGGAGGTGGCTGTTGTCAATATTCAACCTTTTTTCCTTTGTCATTATCTATTTTCACGAACTTTGAGAGATACCCTATTTTTATAAGTCGTTCTATTTCCTTCTTCAACTAGTGGCAGTCTTTGGTATCATGTCTATGGTTCCGATGGAATTTACAATACTTAGTCTCATCTCTCTTATGTGGTGGTGCCCACATCTTTTTGGGCCATGCAAGCTCCTTCATATTTCGTATCCACATATTTATCACCTCTCCACAGTAACTCGTGTATCGTGTCTAGTAGGTTCTTGGAGAGTGATATTTTAAAAAGGCGACTGGATCGTGGCAGTGACTACATCAGACATCTGTAGATCCTTGATCCCCAGGATGGCCCTATTGAACCGGGCAATGAAATCTTTCAGTAGATTGTCTTTGTACTGGGTCAATTGCATCAGTCAGATAGTAGTTTTCTTAGCCTGCTTGTTACCCAATCCATAGCCTTTCGCCTAAGCGTTGGCAGGAAGGCCCTGCACATAATTGCATTGGGGGTGTCTTGTAAACTCATCAAGTTAACAAAGGCCCTGAGGTGATCAATAGGGTCAGAGGACCCTTCGTACTTCTCCAACTTTGGCTGTTCGATGTCTCGTAGCAAAGGAACAACCATCACTTCTGGGGTAAAGAGATCTTCTTTTAATACCAACAATTGTTGCCTACTACTTTTCTTTGACATAGCCTCTGCTATTTTGCGACCCATCATGTCTTCCAACCTTTGCTCGAGGCTTAGTACTAGTGTCTCAACCAGCGTAGGCAGAGTCATCCATGACGGTTGTCCCCCGAGTGGATTTGGGCTAGACATCAATGAATGAAGGTGGGTGCAAAAGATGGAGCTAAAGAACCTGGGGCTAGTGGTGGAGCCATGGTTGGCGGTGTTTCTATTGCTGAGAAGTTAGGAGCATGGGGGCGGAGCCCCTAGCGGTGATGGTCCCACCAATAGAGGGCTAGGAGCCGAGGACAGAGCACCCAGTGGTGATGGTCCCACTGACGGAAGACTAAATGTCTGGGGCAGTTGAGAAGCAATCGATCCTGGAGTAGAGCTGTTAAAGCTGTCGCCTGAGCTTGCAGTGCCGCAAGCTGAGTGGTAGAAGCAAACTCTTGTTGTGAATGGTTAGTGGCAGCATTGGACTCAGTGTCAACATTCCCAACGGGGCCTGGGGGACAGCTACATTCTTCGCTCTTCTAGTTCGAGCCATGACTTTTTGTGCGATGACCCACTAACGGCGCCAAATTGATAATAATCATTTTTCACCTCCTCCGAGCCTAGTGGCGACAGTGGTGGAGACTTGCAAAAAATGGCGGGGCTTGTATCCCCATTCCCATTCTGGTGTGATAATCAGTAAATGATAGAATTAGATATGCAGAATAGCAATATAGAAAAATACGGGAGTCATCATTTACTTGGGAGATTAACCTCTATTTATAGGAGTGATTTAGAGTTGCAACCTTTAATGGTCTTTAATGACTAGTGTCATTTCATCTTCCTCATTACTCGGAGTTAATGAGGAGCGTTACATCTTCCCAGTCGTCAGTAGTAACCTTCATTCCATAGGTCGGATTGATTCAACAACAGTCGGTATTGCTGTCCAAATGTAAGAAGCGAGCTATGAGACCAACTGGGCGGGTGAGTCGATAAGGCGGGCGTCCCAAGACGCACCACTATCATCCGCTAGAGTATAACCACCGTGGTCATATCTATTATCATTATGTTTTTAATAACATAATTAATTTTTCAATAACAAGCAAAGTCAACCCCAAATTAATCCGGCTTTTGAAAAAGTTTACATTATGCTTACGAAATACTGGGTTTAATTAATCCGTCTTTTAAAAAAGTTTGCAATATGCTTACAAATGGTCAGATTTAAGAAGCTCTAAACTCTCTATATTAATATGTTAGGTATTAATATTTGTTATTTACCTTGTCAGTTGTCACTGTTAGCTTACGGTAAAAAAATTTAATATATCGTAAAGAATTTTTAACAATTTTAATATTATTGTATTATTAACTTATCTTAACAATTTACTTTAGTTAAAATCTTTGAATTAAATTCCTATCTCGCTGAGCAGTACTTTCTGTTTAGTTGGTGAAATGTTAAAGCTTATTCCAAACAAGTAGCGCATAAGTTTACATTAATAGCTTCTGAGAGTTTCTCCAATGTATTTTATAAATTATTATTTTGTAGCGATTGAAATTTTTTGTCTTTTAATTTCATGAAAATAAAAAAATTAATTCTTAGCATTGCTACGAACTTTCTATTACGATTTAAAATATTTAGTCACATTAAATATTGTGCGCATTTGCTTTAAATCTTATTTGACGAATATGAAATGTTATTTTATCAACGAGCCTCTTAAATTTTTAGGTCGAATAAATTTACCTTGAGTTAATTTCGGCAACCATTTAATTTAAAAACCGAGAAATTTTTCAACGTGTATTTACAACTCATGCTAGTCCTAATTTTCAGTCAAAAAAACCGACCCGTTAAAGTAATAAAAACCGGTCTCCTTTAGACGATCACCTTACTTATTTACCAACCCAAAAATTTCCACCCGTAAGAAACCCAAACCCGGTCCATTTCAGACCAGTTTCAGCCAAGAATATCGTCCCCTGCTGCCAAGGAACCCCTCCCTCCTACATGACCAGCCAACTACCCATTTAACCAACTCCCATGAAGTCCAAAACTGCCCCAATATTTTTCCATTTTCCTCTCACTTCTCCACCATCAAACCACTTGCTATTTTTTCCAAATAATGTCCTAGATTTCGGCCTCTTTAACACCATTTTCCTCACATTTTAGCCACCAAAATCATCTATTCCCCTTGTTGGGTTGTATGTTCAAATAGTATAATTTTGTTGTGATGAAATGACAATTTTATATTGAATAAAACTTTGGTTTCTATTTATTTATTATTATTGCATTTGTTTAATATTGAGCATGTAAATAAAGTGTCAATTATCACTTGTGATAATATAAGTTGGATGCTTGCGTTGAGAAGTATAATGTGACAGAACTTATATTTTTATCATCAATAAAATTATTCACAACTAATGTATAAGGGTTGACGCCTTATACCGGAAGGTTGTAGTGTTGACTATTTAATCATTCGGATTTGCGATTTGTCCTTATCACAGAAATGATTTAATGGTAACACTAGTACACTTGGAGTGTATTGAACAGACCACGTGTCGAATTTAATTATATAGCATGACCATGCGAATAAATAAATTCTACTTGATCACCAGGTATTTCATCTAAATCTCTTGACAGGATTGTATATATCTTTTCGTTAGTTTGATGGTTTTTTGATTCACCAATGAGTGAGATCATTTTAGTTGATCAAATATCTCGGTGGGTTGGGAGCTTGAGAATGAGTGAAGTAGAGAACTCGAATTCGTGTCGAGAACTGTCGCCTTGAAAAATGGGTCGAGTGACAACTTAAGTATTTTCTGTTGAACAGTTATAAATCTGAGCTCAGTGTTTAGCAACGGCTAAACTTCGACATTTGTGAATTAGTTCACATGAACGTTGAAGAAAATGTAACTTAAAGTTAGTGAAAATAATTAGAAGGGCAAAACGGTTATTTATGCTCATACCTAATTATCGGATCTCAGACAGAGATGAAATATATATATGGTAGGTCAGAGAAAAGTATTACAACTTCTGTAATTTTATATATACCGAGAGTGCAGTCTCTTGTCTTTAGTGGAAAAAGCAAAAGACTAATAATTAGATTGAGGGGTCTAGGGTCGACTAGACGGAATGTAATTATTGGAGCTTAGAAAATATATGTCCGGACAGGTCATGTGGTAGCTCTATAAAGTTTTGGACTTAATCACAGTTACTAATAAAGTTTTGGACTTGATTGTAATTGTAACATAAGTTCAGAGATTACATGTGTAATTAAATCAATCCTAAGCTAATTGGACTTGAATGTCTTTTCATTGTTTGCAATCAGGACTCTTGTCATTGGTTGCAATCAGAATGCTCGTTATATTTATATCACATTGCGTGTGATGTAAATAAATAAGAATTCCAATCATTCAGTCAAGAAAAAGAAGAGAGAAAATTCCGAAGTCTTTGGTTTGACTCAAATTTTAGTTTCTTAGTTTTCTAGATTTGACTAGTCCAGAAATCAGTTTTTGATTTAATTAAAAAGGTGCCCACACGCCGGTGTAATCTAGACTTGGAGAATGCCATAGAAGGCTTGAACGTTGGGAGCACCAAGTTCGTGAATCAAAAGCAGCAAGTTTCTGAATCAGATCCAGACCAATATCGTTTATCGTTTCAGGTATAATACTAACTTATTAGTATTTTAATTATAATAAATACGTAAACGCCTAGCAAAGATCCTGGTTTTATGAATTAAAGAAAATTTTTGTTTACTGGCTAATTCTCGTGCCAGTTTCCAACACCCTCATCCCAAATTATCCTATAAAGTTCCCAATTTTCGGCCCCCATAAGTTCATTTATCCCCTTTATTCAGTCCCAATAAAAAAAACTCCAAAATTTCCCTCCTTTGCACTTGAGTGTCGGCCCCCCAAATTCAGTCATAAGTTCCAGTTTTGATTCCTTTAACTCTCTAGTTTCAGCCCTAAACTTCAATCACTTTCCTCCATTTTTGTGCTCAAATATTCAGTCACAAAAGTTCTAGGAAATCACTCTAATTACCTCTCATTTCCCCACCAATTTAGTAGTCATATCTCTCTCCTTTTGTCCCTCAAAATTTGACCAACAGCCTTGCTTATTCTTCACAACATTTTACAGCAAACTCCATTTATTTACCCTCCCATTTTCAGCCATTAATAGCCTCTGTTTCACAAGAAAATTAAGTCAATATAACTCATACTTGACAACCCAAAATAGCCCATATTTCGTCTCCATTTTTTCTCTTTAAATTTTCCTACAACACACTACAAGAAAAATTGACAACAGCGGCGACAATAGTCGTCGCAACAGGGAACAAATTCGCCCCTATTAATATTTTGCGACGACAAATTCGTCTCACAATGTTGTGGCTATTGGTTAGTAGTAACTTCTAATTGGAGACGACAATATGACGTCGCTATTGAGTATATAATTAATAGCCAAGATTTGTCGTCGCTAAAAAGAGTTCGCAGATTGTGTCCTCTTATCCTTATAGTGACGCCATGTTGTATGTACTGTGTAATCCATAACGACGACATGTTTGTCTCTAGTGGCCATATTCATTAGTGACGACAAATTGTTGCCTCTATTTATTTTGTTTTGTATTAAAAAATTTTAAAATATGAATAGTAATAAACATTATACTATTCATTACCGAAAACTAGTAGTCGCCTCTGTTATATTTTTTTAAAAGCATATATATTCAATAGCGACGACACATTGTTACCTCTATTTAAATTTTTTTAATATTAATAGTAATAAACATTATATTATGTATTGATAATAACAAACATTATATTAAATTAATCAAAAAAATTGTGTGAATACGAAAAAATGTATACAAAAACCGACGTACGGATCCGCTAAATTTTCCTTGTCGTCAGCAGGTTCTTCGTCTTCCTTGTCAAGATTTATCTCACGTACATGTTTGCCGGGGAATTTAGAATTCCACATGGTAGTAAAAGAATGCAAAACTCCAACGATCTTCTCGAATTTTGACTCTAAATGTGCCAACTTCTTAGACATTTCTGAGTGACTGACTCAGAAGACTAGGCGACGACCATCGGGGCATGCGATCCAGCAGTGGAGGCTGACGGGGGATGCGATCCACCAGTGGGATGCTAGATCGTTGTGGAGAGTGCGCTTCAAAATCCGTCCAGCTCCACGGATGTATCCTCTCTTCCCCCTAGCACCTCTCTAACAACAACGTGCTCATCCACCGACGCAGCACTGGAGCCGACATGCTGTGTTTGCGTATGCGTCTCCCACACCTTGACCAGTTTAGCCTGAAATTGAAAAAAATAATAATTAAATCACAAAACTAAGTTAAAACTGAAATAATGATACTTAACTAAAACTTATCACAAATTACATAGGTATTCATTCCATGCGTCACGTTCACCCCTCGCCATTTTTTTTATATGGAAGGCGTGGAATTAGTCTATAATTCTTGGCCACTCTTGCATCTCAGGGTTTCTCTACGAAAATATCAAATATAAAGTTAGTAACAATATCATAATGACACATCCAAAGTTGAAAAAGCAAAGTACTTATTATTTGATACGTACCCTATCGTATGTGTAGCCGTGAAACTCTTCAACCCCTGGACAGATACGTACTTCGCTTTAGCCCGATTGTCTTTATTCTTGGCCGAACATGCCTAATAAAAGAACGTAATATGTCAATATTATGTGCATTATATTAAAGTTAATATAAACTACAATTTATATATTTAAATTAAAATAAATATACTTACAAGATAATTCGGACTTCTAAATAGCTCTATCGTCTTTTTCTAGTTGGCCTCACTAACTCCGCAGTATAGACGGTTCGGGCCGTGCTTCCTGTGGTGTTTATGCACCAGTCGTTTATAATCTCGATATCGATTGACTGCCAACTGATCGATACCGCTAACGGCCGTGTTGTAGGGAGAGGGGCTACTACGTAGGTGAAAATGTTCCTACAAAATTCAAAATTAAATAACTTATAAATTTTGAGGTAAACTAATTTAGTGAAAGCGTAATATTTGAATCTACTTACTTCTATGATGTTCAGAATACTGCTTTTCAGTTGCTCTGGAACATTAGCCCACGTAAGATAGGAAGGGGGTACAATGTACCTAATCTAATTCTTCAAGACCCTTGTGAAGAGCTTTCCGTTTTCTCCAATAGACTCAAGAGTTCACTCTACCGTGTCGAAAACAATGGGAAGTGGCTGCTTCCCGTTTGCCAGTCACATTGTCTATAGCTGTATACATTTTGCAGCACCCCTTCTCTTCGGTGGAGGTGCTTTAATAATGAGTAACATAAAATTATTAGTATGTAACCCAAAAAATAAATTAACAAAACAATTCATAAAAATAATCAATTATTAGACTCGTAGGGGGCGGGAACCCGTCTACACCTCGACTATGATTCCTGCCTCCACCATCACAACCGTGGGACATTACATTAGCCATACCTCTTAAAGAAACACAGTACAACATAATCAAATCCACATTTAAGAGAAATGAAACACAGCCATACCCTCATGGTATCTTCGGAAGTTTTAATAAATTAGTATCAATACGATCAAATTTAAATTTTCTTAAATTATGCAATAGTTTTCACACGATGTTATAAATAAAAAATTGATCAAGTTTATCCTAATCGTTGATTTAATTAAATAATTCTACATTATCATAAATCATTAAATAATTAACTTATTATTCTGTGGCATATGACCCTAAATGACTAAAAAAAAACATTTCATGGAAAACTATTACTCAATAATTAATAACATATTAATTATAGTGACTTTTAGCTTGTTTGGTTGAACTAATGGAACTCATTATATATTAAATAAACAGAGTAGGATGTTTATAATCTAACTTCATAATTAATTTAAGTTTAAACTATTAATGATCTCCTAAAATCTGAGTCAAATAACCGAATGTCTCTTTTCTAAACTTCTTTTGCTTTCTAAGCATATTCTCTTAAATTCCCACAACTTTGTTTAATTTTTATTTGCATTAAACTTCGTTGTATTGCCTTAAAGAAATACAGTACAACATAATCAGCAATCTACATTTGTGTATATAATCAAATCCACAGCAATCAAATTCAATTAGTTTCCAAACTAATGCAATTAAAGTACAAGTCTTGATTCATTTAACAGTTCTTTTTTTCGCCCCCTAGAAAATAATGCCACTCTTGATCCTTATTTTCATTTTTACTAATTGACAACCTTCAATTTTCGTCATTCTTGAAACCCACATTACAGTAAACGAGTAAAAGGGGAAAAAAAACTTTTGACACTGGAAAAAAAAAATCCTAACTGTATATGATGCTTTCATTTAGACCAAAACCGAGAAATTAAATTCCACAATTAACAATAGAAGCTACCATCATGATGATGAGCACGATTAATACATTACTTTTGGTTAAAAAGAAGAAAAAAAAATTAGAAAAGGAAAATAAAAACACAGGAAAGAAATAGAAATGCCGAAGGTTGTATTTTTGAAGAAATTATATAATTCATAAAAACCAAACGAATACCTTAATTTTGGGTTGTTGAGGATGTTTGAATGGAGCCTTCTTCTTCGGTCTCGGTTTGGTGTTTGATGGAGATATCCGGCAGTGGCGTCGGTGGTGGTTGACGGCGGTGGTTGATGGAGATATGAGGCGGTGGCATCGGTGGTGTTTGACGGAGATTGAGGTGGCAGAGGCGGCGGCAGTTGTCAATGTTAAAAGAGAGGAAATATGGTTGAAGTTATGAGAAAAGAAAACGGATTCTGGATTTAATCCAAACGAACAATAGCTGTGACAATAAGTCGTTGCTATATACATATAGCGATTGAAGTTATGAGAAAAGAAAACGGATTCTGGATTTAATCCAGACAAACAATAGCTGCAACAATAAGTCGTCGCTATATACATATAGTGACGACTAATTAATATACACATTAAATGAAGCACCATTTTTCTAAATAATTTCAACCATAAAGGAACGACATATGTCGTTACAATAGGTGTATTAGTCGCCAGTATTTGATGAGTTAATAATATATTAATAAATGAATATTAACTAAAAAAGTAATGAATTACTAAAATATTAATAAATTAATATTAACTAAAAACGTAATTTATCAAAATTAAGATTAAGTAATGAATTACTAAAACATTGGTCAATTCATTTTAATTGAAAACGTAATTAATCAAAATTAATATAAATTTATTAATTTGTAAAATATTAATAAATTAATATTAACTAAAAACGGATTTATTAACCATACCAGGTGAACTCCCAAGGGCTGAGCAAAAAGTTTAGAATTCGATTGAAACATATCCTTCGGGGGCAATCATAACTAACTAAAGTAGTGGCTCACAAACTGCCAGGATTCGTAAATTAATGAATTGTTAAAATATTAATAAATTAATATTAACTACAAACGTAATTATATAAAATTAATATAAATTAATGCATTACTAAAATATGAATAAATAAATATAATCTAAAAAAGTAATTAATCAAAATAAATTTAAATTAATGAATTACTAATATATTAATAAATTCACACAACATACGAACGTAATTATACGAAAATTTAATATGAAAGCAAAATTTATGAGTCATAATCAATAGATTTATATTATATTGTTAAAAGAGCTGGGTTACAAGAAACAACATTTATTCTGAATGACTATCGTGATATCTATGACCTCTTTGTCATCACCGTCTTCGTCTTCATGACTTGCACTGTCAGTTTCCTCGTCGTTTACGTATTCCAATGTATCATCATCGCCGTTGTCATCTCTGATGAAGGATGCGCTTCACTAACATTTGAAGACGATGCCATGTTGTCTGACTAATGAACATGAATGGCATCTACATCGTACCGCTGTAAAGTTATTTGGTCTAAATTACTAAGCTCGACGAACATAGTGAAGTTGGATGAGTTGTTATCGTGCAACATATCTATATTAGTCAAGATGTTTTTTGGAATATCCCACACACTTCGATAATTGACTTCTTGTACAACTCGCCAGTTGGCACCACTAGAAGGATCTTCAGTATAGAAACTTGTTTCGCTTGAGAAGCAAATACGAATTGATCATCTTTGAATGACTCTGCACTCATGTCAATACAAGTCCTCTTGCCATGGCACTTAAAGCACTTGCATATAAAAAAACAATTGCAAACCCATTCAAATAAGAAAGCTCTAATATCTCATGCAACTGGCCATAAAAGGTTTCACCCTTAGTCTCTGGCACAGTCATACTACTGTTTTGAGTTTTTCGTTAGTTATCACGATCATGAGTCAAAAACTGAACTCCGTTTACAAAACCGAACCCTGTTGAATCTTGTCTCTACATCCTCGAAATAACGTGAATAGAATATCACAGCTTCGTCAACAATGCAACCTTCAGCTATAGAACCCTCGGGTTTCGCTTGATTTCTCACATAATCCTTGAGCTTCTTAATGTACCTCTCAAAAGGATACATCCACCTCATGTAAACTGGTTTACTGGTCCACCAAGTATTGCTTCTTCAGGCAAATGCATCACAAGTGGTATCATGATATCAAAAAATGTCGTGGAAAATATTTGTTCAAGCTTGCATAGGATAAGTAATAGCAGCTCCGGAGACTTAACCATGTCGCTGACCTTTAATGACCTTGCACACAACTGTTTGAATAAAATACATAGTTTAATTATTGTGGATGAGATTGTCTTCTTCAAGTACGCTCGAGAACTGACAAGCAACAACCGTTGCATGATAATATGGCAATCATGTGACTTCAAACCTTGGAGTCGGTTATCACTAAGAGCCATGTTATTTCTCAAATTCGATGCAAAACCATCTGGAAATTTAATCGATCTGATGAAATTGCAAAACTTTCGATGGTCAGCAGTCGTCAATGTGTATTCTACAGCAGGATTCATCATCTTTACCCCATATTGATACAAGTGAAAATCTTTTTTGGTACCTAAGTTCATCAAATCACGCATCGTATTGACTGTGTCCTTGATTTGTGAGAATCATCCAATATTGTGATGAGCAAGCTGTTACATACATTTTTTTCCACATACATGATGTCAATATTATGTTTCAATTCAATAGTTGACCAATACGATAACTTGTAGAATATGCTATTCTTTCTCCAATTCTTTTCATCTGCACCCCTTTTCCTTTTAACACCCTCGTAGCTAGGATGCTTTCTTGGAGTAGTGCTTCGGACACAGCTCAAATGTACCAATATGTTTGCACTAGTCAATGTGCATTGAGGCTGTCTTCTCTATGTTAACCCATTAAATTTAGTATCAATATGATAAAGATGCCAAGTCGGCAAGAAACATCGATAACTAACATAAACAGTCTTACCGATTACCCACGTTGATGGTGCTGATTGTTGCAAGTTGGACATCCATTATAACCCTGATTGTTCCATCTTGATAGACTACTACTTGCATGAAAAGCATTAATTGTCCACAACAACGCTGTGCGCATTCTAAATACCACATTATTATTGCCCACGTCATGCGTATCAAAACCACTTTCCCACAACTCCTTCAACTCATCAACTAATGGTGGAAAAAATACATCCATGTCCTTGCCTAGTGATTTGGGATTGGGGATCAGAAGAGTTAGCATTAAGTAATCTGCTTTTCATGTACAGCCAAGGTGGCAAGTTGTAAGTTGTCAAAACCACTGACCACATGTTGTAAGACAGACTCATGGTGCCAAAAGCATTTGGACATTCCGTGTTTCATAGGCAAAGCCAGAGTGATTTTTATCGAATTTCTGCCACGTCTTTGCATCTGCAGGATGATTCATCTCATTTTTGTCTTTTGACTGACTTGTATTATGCTACCTCATGAGTTTCACAGTAGCCCTTGTGGCAAACAAACGATTAAGTATAGGGGCCAATGGAAAATATCGCAACACGTTATGTGGCACATTCTTGCCATAATCTTTCTCCGCTATCTGTTTCCAACAACTTTCTAAGCAGACTTGACTATTTTGTCTAGAAGCATGTTCATTCTAGAATAGTGCACAATCATTCTTGCAAACATGAATAGATTCGTACTCCAGACCCAACATCGTCATCAAATTTTTGGCTTCATAATGAGAGTCGACAAGATTGATTTTTAGGAATGCCAACTTCAGCAGCTCATCGATGGACTTATTTTTTCACTTATTCATAACTTTCAGATGCATCAAGTTTACTACAAAATTTAACGACGAGAAATACGAAACTCTAGAGTACAATTCAGAATGCAAGGCCTCAAACAATTCGTCATAATGGTTATCATTATCGATCGGGTCATCCCGCACTATATCATTTAGAACATTCATCATCTTATCCCTCTTCATTATGTGCATACTCATTCTGATTTTTCCCGTGATGAATCCATTTATCATAGGTCTTCACGAAACTAAAATTAAATATGTGAGCCTCGACATCATCCAGTAATTGCACTGTCTTATTCAAACATGTTCTGCACGGACAAAGAATAAACCCCGATCATTTTCAAGTGGCCTAACCATTTTTGTAAAGGCTTTCAAACCATTCCAAAACTCCATAGTTTTACCGCGATTCTTAATCTTGGTCCATTATGTCGGTGATTCAAGATAAGCACTTATTTCTATTAGAGATTTAAGGTAATCACTTAAGAATTTACGTGGTGCTGACTGCCAATTTTATGTTATTCCTTAAGAATGTTATGCCGTTTTGCATGTCATTTATGATTGTTATAATTTCTCATGTGTATGTATAACTACTACGAGTGTTTCCAATGAAATGCTCATGCTCCAAAATTATTTACTCTTCAGATTGATGGGTTTGGCGGCAGCGTGACGTCGTAGAGTAGCGACATAAATGAAAATGATTTATGTTTATTATATTTCGGCGTCAATATAATCGAGCCTTTTTATATGTAAATTAAAGTACAGTGTTTGACTATGTTCAAATGTTGTAAATTTGAAGAAAACCCCAAGTTATGTTCAGATCGCCGTTTGGGAAATTAAATTTGAAATTACAGCTTCAAGTCTTGAAATTTCAATGTTGTGCCCTTGATTTTAAAATATCATAACTTCTTGTACAATGCGAATTTTTGAGTGAAATTAGTGTAGTTTTATAAAATTGGCTTTTTTGCACAAATGGCCCCTATCATTTGCATTTACTGCAGGTTGAGGACTTATCCTTTCATTTTTGGCAGCGGTGTCCTATTTTAACATTTGATGGCAAAAATGGTTATTTCCGTCCATATATGTCCCATTTTTCCTTTAGTGGCTCGCATGCATTTCACAACCTTAAGGACATTTTCTCCATTCCACTATACTGGCTCTTCCCGCCTAAATGTTGAAGGCTAACTTTCTCCCTCATCCTCCTCTATATAATTGTATGTGTATATACTTATGTATTTAATACTTAGAGACCTAGTTCTCAAATAAATTTTTTTCTTTGCACATACGGATCACCGATTGTGTCTTGCCAATTTAGCTCAAGACATCATAGACAAATGCGAACCTCGGTCGATGGTTTCATACATGTCCAAGAAGACGGGTAATTTATTTCATTCATTGTTATTTTGTTTTTGGCAAAATGTGCATATTATGCCTTTTGTTTTGTGTTTTTTGTTGTTGTTGTATGGAAAAGTGGTGGTGTGGATTTTTCACTTGGTGCGACCCTCCCATTTGCATTCGATCAACACAGATAATCCCTGGCATGCTTAGGTCCAAGAATGAGTTGAAGTAGCAATTAAGATCCTAAAGAATGAGAAATGATTGGCATGAATATTTGGTTGTTTAGTTTTTATGTGGTGTTATCACAATGTTCCTATTGCAGTCTGGATCGTGAACTATGTAGTTGGTAGGGAAAAATCCTGCGTATTTGTTGTATTTTAAGTTCAATCGTGTAATTTAAGCCAATTGAAGAGATGAATGGTGGAAGATCCCCAATTCAAAAATGTTAGTCAATTCTTGGCATACATGATCCCTATCCTTTACATTGTTTGGCACATGCGATCTCTATCATTTGGATTGTTTGGAAAGTTTGGTCCTTATCGTTTGATATGTTTTTGCATGATTGGTCCCTAAAGTTGAAGCAAAAGAAAACAATTTAAGCACAAATACTGGATGTGCCAAAATGAACAAAACATTACACATCAAATCTCAAAATTCAAAGGAAGAGAATGCAATTACATCATACATCTGCAAATTACACCAAAAGGGACAAAATTATCTGCAAATTACACCATTTCCAGCAATTACACACACAAAAAACCACAACAATAAAATGTTCATTCTAAGATGCATTGCACAACTGTTCCATAGACAGTAAAGAAAACAAGACGAGAGATGCAAAAACAAAATTCTAATGTAGCTTGTAGTTCACAAAAATGTTCTTCATTTCTTCTTCTTCAAATGCAGTCAAGATGTTGCAACTGGTGATTATACACCTTTGCATGATGTCTACATTTTTTGCACTTATTTTCAAAACAACCCTACTAGCACTATCTATCTGTGACTGTTGCTTTCTTTGGCCTCTCAGCCTTCTTCTGTGCATGGAAAAGAGATGTCAATGGGTGCTGACCTGTATTGGGCCACAATTTAGGACCTGGCATTGGAGAATTGAAGATGAATATGTCTTCAAATAGGCTTCCTTCTCATAACAGCTAGCCACATAATCCATCAGATTTGATTGCATTCCCCTTGAAGACAAAGATGCCATTATCATATTCATCTCAATCTGCCATTAAGCTACTGTCGTAGCCCTTGATGCATTCCTTAGACAATTTTTAAGGGCCAATCCCATTGTAGAGACGTATCATACATGTTCTGTGTTCTGAATGTTCAAACAACCTTTCAATGGCCTAAATTAATCCTTCATGCTTATAAAAAATGAAGGTCCATCCATATGAATTAACAACACCTACATCACTAGTCAATAACTTCATAAACCATGTCCAGATCTCTATTTTCTTTCTTCACAATTGCATAAGCAATTGGATACATCACATTGTTTCCATCAACCCCTACTGCACGAAGCAACTGTCTACCAACTTCAGTATTCAAAAAATATCCATTAAGTCCTATAACCCTTCTACACCTATTTTTGAAACCCTCCTTCAATGCTCCTAAACAAATATACAATTTATGAAATTAAAGCCCATAACCCTCTACCTGGACTGTGGACCCTATATTAATAGCCTTCAAAGCCTAGCAGTAATTCCAAAGTATCTTGTACTGTTTAGTGACAGTACCCATAATCTTGTCAAAACACTTATTCCTAGTTCTATAAAATTGCCAAATGGAAATATCTCCCAAGAAATCTTGTTTTACCCTATCACTAAATCTACTAAATGACCAATTTGGTTCAAACCTAAATACTCATGCGTATCTATTTGACAAATAACATGAATTTACCTTGTTATTCTTGAAGACCATACTGCAAGTACGTTCTAATTTGTATGTTTTGATTTTGAAGCTCATGTTGTCTTTTTGCTTTTTTCCATATAGTACCCATGGGCAAGGCTGTACACACTTGGCTCTCAATCTGTCTTTGTCATTTTTCTTGAATATGATATATCTATGTGTCCTCACAACATGCTCAGTCACTGCTTGTTTTAATATCTTTTTACTCTCAAACACTTGACCCGCAAAAGAATTTCAATGCATATAACACGCACCAAAGAAAAACATATATGTATTATAAGAAAAATCAAACATAAATTGCCTTACCAATTCTGAAGCTTGGATTTTCCATTTCAGTATTTGGGTTAAATGTATGTTGCCTCCTTGTGGTAGCATCATTGCCTTCGTCTTCATTTACAAGACTTTCCAACTCATTTGAATCATCATAATCAGTGTCATCACCATTATCTTGTTGGCTAGAAATATCATCCAGTTCACATTTACAAATGAAGGTTGAGGATCTTGTGTTAGTATGGGTTCTTTTTCATATTCAAAGTCTAAGTCCACAATCCCTCAATCTACACTTTATGCTCTTCAGACTCAGCTGTAGGTTGAGGTTCTTGTGATTTGGCCTTGGGTCTTCTTCGTTGTTCATCCAAAATCCATCTTCCCAACTATTCCAAATATCCTCTTGATGTCTGTCCAAAAATGCTTCACATTCAAGCTCTATGTTACAGTCTATATGTTCAGTGAATTGAGGTACATATGCACTTTCAGTTTGTATCTCCACACCCTCAGTAGCTTGACCATCATTATCCATTTCACCTTCAATTCCAGCAGCTTGACCATCATTCTCAATTTCACCTTCAACTCCAACAATTTCACCTTGTGTCTCCATTTTACCTTCAATTCCAACAATTTCACCTTCATTCCCAATTTCACAACCACCAAATTCACCTCCAGCAACTCCTTTTACCTTGTCACCTTCAGTGTCCATTGATATCCTTCTACTTTTTCACCTTCTTCAACTCTTTTTTCTAGTGCAACTCCTTTTACTTTATCATCATCTTCTTCTTCATCACTCTCACCACCTAAAAGTTCTACAATTTCAACCAACTTTACACTGCTATTTCATCTATGCCTCTTGCTTCTCCTTCTCATGTGATATTCCTCTTGTTTACACTTTCGTTTCTCTCCTTTTGTTTTATATTGCAATTTGGAGGGATCCAACCTAGGTAGTTCTTCTCCAGTTTCAGGATTTGTGATGACAAGTCCCTTCCTCACGTTGTGATTGCCTGGTGATAGTGGTCGAGGTGGTATTGGAATGGACTATTCTATTCTAATTCATGAGTTGGTGTAGGAGGCACAAGGTAAATGTCAACTTGAGTAACTCCATTTCTATCCTTCAACATCATGGCGATGTCTCCATTGCTACGTATTCTAACAAGCCCTTCCAGCATTGATATCTTTTGTTTCTTATAAAGAAACCCCATTGGCAGATCAAGTCCTACCCCATCTACAAGTTTGTCCAAAAGCTACATAGTCCATGTAGTCTACTTCTCCATGTTCATAAACTAAGTTATTGAACTTGGTCAAATGATACCTCCATGATGAACAATAACAATATAGTATGATGAGTTTTTACCTACATGCAAATAAAACAAAATCACCCGTGAAGCAATTTCTTACAAAACTAACATAAATTACAAAATTAAACAATGGAAATTTTTTAAAATTAGTGGGCAAACAACTACCATCCTCAAGTAGTAACATTTTTTTATGAAACTTAAAAAACTAATCGTATATGGGAGCTTATTCATGATATAGTCTGAATCTTGCACTTTTGATTTCATTTGCAGTCGTGTCTGAAGCATTACTAACTGTAACAACAAAAATTTGCAAAATTTATTACACCGTAGAACAGTTGGTTGATCAAACATTTTCCAAACTATCTACACCACACATTAATACTAAATAATTTGGACTATACTACTTACATGTTCTTCGTCAGCCGCTGGAATTTCATCAGACATAAAAAGGGTTTCCTAAATGTGTAGGATTTTTGGACAAAAATATGGGATTTTTTAAATACAATTTGGGAAAAAAATTTGAAAAAAAAATGGGGATTCAATTTTCTTTAGACATCTCTTCATGTTCTCATCTATAGAGCTAGAACAGTGGAATGGCGGAAATGCTCTTATGAAATGAAGGCTGTGGAATGCACTCAAGCCACTAACGAAAAAATAGGACGGATATGGACGAAAATGACCATTTTTGCCATCAAATTTTGAAATAGGGACGCCACTATTAAAAATGAAAGGATAGGTCTTCAACCTGCAGTAAGTACAAAGGATAGGGACCATTTGTGCAAAAAAGCCCTTTAAAATCACTTCTTATGAATTTATTATGACAATTTTCCCAAGAAGCATCAGTTGTACTCAAGACAATTTTTCAGGCTACTTTTGCCATGTTTTTCTCATATCAAATGACTTGTCTATGGTCTAGATTTTTGATATGTTGTACCCTAAGGTTTCAAGTACCTACAATTCAAAATTCATATTTTTTCGAGCACATTTAGTTGGTCAAATAAATCTTGGCGACATCTAGTGTTGCTAGTAAAATCTTGAAGTTTTGGAAATCCTTTTGAGTTTCCATACCACTTGTTATTTTTTTGCTATAGATAAATTTTGGAACCATTCAAGGCGTGCGGGAAATTAAATTTAGAGTTGTCAAGTTATATTTTAAGATTTTTAAGTGGCCCTCCAAGTTAAGAAAATATAGGGCATTACATATTTAGGTGGTACAAATGTTGAAAGACTTCTAATCTACATGACATTGATGTCTATTGAATAGACAAAATTGGTCTCTAACTCATTCAATGGATTGCCATGTAGGCATCCATTATCTTTTTAAAATAGAAACAAACAGATTTTAATTTGTAAAGCTTCTGAATCTAGATGGAACTTTCGACAATATCTATTTTTTTCTATGCTACATCAAGTTGATGGATCCTCTATCAGCTTGCATTGAAGACGAGTTTCTATTTCATTTATATACATGACACAATTTTTTAAACATTCGGTAGTTGCATTGAAGATGTTCTAAGCATAATTAATATGGAATGCCTTTGAGTTTCAAAACATTGCTCATGTAAAAACTTTGTTTGATGAAATGTAAAGGTTGATTCTTGTCAGCGATTTATGTGTTTAATATTCCGCAAGTGTACAGACCGCTCAAGTAATAAAGTGGATTTTGAATCCAAGTATCGTACCCACAGAGATTTAGATAGTTCAATTTCAATTAAATTAACCTTAACTGAATCTATTAACTTTTTGAATGTTTGGTGATTAAAAACTAATTAAAATAATAAACTAAGAAAAAATAAATAATTATAACTCAATTATGTAAAAATTAGATTGATGAAGATTACTTTAACTTTAAGAAAGAAAAGCATACTAGGGATCCTGAATCCACTTATACCAATTCTCTTTAACCTGAACCGTTGAATTTGATAACAAGATTTAATTATGAAGATCAATTTTTCTAACTTGTTTAACAATCTCTCTCGAATAGAATTAAACAAATCCCTATATGTGACCTGACTATAGCTCTATGACGGATGCGAACATACAAGAATGAATTAGAATTTGTGAATACTTAAAGATCACGTAAAGTATAGCGGTATATCTCTATCCCCTATTGGACTTTATGACAATTGATACTATGTATAACCTATTTTCCATCACTCAAAGGTAAAACAAGCCACAAGACTCATACGATTATTGCACACATAATTGTAGATGAAGAGAAATCAATATCAATTATTCAGAATTAAAATCATGCTTAAATATAAAAAACTATGTTTAAAGAATTAAAAGATCACGATACAAGCTTTATCATGATCCTAGCACTAAAAGGTTTAGCCTAACATACTAAGAAAAAGAAAATAAAAAGAAAAATAAAACTTAGAAGCCATCACCGGTTATGAAGAAAACTTGAAAGAGAAGAAATCTTGATCTTGATCTTCGTTGAATTCTTGAAAGAGTAATTCTTGATCTTCGTTTCTTGTTTCTCTTCTTGTTTTTCTCTCAAAAATTGGCTCTCAATCGGCCGTCAACTAGCTCTCGTGATTTGAGTTAATAACTCATATTTATAGTTCTATAATTTTGTCTCAAAAGATCCCAAAAAATCATTAAAATCATGTCTCAAAAGTTTCTTAATTGGATTAGAACTCAAAAAGGTAAGAAAAATCCGCTGGTAGACATTTTACACTGGGATATCGCCCAGTGCAAACTTGGGTGATCACCCAGGCATGTTGTTTTACATTCTGCTGTTGAAAAATAGTGCTGAACAATCGCCCAGCTTTAAGCTTGGGCGATCACCCAGCTCAAATTTTCTCTGCTCTGCATCTGTTGTTCAAACGGTCATAACTTCTTGTAAGAAACTTCAAATTGAGATCTGTAAAAAGTGTTGGACTCGTAATTCAATTATATTTTCAATGGTATATCATTTTCCTTTTGGAGATTTTAATATCAAAAGTTGTGCTTAAATTTCCTCACATGCTTCGGTAGGTAGTTTCTCAATTTGGTTCTTTGGTTTTTCGGTGTTTGATCCATTGATTCAATTCTTCATTTTACTCTAAAACACCTTAAACTTATTGATTTTATCTTCTTCCTCATCCTCCAATATTTGGCTATTGATATTCACTTCAAAAAATCAACTTACTCTTCGATTTCACCAAATTATTGCTCTTTCCGTCCATTCTTTTCCAATTGTTTATAAATGGGTCCAAAACTGAAATAGGAAGAATAATACACTAAATTAAGTATAGAATCAATAAAATGACGGTATAAAAGCTTAGTTTAAAGACTTGAATAAGTACACAAAATGCACTTATCAAACACCCCCAAACTAAATATTTGTTCGTCCTCGAACAAAAATAAGATTAAACTTCAAATTTAAACTAAGCTAAAAGAATTATCAGGAATTGAGTTAATGTTAATTTTCTTATCATATTCCTCGGGTTCGAATATAAAGTAACACTTTTAAAAATATATTAAACAACACCGCAAATTTTTTTTTACTTATCTGATGCTCGACTTTTTGTAAGTGTGTGAATAGCCAAATATTGAACTTACACCTATATTAGTCCACGAACAATAATGTATTGTTGATATTTTTATAATCCCGAATCCTTTGAAGTCATTTATTCCTTACACCTCTAGTAAATTATCACACTTCTAATGCTTTTCTCTCCAATTCCGAGGCGTTCTAGCTAATTTGGTTCATATTGATCAATACAATGTTTTCTCAAAGAAAGTGGTAAAAATTAGGGACTTGTATTCCTAGAACTAGGATGGTGAGTGATTTCTAAATTCTCATCTTCAATCTCTTATATTCTAACCTAGCAATTCTTACAGAGCACTTCTAACTCTTTTTATTTTATTCAACTAATATAAAAGTCTTACATCTTATGTGCAATACTTCTCTCCCATAAGCTTTTTTTGTGACCCATGTAGCGAGCTTTGGGCCGATGACTCACAAGTCAGATAACCATAGGGCACCAAATTTTAAAATACCCTAACAAACTTAATTGCTCGAGTCCCACGGGCTATAAAAGAAGTGAAGATGTAAAAGTTTTATTTTTTTTTAAATTTTTCTATTTTTGACTCATGTAACAAGCTTTGGGCCGATGACTCCCAAGTCAGATGACCATAGAACACCAGGTTTTAAAATACCCTAACAGGCTTAATTGCTCGAGTCAGATATTTTATTTTATTTTTTTATTATCAGCAGTAAGTAGTGCTCGATTTAGATTTCTTGACTATAACCTATTCAGCCAAAGATGAGACACAGAAAATCCAAACCATCAAAATTCTACAAACTCATGCACTAACTTTAACACCTCCAAACTATTCTCAAACAGTTTGGTTACTAGTTTAAGGATATGGGAACGAGATTTTTCACAACAATCCTAAGTCAACAATATCAACTCATACACTCAAGTCATGTTTTCATATAAGAGATAAGTCAATAGTGGTTACGTGCTCCATTAATCTAGTCTAACATGGATAAGTATTCAAGCAAAAATATAGTTTAAGTGTTGTCCATTATTCTAACTAAAAACGTACTCAATTTCAAACAAATCCCATCATTAGCAGTAAGATGTTCAATAATAACAAGACATAATTTTTTTTTTTGAAAAATAAAATTTACAGTTATACAGACCTGAATAATAAGCAAATTCAAAATTCACCAATCAAGTATCATAATACTTAACCCACCCCCAAACTAAAATATTACATTGTCCCCAATGTAATAACAAAATAAAGCAAATAAAGGAGGAAAGAGATCAGTTACTCCTCGGAGATAGATGTGGAGAGGATGGATCTGGCTGGTTGAAGGTCCAGTTGAAGTGGACTCAGATGTAGTGCTAGGACTCTTGGTCAAAAGATGATGTCATAGATATTATCCAAGCGGCTCGCAAAGTGGGACCTCCTGCGATTGACATGGTGAATCTTTATAAGTGTAATAAATAATAAATGTAAAGAAAACTAATGCATTATTTAATCTACCTAAAACTACTATATATAAAGCAAGTACATAAAAGAGTTAGAAAATGGGTTTCCTTCCATTAAGTGCTTATTTATGGTCATTAGCTTGACTTATTGTCTGGGTACTTTACGACACTATAAATAGTATTTTGGAGGACTTGTTTTGCTTGCATCTATTGACTTTGCACTATTTTTCGTTAATCCTCACAAATTTGAATTTGTGCTCATCATAAAAATAGGATTTTAGTGTAGCACCTTGCTCGAACACAACTACGAAAACTTCAACTTCCTCATCGACCTTGATCACAAAATCAATTTTAGGATAAAGAGGAGACTTGAAGAATTGCTTGTCTAACTTGTGCTTTTGTAATCTCTCAGGAAGTGGGATCGGAGGCTCATACGGTTTGATAGGAACGGTTGCCTTAACTTGTGGTGTACCTGAACTCTCTTTAATATCTGTTGTTTGCTCAGTCTGTTCCACGTGCTCCTCATCAGTGGATAGTTCATTTTCTTTTTTTGCAACTGGCCTCTTTACATAGATTTTTTGTAATTGAGCCCCACTTATGATAGTAATAGCTTTAACATGTTCATTAGAATTCACCTCTGTATTGCTTGGCAATGTACTTGGTACTCTATCTTATATAACAACTTCTATCTGACCCACTTGTGTCTCGAGATTCTTTATTGAAGCGCCTTAATTTTGAAGAGTGGTCTCCGTATTTTTCATGAACTGATTATTAGATTCTATATACTGCTTAGTTGTCTCTATAAATTTATAAAATATTTCTTCTAGTGAAATTATCTTTTCTGGTTGCTGAAACTGAGGACCTTGTGGTCTGATATTATTCTAATTATCCCTCCAAGAGAAATTTGGATGATTACGCCATCTTGAATTAAATGTATTGGAGAATGGATTATCTTGCAGGTATTGACCACCTTGAACATATTCGGCTTGCTCGAGTTGCTGTGATAGAATAGGGCATTCTGACGTGCTGTGATTTGCCCCACACTTTTCACAAGTTGATTTCTTCGTTTGCATCACATAGACTGAATGTGACATGCTCTCTACTTTGTGTTCCAAATAATCTATTTTTGTAGATATCATCGTGATAGTTTCTACTTCCTCATCAATCTCCAAGGTTGCATCATATCTTGATATAATAGCCTGGTGCATTGTGAAGAAATCTCGAACAAGCATGTTATCCTCATCAATCTCAGAAGTTGCACCATATTTTGCTATATTTGCCTGGTACATTTTGAAGAAATCTCCAACAAGCATGTTGTCCTCATCAATGCTAGATTGGCTGTGGATGATCAGTGGAGTCAAAAAGTCTCCAATTAGCATATTGTCTTCATCATTATCCCGATCTTCTAACTTGTGTTGTGATGTCAAATTTTAATTAACTCGTAAGTGTACGAATCTACTGGAATATAGATAAGTAAAAACGAGGTCGATCCCACAGAGACTGCTATGAGGAAGGTGTAATTTAATCCAAATTAACTGTTATTCTAGGCTAGTTTAATTGAAGAGTTTTGTTGTTGAAATTGTTTAACTAAAAGACTAAAGAAATATGATAAAAAGATGAATTGATGATTCAAGTTGTGTAAAACACAAAGGCTTCAGAATCCACCATTGTTTAACTTAGCAATCATCCAATCATTCATTAATTCCCAAGAAAAACACATACGACAATACGAACTCAATCTATTGTCGACCCTAAAGATTTATCAATTAAGTCCAGAAGAAGAAGATCTAATTTAGGCTCCTCTTATGCTTCAAACGTAAATTACTTAAGCATTTTTCATATTATATTCCATTGAAAGAAAACAAAGAATCAAAGATTACCTAAGCATTCAATGTATCCCAATTTGAATAAAAGATAACGAAAAATCAAAAGAAATTCATAGAACAAATTCAATCACCAAGCATGGATTAATTAAACAAATATCTAACTATCAAAAATACATGATATTTAAGATGAAAGAAATTATATTTAATTAATCTAATTAAGAACAAGCCATGAATTTTAAAGCTCTTAAGAAGGAATTAACCGAATAATTAAATAATCACTTAATCAAAACAAGGTTTCATCGTCTACCTTGGTTAAAGAAAATTAGAAGAACATGATTAATCTAGAAAAACAAGAATTAATAAAACCCAGCATGGATCTTAGGGGAAGAAATCTTCGAAGAAGTCTTGATCGTCAAAGAGTTGTCTTCTCTTGTTCTCTTCCGTCTTCTCTTGATTCGACTCCCAAAAATCCAACCCTTTGTTATGAGAATATATCTCATATTTATACTACCTTCAATGTGCCACAGAATATCCCAAGAAGACCTAAAAAATTCGTCCAAAACGTTTCCTAGTGGAATTGGGACTCAAAAAGGAAAGAAAATAAAACCAAAAATTCGCAGACAAAAGATAAGCCTGGGCGATCGCCCAGGCACGTAGTTTGGTCTCTGCTTCTGGTTGGCCACGCTGGGCGCTCGCCCAGCTATGATCTGGGCGATCGCCCAGCTCGTTTCTTTGGAATCCTTGCGCTTTGGTCCTTCCGCTTTCAACCAACACCAATTTGGTCCTTCAACTTTAGATCTTGATCATTTCAGTCCTCTATCTATTCATAACATCTCATTTGGTCCTTCAACTTTACATAATCTCCAATTTGGTCCTTCAACTTTCAATGAAGTGCAATTGAGTCCCCAGACTTTAGAGATATCTTCTAATTTATCGCTCTTTTCATCCAATCTTCTCTACTTTTTCACAGACAAGTCTAAAATTGAAATAGAACAATAATAAACTAGATTAAGTATAAAATCAACTATATGACGGCATAAATGATTAATTCAAAGGCCAAAATAAGTGTACATAACGCACTTATCATGTTGTGGTCTGAAAAACAAGAAGAGAACACTGAAATAAACTAAAAAAAAAATAAAAATTTAAATAAATAAAATTCGAATTACTGTTAAAATAACTAAAAAAGAACTAAAACTAAATCTCCGGCAATGGCGCCAAAAACTTGTCAGCGATTTATGTGTTTAATATTCCACAAGTGTATGGATCGCTCATGTAATAAAGTGGATTTTGAGTCCAAGTATCGTACCCACAGAGATTTAGATCGTTCAATTTCAATTAAATTAACCTTAACCGAATCTAATAACTTTTGAATGTTTGGTGATTAAAAACTAATTAAAATAATAAACTAAGAACAAGTAAATAATCATAACACAATTAAGTAAAAATTAGATTGATGAAGATTACTTTACCTTTAAGAAAGAAAAGCGTACTAGGATCCTGAATCCACTTATACCAATTTCATTTAACCCGAACTGTTGAATTTGATAATAAGATTTAATTATGGAGACCAATATTCCTAATTTGTTTAACAATATCTCTCGAGTAAAATTAAACATATCTCTATATCTGACCCGATTATATCTCTATGACGGAAGCGAACATACATGAATGCATTAGAATTTGTGAATACTTAAATATCACGTAAAGCATAGCGGTATATCTTTATCTCCTATCGGACTCTACGACAATTGATACTATATATAACCTATTTTCCATTTCTCGAAGGTAAAACAAGCCTCAAGACTCATACAATCATTGCGCACATAATTATAGATGAAGAGAAATCAATATCAATTATTCAGAATTAAAAATATGCTTAATTAAAAAAAACTAGGTTCAAATAATTAAAAGAACATGATACAAGTTTATCATGATCCTAGCACTAAAAGGTTTAGCCTAACATACTAAGAAGAAGAAATTAAAAAGAAAAATAAAACTTAGAAGCCATCACCCGGATATGAAGAAAACTTGAAAGATAAGAAATTTTGATCTTGATCTTCGTTGAATTTTTTAAAGAGTAATTCTCGATCTTCGTTTCTTGTTTCTCTTCTTGTTTTTCTCCTAAAATCGGCTCTCAATCAGCCCTCAATCAGCTCTTTTGATTTGAGTTTATAACTCATGTTTGTAGTCCCATAATTTTGTCTTAAAAGATCATAAAAAAATCATTAAAATCGTGTCCTAAAAGTTTTCTAATTGGATTAGAACTCAAAAAGGTAAGAAAAATCCGCGGGAAGACATTTTACACTTGGCGATCTCCCAGTGCAAAGCTGAGCGATCGCCCAAGCATGTTGTTTTGCATTCTGCTATTGAAAAATAGTGATGGGCGATCACCCAGCTTAACTTTTCTCTACTCTGCGGCTGTTGTTCAAACTGCCATAACTTCTTGTAGGAAACTCGAAATTGAGATTCATAAAAAGTGTTAAACTCGTAATTCAATTATATTTCTAATGGTATATCATTTTCCTTTTGGAGATTTTGATATCAAAAGTTGTGCTCAAACTTCTCTACATGCTTTAGTAGGTAGTTTCTCAATTCGGTTATTTTGCTTTTTGGTGTTTGATCCATTTATTCAACTCTTCATTGTTATTCCAAAACACCCTAAACTTATTGGTTTTATCTTCTTACTCATCCTCTAATATCTGACTCTTGATATTCACTTTAAAAACTCAACTTACTCTTCGATTTCACCAAATTATTGCCCTTTCCGTCCATTCTTCTTCAATTGCTTATAAACAGGTCCAAAACTGAAATAAGAAGAATAAACGGGTCAATGAAATGATGGTATAAAAGTTTAGTTTAAAGAACTGAATAAGTGCACAAAATAAACTTATCAATTCTATTTCCTCAACAGAATTTGTTTTAAAGACAAAGTTGATCATCGGTGCCAAAGCACAGAAGCTAAAATAAGTGTTGACGAAATACCTCTTTTAATCCTTCATCTGCTAATGTAAGATTCTGTTTTTACTTCAGTTTTTCACTTTCTAATTTTATGATTTATAAGGTAATTTAGATCTCAATTTGTCGTTGACTATAAACTATTATTGAGCATATGGGGTATTTTCTTAAAAGGCCTTTTGAAACAACTCAAGTCTTTTTAAGGCCTAACTTATTCTTCATATCTTTTTAAGGCATCTTTTGTAGAAAAGGTCTATAATATCCTTACTGTATTTTTATAATAACTAAAATGCCATTGACACAAAAGACCCAAAATCCCTCAACGTTGATCTTACTCCGTTAACGACGTGAAATTGGTAAATCGAAGAAACTCTACTCCCTCCAATTTATCCATTGTAATCCTAGGTTTCTTTCTTCATTTTCTGTGGAGGAAGAGAAACACTTGCCGCCATTTGTTGTTGCCTCGAAGAGAATTACTTCTCACTATATTTGTTGTTGCAAATTCGTCATTGGTAATATATTCTCCTCCCTTTCATTTTTTCATATGTATATGACATTCTTTTGTGTCTGTTAGAAATGGTTGTTGAGGAATGTTATTCATCTAAAAAGGTGGAGTTGAGGAAGAAGCTGCATTATTTCTGATTTCTGGAACATTTGAAACTACTGTGGAACGTTTTAAACTACTGTAGTCTTGTTGAATGACATGAGTCATTTTAAACGATGGTGGTTGTGTTATGTTGAACGGTAGGAGTCGTTTTAAATGACGGTGGTTGTTTTAAGATGACCATCTATCGTTTTAAACAATGAAACACATTTTGAACTACTATTGCAGCGTAGTTGAGGTTGTTTGAAGTACAATATTTGATTTTCTAGAAAATTTTTTTTTAGATTAAGTAAACAAAGTTTTAATGAATTGCAGAAATGGAGTCACCATTATGGATCGCTGTATTTTATTTTGGTGAGTTTGTTAGGGATGATAAAAAAAAGTGGAATTGGAAACGGAGTGATAGTCATGTTGTAGATGGACTTGAAATTGTTACTGAGATTTCATATAAAGAGCTGTATGGTAAACTACTGGACTTGTGCAATGTTGACTTTTCTTTGCATGAATTGGAGATGAGGTTTCTTCTACCTGGTGATGCAATTTTTGCGGAGTCAATCCAGATTACATTAGACAAACACATGCACTGGTATGTAGGTCTGAATAAACAAGGTCAACCTCGTCCCTTTTGCATAACCCGTGTGAGCAAAGATCCAACACTAATTAATGATAAAATTGATGCAGTCGAACCGGGTGAACTCGAGCTTGAAATCGAAACAGAGACATTGTCATTCAACAATGTTTAATTACAAGGGAATGACTATTGGCAAGACTTGGAGATACTTCCAGAAAATGATGTACGATTGCAAGCCAACGACGATAATGAAGTAGATGAAAATGTAGATGATTATCGAGATGTGATGGATATAAATACAGATGATCAGAATGTCAAAAGTCCAGCTGGAAATTCTAAGAATACTACCAGCAGCTATTCTTCTGGACTTGAGGTGGTCGAAGACAATCAGTTGACAAATGAGCAACTTCTGGCTTTATCTTCACCTATTACAATGCATGTGATTCCAACGGATAAAGATGTGCCAGATGACAAAGTCTTTAAGTCAAAAAAAGATCTGATGTTGGAGTTGCACTTGCTTGCAATGAAGTATGACTTTGAATTCAGAGTGAAGAAATCAAACAAGCAGACATACACCATTGTTTGCTTTGATCAAAATTGCAAATGGCGTTTGCGAGTAATGAAGTTTTCACAATGTGATTACTTTAAAATTCGCAAGTACAAACGTGAACATACATGCTCTCTAAGCATTCACGGAAATGATCATAGACAGGCAAGATTGTGGGTTGTAGGAAGACACAGAGTGCCAAAGTTTCCAAACCCCAGCACAATGTACAGACCAGTAGATGTCATTAATGACGTGCGAAATGACTTCGGGGTAGTCATGAGCTATCGGAAGGCATGGAAATCTAGAGAATTTGTCCTTACAGATCTAAGAGGTTCACCTGAGGAAAGCTACGCTAAATTGGCCTTGTATGCTCACAACTTGTCCGTTAACAATCCTGGTACGGTAACACGTCTACAGATTGATAGTGATAGCAGATTTCTACATTTTTTTATGGCTCTCGGACCTTGTATTCGTGGATTTCACAATAGCATGCGGCCAGTAATTATTGTAGATCGCTGAAAGAAAGACATAAGGTACACTGATTGTTGCTACATGTCAAGATGCGAACATGCAGATATATCCTAATGTATAGGAAATAGTTGATTCGGAGAATGATGCATCGTGGAACTGGTTTTTACACAGTTGAAGAAATTAACTAGTGACCAATCAGACCTTGTTTTGATATCTGACCGAGGGCAGAGTATCATCAATGGAGTCAAAGCTGTATACCCGAACATGTACCGTGGCCACTGCATGTATCACATAAAGGGCAACTTGAGATTGAAAAATTTGGAGGTTTTATCACTGTTCAAGAAAGCGGCGGAGGCCTATACTGTGGAAGAGTGTGACAATTATATGACTCAAATTAAGAATATACATAAATGTAGTTGGAAATATTTATAGAAAGCAAAGTATGAATGTTGGGTCAGGTCACACTTTAAGGAGAATCGCTACAACATCATGACATCGAACAATGTGGAGTCAATCAACTCGTTAAAGAAAGATCGAGAGTTAGCAGTCCTTGGACTGATTGAGAACTTTCGAAGAAAGTTGTAGAAATAGGTTTACAAAAGACGCATGATTGCACAAGGTTGCACCAGCACTCTAACTCCATCAATGGAAGAAAAACTCATTAAGAATCATGGTAAGGCCAGAAAGTACGTGGCGGATCCCATTGATCTAATAAGGTATGATGTGAGCAACGGAATGTCGAGGTATACTGTAAACTTGGACGAGAAAACATGTACATGTAGACGGTTTCAGTTGGAGCGCTTATCGAGCGAGCATGCAATCGCAGCGGTGAAGGTGAGTGGGCATTCGGTTTATCTATTGTGTTCGTTGTATTATACGACTGATTATTGGAGAGCGGCGTATGCTAAAACAATATTCCCTGTGCCTAATGAAGTTGATTGGGTTGTTCCTGAGTATATCAGGACTTTAATAGTCTTGCTTCCAGTAGTTAAGTGCCAAGCTGGACGTAAGAGAACATCGATGATACCATATGTTGGAGAGTTTCCCAAGAGGCATAAATGTAGCAAGTATGGAGCAACCGGACACAACCGTCTATGATGTACACACCAGATTCCAATTGGTGACAGTAGAGTAGAAGAGTAGTGTAGGTCTATGGTTTTGTTTTAAATTGTTCTATGGAAAATAAATTTGAACGTAATATATTTGATTTATCGTTATGTCGAATGCAGATGTTGTGTTTATGTTGTTTATCTTAATTTTGGACTACAGATGTTGTGTTTTTTAGCTGCTTACTATCTCTTCTGTGTGTTAAAAATAGCATAACGACACCAGTCGTTTTAAACAACCATCTACGTTTAGCACATAACAGATAGAGTTGTTTTGAACGACACTAGACGTTTTTAGGTAAAGTTGACGAACCAATGAATTGAACATCTTGTGAAACGTATACTGTTATTGAAAACAACCAACGACGTTTAGTATGTTAGTATAAACGAACATAACAAGTACATTAGTTTTAAACAACCAATGACATTTAATATAGAACAAATGATGTTGTTTTAAACAACCACTGACGTTTAGTGTAGAACGACTACAGTTGTTAAAACGTCTATAGACGTTTTAAAAAAAAACCTTCAATGATATACAATAAATTGTACATTACTTCGATCGTCAAACTTGATCTTTTCGATCAATCAATTATACATCAGTTCGATCGTAGAACTCGATCGTGTCGATCAATCAATTGTACATTACCTCGATCATCGAACTTGATAGTGTCTATCAATCGATTGTACATTACTTTGATTGTTGAACTCGATCGTGTTGATCAATTAATTGTACATTACTTCGATTGTCGAACTCGATCGTGTCGATCAATCGATTGTACATGAGTTCGATCGTCGAACTCGATCGTGTCGAACAATCGATTGTACATGAGTTCGATCGTTGAACTCGATCGTGTCAATCAATCAATTGTACATTACTTCGATCGTCGAACTCGATCGTGTCGATCAATCAATTGTACATAAGTTCGATCGTCGAACTCGATCGTGTCGATCAATCAATTGTACATAACTTCGATCGTTGAACTCGATTGCGTCGATCAATCAATTGTACATGACTTCGATTGTCGAACTCGATTGTGTCGATCAATCAATTTTACATTACTTCAATCGGTGAACTCTATCGTGCCGATCAATCAATTGTACATGAGTTCGATCCTCGAACTCGATTGTGTCGATCAATCAATTGTACATTACTTTGATCGTCGAACTCGATCGTGTCGATCAATAGATTGTACATGAGTGCAGTCGTCGAACTTGATCGTGTCGAACAATCGATTGTACATGAGTTCGCTCGTTGAAATCGATCGTGTCAATCAATCAATTGTACATTACTTCAATCGTAGAACTCGATCATGTCGATCAATCAATTGTACATGAGTTCAATCGTTGAACTCGATCGTGTTGATCAATCAATTGTACATGAGTTCGATCATGTCGATCAATTAATTGTACATTACTTCGATCGTTAAATTCGATCGTGTCGATCAATCAATTGTACAATACTTCAATCATCAAACTCGATCATGTCGATCAATCAATTGTACATGAGTTCGATCGTTGAACTCGATCAATCGATTGTACATTATTTCGATCGTTGAACTCGATTGTTTTGATCAATCAATTGTACATTACTTCGATCGTCGAACTCAATTTTTTCGATCATATTGTAGAACGACGTAGTTGATTTAAAATAATTGAAGTCATGTTGGAAACATCTCTAGATGTTTTTGAAAAACTATAGTGCAGTTTACAATGACATGTATAAAACGACACCACCGTCTATAGACATTTTTAAAAGCTACCACTTTTATACTTGTGTACTTATATTTTACTTTATTGTATACGATACATTCACCCACTCACTGAACGACTGTTGAAAAAAAGGAAAAGTTCACGATGTAAAATCTCGCCGTCGGTCGTACGCAATTGTACTATTGAAGTTCCACTGTCAAGAACCAGAGTCAAGTGACTGCATTGTCATTTAGATTCCTAATCTCCACTATTAGGGTGGTTGTCAAATTAATTTCAAAATTAGGGGTTATTTGTGTAGTTGTTTCAGAAAACAGGGTGGGTTTGGTAAAGTTGATTTTGAAATTAGGGTTTTTTTTAGGTAAAATCACAATGTCTCAATGTTTGAAAAGTTGTGGGTTCCAAACATTTGTTGACATTCCTTTAAGAAAGACGTCTCAAACACACCTTTATGATGAACGACGCTGAGTGGTCTACAATATTCTCACTTGTACAAGTTTACAACGTGCGACTGTATTTATTTAACACGTGATTGTATTTGTTACTAAACGACTACATGACGTTACAGAACGAATGTTATTGTTCCAAAAAGTATGTGGTCTTTCTAGAACTATACTTGATGTTTCACTAACTGATTGTGTTATGTTATTTGTAGGATGGACTATTTCGTGGGCAGAAATTTTGTAACTGAATCTAAGGTGTCATCGAGATCCACGCTACCGAAAATTGATGCAGTATACGATGCATTAGATGATGAACACAAAGAACTATTCATCAACTCATGTTTTGGAAATTTGTACAATGTGAGGTCTATACAAATATCTCTAAAGCTAATTCACAACCTGTTAATCAGGAGGGTACGTTTAGAAAATGCAAACAAGCTCTGGTTTTGTTTGGAGAATGAGCAAGCTGCCCAGTTCTCTTTTTTCGAGTCTTTTTTTGAGTTTACGCTCGTGACCAGCTTTAAGCCAGAAGATGAGGTTGAGTACAAAACAGGATAATGCAGAGTGGGCGATTGTTTGAGAAATACTTTGGAGATGGGGATAAGATCACTCCTAGTCGTTTGTATTAAGCATTTGACAATGAGGAAGACGATAAGGAAGACAAGTACAAGTTAGGACTGGCATGTATCTATGAGTCAGTGCTGAGAGCCAAAGAACTGAACACAAAGATAGACAATCACATATTGGATTTGGTTGACGACTTGGATTTATTCAATGAATATCCATGGGGGCGGAAGATTTATGATCTCATAATGCATGCATTTATGAGAAGTTGAGAAGAACATAAGGATAGGTATTCTTTGTGGGGGTTCCCATTGGCTGTGCAGGTAATGGTCACTGAATCTAAAATTTCCATTAAGTGAAAAAATTAGATATAAGAATTTGGTAAGTAAATGACAAGTACATCTATCTGTAGGTTTGGGCATTTGAGGCAATACCACGCATAGCACACTTGTTCCGTGCTCAGATGTAGGAAATGAGACTTCTGAGGATGTGCTTGTGGAATTCACGCTTAACGCCTGAATCTAGAGACATTGCAGAAGGCTTGGACGATCCACAGCTACACGTCCGGTGCACATTGCATGCTAGTCCCAAGGAGAGAGAAGAAGAGTATATGAGATTGTTTGTCTCCGGCCCTATAAGGGAAGATCCAATCCTCGATGCCTATCTTCACGATGACGGAGCAGACAGTGCTGCTGGAGATGAAGAGCCCAATGAAGAGCAAGTGCGAAAGGATGACCCCCTACGCTCTCCAGTTACACAGGATGAGCATGAGGTATGTATACTATAATAAATTAATTGCATCCAATCCTGTCACTTGCATTCGTTTGTAACGCTCTGTTTTTGTTATTCTATGTCATGTCCAGGCTGGTCAATAATCTCCTGCAACAGCACCTCGTGCACCTTTACAGAGGAGCCGTCCGTGTTGTGAACACGGAAATATACTGAGGTAAATACTAGAACAAATCAAAAAACTGACGAATCAAGCTGAAGAGAAAGGTCGATAGGTCAGAAGAACGGCGGCAGCATAGCCCACATTTGCATAGGGAATATATGGACGACGATAGATGAGTTAATTGGGATGGGACTGACGTACCATTTGGTGATCATGGGCAGAGGAGGCAGATGATAGAGAAGTGGATACAGGGATAGATAGAACAAGGCAGGAGAGTGTAGAGGAGCTGGTAGAGTAGAGACAACAGTAGAGGGTGAAGCAAATGTGGCCGTAGGTACAGGGGTCGAGCCAACGGTGGAGGTTGCTCATGAGGAGACCGTAGATATAGGTGTAGACACAACAGTGGATGGTGCTCAGGTCGAAGCTGTAATTATAGGTGTAGACACACCGGTGGAGGGTGAAGCAGAGGTGGCCGTTGATACAGAGATTGGAAAAACAGTAGAGGGTGATGCGGATAAGGCGAATCAACCACGTAGGCGGACTACGCGATCTGTCAGACGGAAAGATGTACAAGAAAAACCTGAGGTGTTCCTACACAGGAGTAAGAGGAAAGTCGTAGAAAAGCCTGACGTAGACTAACAACCGTGGGAAACAAGAGTTAAAAAGCCTTCACATTGGGTGACTTCTCCATACACGACTGAAGGTGAGTGGAAAAAGCACGTTGATGCTACGACATTTGATCTTTTCCGAGAAGTTGACCCTATAAAGGATAAGGAGTTTTCTGCATGGTACAACCAGTTAGGTGATGGGTAAACATCTTTTCCAACTTAGTGGGCTTATTATGCAGCTGTAATTTCTATTTTTGTTTTTTCTTCATTTATGTATTTTCCATTATTCATTAACGCCCAGTGTCAGCCACCAATTGGACCATTTAAAGTTGAAGGATGCAAAAAAATGGTTTCACGATGTTTTCACGGAGGGAGCTTGACTTTCAGATGAGGTAAGTAGCCTCATCGTGTGAAATATATGGTCAAAATAATTACTTACTTTGGCTAACACTTGCTTATTTTTAAGCATGTTGATTTGGCAATGCAATTGCTGCATCAACGGACGATAAAATATCCCAAATCCTTCGGCCGTCTGCGAGTTATTCTGGATGTGAACTTCTCGTCAACTGCATGCTAGCGATGCTTGAGATAGATGCAACAGATCATCCGACGGAGCTGCCAGAAGGGTTCGACAGTTATCTCGAAGGCAAGTTCCCAAAACATGGTCAGAAGTGAGAGGGGTGTACCCATTTATATTTTCCAGTTTGCAGTTGTAGTCAGTGGTATGCTGTCGAGGTCGACATCGCCAAATTGACGATGTTCATATATGATCCAAATAAGAGCTGCTCTGTGGATGATCAAATTAGAGCTGACTTGAAGCCCATGACAACGATTCTTCCTATGCTTATGAAGAAAATCAACATTGTTATCGATGCTCTAGCAATAGAACGGATAACGACAACCTCAAAACAATCCAACTCGTAAGTTTCATATGACATTAAGCAACTACTCAATTGTGATCATCTATTTTAATTTTTAGCACTATTAATGTCGAAATTCGAAATTGTGATGCAGGGGGTGATTGTGGTATTTACGCCATCAAATACATAGAATTCTTAAGCATTGGCAGACAAGCAGAGCTAGTAAATGGATTCTACATGCCGAAGTGGAGGAGAAAACTAGCTGTTGAATTATACACTCTTGATTATACCCCATAAAACATAATTTCTTATATATTTTAGTTTTTGATTTATTTTTCTTTTTGTTCAGTTTAATGTTGTTGATATAAGGGGAGGGCAGTTGCAAACGTTGCTAAAGATGTACATTTTTTTTTATTCGAAGCACCAGCACAGTCCCAGTATGGTTTTTAGGCCTCTACCAGAACAGGCTGGTGGGGGTTTGGATGCCCCTACCACTGTATTTATATAAAAATGGTAGTACACAGGAGGGGGATATGAACCTGACCTCCAAGCATACAACGAATGAAAAAAAAATCCTCAAACTACAGCAAATAAAGAGATACTACTTCTGGTGCATAATTCTGAAAAGCAAAAGCAAAAGCAAATGAAAACCAAACTAACAAAAAACTAAAGACCTCTAACTGATGGAAGGCCATATCTGTCAGTCTAAAGTAGTCCACACGACCGACGTGGCAAGTCTGAAGATCCATACTCCTGATAATGTTGTTGGTCCCAGCCCTCAGAAGCTAAAGAGTCAGCGACCTGGTTTCCCTCTCGAAAAATATGGGAAATTGTGTCTCGATCGAATGAAAGAAAATGTCGGATGCGTCTGAGTATTGACTGAATCACCCACGGCCCCCCACCACGTGAAATGCAATGAACAGCGAGTGTAGAGTCAGTCTCAATCCATAAGTCCACAAGACCCATCCGTCGGGCAAGCTCAATGCCCTGTAAAATGGCTCTCAACTCTGCCTCCAAAATAAGTATGTCTCCGTAGCCAGTAGAGAAGGCCCTGATACAACGCCCAGTGTGATCTCTGATAACACCCCCACCACTCGCAAATCCATCCCTGACGCATCCATCAGTATTGATCTTGGTAGATCCAGCCAATGGGGCATGCCAATAAACCAAAGTAGGGGGGCTGGGGGTAGGAGAAGTAAGAGTAAAACCAAAATGTGGGGCAAGATCAAGGTCCCCACGCCAATGCACAAATAAAAAGAGTCTTCCCATATGCAGTAAAGAAATAGTGTGATAGACCCGCCAGATGATACGATTGGGCTCCATGCCAATCCTACGATGCTTTGCATCATTCCTAGCTGTCCAAATGTACCAAAAGACCAGCAAAGGGATGATAGTGCGAATATGGCCACTCCTGACAAACTGGCCTGAGAATCTCCAAGTCTGAAATCTATACTGTAGCATCTCTCCAACCCTGAGGGGAATGCCAAAAATAGCTGAGAAGTGCTGCCATACTTGGTGAGCCACAGGGCTATCAATAAAGACATGCTGGATGGTCTCAATCTCTGAACAGCACTGACACCTTGATGCCATGTGGGCCCGAATCCTCCTCTGAATAATCACATCCACTGGTACCAAACCCTGCCACAATCTCCAAGAAAAAAAGAGATAGTCTGCGGGATGATCGGGCTCCAAATCATGCGACAAAAGGCCTGAAGAGTACTCCCAGTGCGAACAAGCTGCCACGCCGACTTGGTAGAAAACCTACCATCTGGGCTGTCTTTCCACATAGGTCTATCAAGAACATCGGGACAAAGCGGTAGACTTCCAACCTGGATTGCTATATCATGTGGAAGGACCAACAAGAGTCTATCGATATCCCATCCAGTATCATCAAAAAACTCAACTACCTGGACGGAGGTATGCTCCCTATGAGGAAACATTTGAGCTAAAGTCATGTCACCCATCCAACAGTCGTGCCAAAAGAATATACGCCCCTGACCCAACTGCCACGCGATGTGGGGCTCCGCTGTGAGTCCCACCCCTTTTAGTCTCCTCCAAACCACAGAAGCAGAATGTGGTATGGGTGCCAGAAGGGGGTAGGTGCCCCTGCAATACTTGCCCAGTAAAAACTGAGCCCAAAGCGACTGCTGTGATCTGAATAACCACCAGAGCTTCAAAGAGAAAGCATGGACCACGTCCTCTAATCTTCTGAAGCCCAAACCACCCTCATTAGTAGGAAGGCAAATATCCTTCCATCTCTTCCAATGCATACGGTGAGCCTGATCTTTAGAATCCCACAAGAATCTAGCAAATGTACTCTCTAACTTCTTCAACACTGTCTTGGGAGGCTGCATAATCTGAAGAAGATAGAGAGGCAAGGAAGAAAGGACAGACCTCAGTAAAGTAATCCTGCCACCAGGAGATAGCAGCCTAAAAGCCCATCCAGAGATCTTGCTCTTGACCTTCTGAAATAAATCATCATATAAGAAGGTCTTTCGGGCCCCCTTAAACAAGGGTATGCCCAAGTATGTGATAGGCTGCTGCTGACGTCGAAAGCCAGTAATGTGCTCAAGTATCTGAATCCTAGAAGGAGGTGCCCTCTTAGGCACAATAAGACCACTCTTGTCTCTATTCACCAATTGGCCAGAGACCCTCTCATAGTGCTCCAAACAATGCAGTACTTTCTTTACTGACTGTCTTTGGCCATTGGCAAATATGATCATATCATCAGCAAAACAAAGATGTAAGACAAGAGTGTCACCTCTATGAATATATGCCATCGATGGATACTGCTGGAAAACTTGAGTGAGACCCCGAGAGAAGTAATCTGCTGCAATGATAAACAACGAAGGAGATATGGGATCCCCCTGTCTCAGCCCACGAGAGGAAGGAAAGAAACCACAAGGCCTGCCATTCACCAAGACAGAAAAATGGCACTCAGAAATACAACGCCTGATCCTATCCCTCCACATCCAATCGAATCCAAATCTCTCCATCACAGTCATCAAGAAGTCCCAGTCTAACCTGTCATATGCCTTAGCCATATCTAGCTTAAGGATGACATTGCCCCCACGGGCCTGGGTATCCAATGTATGGAGCATCTCCTGTGCCAACAAGACATTATCACCAATCAGCCTCCCCTGAATAAGGCCACTCTGCTGTAGAGAGATGATACGAGGCAAAACAACACTTAAGCAAGAGTTCAGGAGCTTGGTGACAATCTTGTTGAACACCGTGCAAAGACTAATCGGTCGATACTCTGTCCATCGACAAGCGTTGTCTCGCTTGGGAAGCAAGATTATAGAAGTAGCAGAGAATCCCCTAGGCAGATGCCCACCATCAAAGAAGTCCAAAACTGCACGAAAAACATCATCCTTGATAATTTCCCAACACTGCTGAAAAAAATGAGAGGTGAACCCTTCTGGACCTGCCACACTATCTGCATCAATACTGAACACTACATCTCTAACCCCAGCCAATGATGGCTAAAGATGTACATTTTAGGCTGATATCCTACTGAAACGACTAGAGTATTTATAAAACGATGGCAGTAGTTTTAAAATATCAACTGTTGTTTTAAAACTCCTCTATACGTTTTAAAACATCAGTACTAGTTTTAGACTTCTTTGAACTAACTATGGCAGATCATTTTGTAAGTTGTATGTACTTATGGGATCTGGATTTTTGTTGTTTAATTAATATTGAGTTTGGGATTCTACATAGTTTTCATTTTACGTTGTTTCTCATGTTCATTGTCATTACATGGTAACCACTACGACCATAATTGTGTGAAACTCTTATAAAAAATTGAAGTTACTACTATCATTCAAAACTGATAAAACATCCACTGCAACAAACTGTAAAACAAAACAAAAAACTTTATCCATTCCAAAATACTACTAAAAAAAAATACAAAACAAACCAACGTAAACATAATTGGTTCAAAACAATACAAAAACAAAACCTGTAACAACCATTCTAATAAAACTTGTCAAATGACCAACACACCAAAAATCCTCTTCTCCCTTACTGCTCAATCCCCTTCCTCCGAACCCGACTGCTCAGTCTCTTCTCCATGTCATCAACCTCCAAAAAACGAGAATAGACTTCATTTAAAATACTCATAAGGGTGCAAAAACATATCAAGCAAAGCTTCCACTTTCCACAAGGCAACAATATTTGGTGAGTATTCATGAACTTTCCACTGGCGTTCATGCTTGTCAAGAAAAACATCAAATATACGCTCGTCTAACTGCACCTTCACAGTAGCCAATGAAGTTTGAGGATTGAAGAAGAAAAGATCAAAATGATCCCTACCACCAATAGATACTCTTATAATATTGTCAAGACAGTTTTCATTTGCGAGAAATGGACGAATTGTGTGGCATTGAAATAATTCCGGTGCCTCCATATAAGCAAATGGAGTTGAAGCTTCCTGGTTGAATTGGTTGAAGAAGAGGTCTGTTGCCTGCCATCGTTAGGATAGAAATAGAGCACAAGACAATTAGATATTGCAGCAGCTAATGATAAAATAATTGTAAATCATGCCTAACTTATAGCACATAATAGAGCAGAACAAGAGTCATGAACACAGCAGGTAGGGGAAAAGCCTCGATCCATCATTGATCAATTAGATTATTCTTTACCAAAAAATTTTCACACAAAGAGAAGGTGAAAAGCCTTAGTGCTTCATTGGCCATTCGATTTATTTATTGCCATATGTTCAATTCGATTTATTTACTGCAATATGTTCAACTGTTAAAAAATGAGGGCAGTCGTTCCGTTCCAAAATAACTATTCACATTCTATGACGAATTTTCATCATTTCACAGATTGTTCTGCACATGTCGGTTTTCCATAAACCACACAATCAACTGATTTTTCAGGACCAAAGTGAATTGCAAATGTCTACCATTACCCATAAATTTGCGACTTAGATTAGAGATAAACGATAACAAAAACTTTACATAGCTTCTGGAAAAATCAATAACACATAAACAGTGTACCTCTGCTACACAAATTAGTATCACATTGTTGTTTGCGCCTCAAGGATTCATAGGAATGTTGTCGAATTTGAACACCTGTGTCGTTGCAATTTTTTCGCTTCTTTGAATGGAGGCTGACGTTAAGTGGATGGAGATGAATGATATGAATTAAAATCACGTTGAAAGAATGGGTAAAATGGGAAAACACAAATTAAACATTTTCTTCCTTTTTTTCCCCCTTAATTTATGGTCAAAGGCTTCAAAAGTCTTTTGACCTTTTTCAAAGGTCATTTGAAGTGATTCCCACTTGAGCATATAGATGTACTACAAGCATTAACACACGGACGATAACATATTCTTATAAACATTCAAAGCTGAGGCATTTCCTCATAATTATTAATCAGAAATAGTTCTGACTCTCATCCTCAGCCATTAATTTATTAATATGATGTCGACACAAATCAGTTTGAGATTCCAAATTGTAAATATATATTAGGACTAAACTATAATTAATATGATATTAATGATGTTGAAGACGCAACATACATTATTTTGGTTCAAAATATGCATTGAGATGACTCATGGCAAGGTTTGTTAGGAAGTAAAGCTATAGCAATTCATTGGTTGGACTGCAGAAACCACTGATTATTTTGGTAATTTTACTCTCTCGATTTGATTATTGGATTTGCTTTTCTTTAATGGATACATCAACACGTTGAAAACATAAGCTGATTTTGCATTGAAATAACAAAGAAATTTCCATGCTATTGCAATTCATTGGTTATTTTTGTCATTTTACTCTCTCGATTTGATTATTGGATTTGCTTTTTCTTTTATGGATACATTAGTACATTGAAAACAAAATCTGAATTTGCACCCACATCTTAAATCCATTCTAGTGCAGTCGTCCGAAGAGAGCTGAACAATTGAACAAAATGGTTGACACTAATGCACCAATGCCATGGATAGGCGTATATGCTACTGTTGCATCTCTAATATGGGTTGTTGCACTTATGGCTGATGTAGTGCACTCTGTCCGCCATAGAAAATTATGGTTTTCCTTCAGATATTCTGCTCTCAACGCTGCTTCCTTGACCATGTTAGCCATCGCAGTAAAATTGGCAATGGATCTAACTACCCCAATGCCTGGTATCTTGGATCAAGCTGCAAAAAGTAGGAGCATTGCTTTCTTGTGTGCTTCAACGACTCATTTCATGCCTTCTCTAGGATCTATGAGTGATAGAGATATAGTAGTGAACTTGGCAGCATTGGGTATCCTCATAGTGACGCTTACTGTAAATGTTATCATCCAAGTATTCACAGGCGTGATTGAAGATTGGATGAGATTCCAAGCGATGGTTGTCTTTCTGAATCTTTATTCGTTCATTATATTGAGTTTTTCTGCTATAACGGTATTTACAAGTAAAAGCTATTTGGAACAGAAGTATAACGAATTGCACACAAGAATTTCGGGAGAAGAACTACAAGGAGACAAAATAATGGACCTTGATAAGTTGAAGTTACCCGTCAAAAAGTACTGGGTGATGGCAGAAACATGTAACCCTCAGTTTGTGATCGCACGATCTGAGGCCAGCGATGTTTTATTCATGAGATTCTTGATTAGTTATCTTTCTAATGGAACAAATATTGGAAACTGGTACGAGAATTAGTCAGAAAATAAAATTTTTCTTTAATTCAATAAAACGAGGATCTTTGCTAGGCGTTCACGTGTTTATTATAATTAAATACTAATAGATTAGTATTATACCTTAATCGATAAACGATATTGGTCTGGATCTGATTCAGGAACTTCTTGCTTTGGATTCACGAACTTGGTGCTTTTGATTCACGAACTTGGTGCTCCCAACGTTCAAGCCTTCTATGGTATTCTCCAAGTATAGATTACACCGACATGTGGGCACCTTTTAATTGAATCAATAACTAATTTCTGGATTGGTCAGATCTAGAAAACTAAGAAACTAAAATTCAAGTCAAACAAAGACTTCAGAATTTTCTCTCTTCTTTTTCTTAACTGTTCTGATTATTTATGTCACAAGCAATGTGATATAAATATAGCAACCATTCTGACTGCAAATAACGACAAGAGTCCTGATTGCGTCCAAGTCTAATTAGTTTAGGATTGATTTAATTACACATGTAATCCTTGAACTTATATCATAATTACAGTCAAGTCCAAAACTTTCATAGTAACTATGATTAAGCCCAAGACTTTATAGAGCTACCACAAAGACTTGTCCAGACATATATTTTCCAAGCTCCAATAATTAGACTGTCTAGTCGACCCTAGGCTGTCCGATCTAATTATTAGTCTTTTACTTTTTCCACTAAAAGCAAGAGACTGCACTCTCGGAATATATAAGATTACTGAAGATGTAATACTTTCCTCTGACCTACCGTGTATATATTTCATATCTGTTTGAGATCCGATAATTAGGTATGAGCATAAATGACCGTTTTGCCCTTCTAATTATTCTCACTAACTTTAAGTTACATTTTTTTCAATGGTCCTGTGAACTAATTCACAGATGTTGAAGTTTAGCTGTCGTTAAACACTGAGCTTAGATTTATGACTGTTCAACAGAAAATACTTAAGTTGTCACTCTACCTATTTTTCAGAGCGACAATTCCCGACACGAATTCGTGTTCTCTACTTCGCTCATTCTCAAGCTCCCAACTCACCGAGATATTTGATCAACTAAATTGATCTCACCCATTGGTGAATCAAAGAACCATCAAACTAACAAAAAGATATATACAATCCTGTCAAGGAATTTAGATGAAATACTCAGTGATCAAGTGGAATTTAATTATTTGCACGGTCATGCTATATAATTAAATTCGACACATGGTCCGTTCAATACACTCCAAGTGTACTAGTGTCACCATTAATCCATTTCTGCGATAAAGACAAATCGTAAAACCGAATGATTAAATAGTCAACACTACAACCTTCCGGTACAAGGCGCTAACCCTGATACATTAGTTGTGAACAATTTTATTGATGATCAAAATATAAGTTGTGTCACACTATACTTCTCAACGCACGCATCCAACTTATATTATCACAAGTTTTCACTGGCACTTTATTTACATACTCAATATTAAACAAATGCAATAATAATAAATGAATACAACCCAAAGTTTTATTCAACATAAATTGTCATTTCATCAAAGCAAAATTATACTATTTGGGCATACAACCCAACAATTCTCCCATTTGCCCTAGAGTATAATCTTAAAATACATATACCCCAATGGCAAAGAGTAAACTAGCATATAGTTCCTTGTTCTCCAAAGGTACTTAAGGACATGCTTTACAATCACCCAATGTTCTAGTCTGGCTAGACTGATAACGAGTTATCATTCCAACATCATAACAAATGTAAGGTCTAGTGCACAACATAGCATACATGAGACTACCCATTACAAACGCATAAGGTATTCTACTCATGTCATCTATCTCTTCAGGAGTTTTTTTCGAAATACTCCTTAAATAGTTATATTTTATTTCTGAAAGGCAAATTGCCCTTCTTAGAATCTTGCATGGCAATCTGACAAGCATCTTGTCAATATATATAGCTTGGGACAAAAATATCAACTTGTTATATTCGATCTCTTAAGATCTGAATCTCTAGAACATAGCTAGCTTTGTCCAAATCCTTCATATGAAAACTGTCGGGCCAACCACGCTTTCGTAGATAATGACATTTCCACATAATTTTCTATGAGTAGAATATTGTCCACATAAAGCACCATGGAAATTACCATTTTGTCCATAGCCTTCTTGTATGAAGTCGAATCATCTACTTGTTATACAGAGATCGCCTGTTTGGATTCTCCTACTAACAAGTACCTAGAAGGTTTCTTGATGATCCTCTGACTTTGCCTAATGGACGATGGATCTTGAATCATAACATGTTCATCAATGTTGGTATCACCTTCAGGTGATACAAATACCTCCTCATTACCTTGAACATTTTCTTGATCTATGAGATTAGATGACGAATCATTTATCCCACTCAAATAATGTTCTCTAGGTGTTTGCGATACCATGGGTCGTCTGTCACTAGGTCGTGTTTCATGAATTAATGTTGTGGAATCACTCCCACTCATTTATTCCAAAACAACCATACTCTTAGACTGACGTTTATTAATATAATTATCCTTCAGGAAGGTTCTGTTTGTACTGACAAAAAGCCTTCCCATTTAAAGGACTATGAAATAGTATCCCTTGGTGCCTTTAGGATATCCCACACACAGGCATATTTCTGACATAGACTCCAACTTTTTCGTCTTCCATTTCAGCATACGAGCAAGACATCCCCAAATTTGGATGTGACGCAAATTTGGTTTGCACGCATTCCACAATTCTATGAGAGTCTTGGGAACAGACTTAGATGAAACTAAGTTAAGAATATATGCAGCTGTCTTCAGTGCACATCCCAAAATTGAGATAGGTAGAGTTGAAAAACTCATCATTGACATAACCATATCTAACAATGTCTTGTTTCTTCTTTCTGAAACGTTGTTCCGTTGGGGTCTACCAGGCGCACTCAGTTGAGAAACTATACTATTTTCTATTAAGTAATCCCTGAATTCTCCTGAGAGATATTCGCCACCTCGATGTGATCGAAATGTCTTTATACTTTTACCCAAATGTTTCTCGACCTTAGTCCGATATGCTTTGAATTTCTCAAAATCCTTCAACTTTCAGTCATTAGGTAAATGTATCCGAATCTAGAGTAATCATCTATAAAGGTGATAAAATACTCATAGTCCCTCTCGCAGGTGTACTCATGGGTCCACATACATTAGAATAAACTAATTCCAATACTTCTTTAGCTCTATGTTCTTTTGCTAAAAAGAACTTCTTAGTCATCTTTCCTTTCAAACAAGAATCACAGAGATTGGCAATGGTTCGACCTCAATTGAGTTGATGGTACCATTTTTTGTCAGTCTTTGTATCATGTTAAGGTTGATGCGTCTAAGTCTAAGAGCCATAGATATGTATTACTAGTATGGTATGTATTTTGCTTATTATGGTTTGTAGAAGTATTATTAATTTCATTTGTGGAATAGTTTAATATATAAAGACACATATCCTTGTCCTATTAACAAGAAAAGGAGAATTATATTCCACTTTATCTATGGGACATAGTAGCAGTCTTTAAAAATTAAACACCTACCACTATTGAAATAAAATAAACTACTCTTATAGCTCTCGCTGAAACTATTGCTCATATGCCGACTATAATAGTAAATTGGTCTTCACTGAATTTTCTGCTCTCCTGAATCAGCACCTTGCTCCTTTTAGCTAGTGTATCAGGACAGTCTTTCTTTCAGTGTCATTTCTGACCGCATTTGAAACACTTGCCTTTCGGCTTTCCATCTGCGTTGGTCTTATTGCCTTCTTGCTTATTGTTAGCTCTCTTCTTTTTCTTTCCACCTCCACCTTCGGCTTGGAAACAGGAGAGCTGCCAATTGTTGTATAAGCATTGCCACCTTTTGATTCAAGACCACTTTCCACATTTTGCAACTCATTCATCAACTCAGTCAATGGCATATCCATCTTGTGTAAGTGATAGTCCACAGTAAACTGTGAAAACATATCAGGTAAAGAGTTCAATACCATATGAACCTGAGTATCTTCATCAATAGTTGCACCCAGATTCACTGCCACATTGAAGTGTCCAATCATGGTCAACATATGGTCTTTCACTAGCGTTCCAGGTTTCATGTGGATGTTCTGTAAGGTACTTATGACTTCGAACCGAGCTATCCTACTTTGATGTGCAAACATGTCTTTAAGACTTTTCATTATGTTAGAAGAGGTTTCAAGACTGTCATGCTTCTGCTGTAACACATTCAACATCGATGCCAAAATGTAACAGCGAGCCAACTTATCTGCAGCCACCCACTTATCATAAGAATCCCTCATGTCCTTTCTTGCAGTCTCAGTGGGTTGCTCAGGCCAATCTTCTTCAAGCACAAAATCAATTTTCTCAACGGTGAGAACAATCATTAGGTTACTTTTCCAATCCACATAATTTTCTTCAGTTAGTTGGTTTTGTTTTAGAATAACGGAAAATGGACTGAGAGACATTTTGCTGAAAAATAACAACATTATTGCATATTAATATTGAGCAGCGAATTTAACATATGATGCATGAATGCCCATGTAGATCCATAAAACTACAATAATGTAACAACTACTTGATCCTTGTGATCCAACAGGCCTCTCTATAGGAAAGGTCACCGTGTCCACTGATTAAGGTAGAATTCTCCCACCAGACAAATTATACCTTGACAATAAATGTCTAGATAAATCCAGTATCGCTTTATTTGGTCACCAAGATCATAAACGAGAGCCTCTATAGGAGGTTCATAGATGATCTCGATTTGAGTGTATAACTTTTGTCTAGATCTCCAGATACTTGAAAAATAATCCTGCCATCTATAGGATGATTTCAAATTATATTCTATCTAGAAGATCTTACCAAAAAAGAATTTAATCAAACAACCCGAATCATGCAACGCTCATATAGGGAGTCCGTTGCATTACCGGCACGAGGCTAACGCATTTTGTTGCTTATGGAATGACAAAAGGAGACCATGGGTTTTTATCTAAATAAATACCCTTTCCCACTCAATATTTTAAAATAATAGATTTTAATTTAAATAATTACCAACTATTCACATTAATCAAATTAACATACAGTTTAATTATTACGTATTTCCTTTTCTAGAAATATTTAATTTAAATTAAATTAATCGAGAGAAAAACAATAATTCAGTGAAATGCATTCTATTCTAAGTTACACGAGGGATGCCAAAATTAATTCTATATGTCATGACTTACAGAATAACAATATTTCAAACAAATATTTAAAGCATAGATTAGCAATAAATTAACAATTATTTATGGCCCAAAACAAAACTCAAGAATTAAATTAAAAGCTAATTGGAATCAAACCCAATATGTAAATTAAATCTTCAGCCTAAACTTTCCAAACAACAACTATCCATTGAACCAAACAACAACTATTCATGGCACCAAACATAATCTATCTCAGCAACCAAACATCCATTATTCTTGGAACCAAACAGAAGCTATCCAAGTTTCCAAACAGGAGTCTTCTTCTTCCTCAAAGATTTCTACTTGCCCAAACACCAGGAAAAAATCAAAACCGCCAACACCACCGCTAGGGCCACCAGCCCAATCGTGAGGCCACCGATCTACAACGGCGGTGCATCTACATCTGATGAGATCTGTGTACGGGTGGCATGTAGATCTGACCGGATCTGTGCACTGCTGTCGCGTGCGGATCCAGCACCTGATCTGTGCTCGTACAGATCATCCGGTGGTGCACCAGTGCGACTTATCTGTACTCACGCAGATCACCTGGTGGAGAGCCAGATCTACACGAGCACAGATCTCCAGCGTGACTGATCTGTGCTCGCGTAGATCATCTGGTGGGTTGCCAGATCTGCACAAGTGCAGATCTCTAGTGCGACTGATCTACGCTCGCGTAGATCATCTAATGGTGTGCCTCTAGTGTGTGAGTGATTTGTGCAAACGCAGATCAGGTGCGTCAGATCTGGCGCACCAGATCTGCGTGATGGTAGATCTCTGGCGACGTCTAATCTGTGTCTGCCGCACCAGATCTGTGATCTGGCTATCTGATTTTTCCTTTTCATCGGTCTGATCTTGAATCTTTAACATTACAAAAATAACTATGTCCCAATTTAGGGCTCACAATTTGAATCTATTTTGCAATTAAAAATTAAATCAAGATGATGGAGTCGTAATCCACCGATATTGTTACAGACTTGAAATAACGAAATACAACGAACAAGTGGGGCCACAAAATAATTGGATCATAGTTTAAAATAATACCAATTATTCAATCAACATATAAACAGATAATCCTAAACATCGCTCGACTAGAACATGAAATTATCAGATCTAGATAACATAACAAACACGTGAATGATCTAGAACGCTCTGGTACCACTTGTTAGAAACTGGTACAAGAATTAGCAAGAAAACAATTTTTTTTAATTCAATAAAATTAGGATCTTTGCTAGGCGTTCACGTGTTTATTATAATTAAATACTAATAGATTAGTATTATACCTGAATCAATAAACGATATTGGTCTGGATCTGATTCAGGAACTTTTTACTTTTGATTCACGAACTTGGTGCTTTTGATTCACGAACTTGGTGCTCCCAACGTTCAAACTTTCTATGGTATTATCCAAGTATAGATTACACCGGTGTGTGGGCACCTTTTAATTGAATCAATCACTAATTTCTGGATTGGTCTACATCAGATGTAGAAAACTAAGAAACTAAAATTCAAGTCAAACAAAGACTTCAAAATTTTCTCTCTTCTTTTTCTTAACTGTTCTAATTATTTATGTCAGAAGCAATGTGATATAAATACAGCAAGCGTTCTGACTACAAACAATGACAAGAGTCCTGATTGCATCCAAGTCCAATTAGTTTATGATTGATTTAATTACACATGTAATCTTTTAACTTATATCATAATTACAGTCAAGTCCAAAACTTTCATAGTAACTATGATTAAGCCCAAGACTTTATAGAGCTACCACAGGGACTTATCTGGACATATATTTTTTCAAGCTCCAATAATTAGACTGTCTAGTCGACCCTAGACTACCCGATCTAATTATTAGTCTTTTGCTTTTTCCACTAAAGGCAAGAGACTGCACTCTTGGAATATATAAGATTACAGAAGTTGTAGTACTTTATTTGACCTACCGTATATATATTTCATCTCTGTCTGAGATCTGATAATTAGGTATGAGCATAAATGACCATTTTGCCCTTCTAATTATTCTCACTAACTTTAAGTTACATTTTCTTCAACGGTCCTGTGAACTAAGTCACAAATATCAAAGTTTAGCTGTCACTAAACACTGAGCTCAGATTTATAACCGTTTAACAGAAAATACTTAAGTTGTCACTCGACCCATTTTTCAGGGCGACAGTTCTCGACATGAATTCGTGTTCACTACTTCGCTCATTCTCAAGCTCCCAACTCACCGAGATATTTGATCAACTAAATTGATCTCACCCATTGGTGAATCAAAGAACCATCAAACTAACAAAATGATATACATAGTCCTATCAAGGGATTTAGATGAAATACCTAGTGATGAAGTGGAATTTAACCATTCGCACGGTCATGCTATATAATTAAATTTGACACATGATCCGTTCAATACACTCCAAGTGTACTAGTGCCACCATTAATCCATTCATGCGATAAGGACAAATCACAAATCTGAATGATTAAATAGTCAACACCACAACCTTCCGGTACAAGGCGCCAACCCTTATACATTAGTTGTGAATAATTTTATTGATGATCAAAATATAAGTTGTGTCACACTATACTAAGTTTTATTCAACATAAATTGTCATTTCATCACAACAAAATTATACTATTTGGGCATACAACCCAACAACAAATACACTGCGTTTCTTCAATAAGCCAATAATTGGTTCCAATTATAAATGGCCAGTATATCTTGTTTATTGGACTCAATATGTAGGCATGATTCTTTGCTTTGTCATGTCTTTGGGATGATTTTTAGTAGCTTTACTTCACACTGTACAGAATGTTAGAAAATGTACTGTCTCTAGTATTTCCTTAGACATACAGAATTACAGGATCAAAAGATTGGTAGACTGGAAAAAGTGACCCCCACCATTACATGTTCGAGGCTAGAAGCTTAGAAAAATTATTTGTGACATCAGAAATCTACTTCTCAACATCTGTATAGGAAGTCAGATAGTGATTGTGCTCGCAAATAAATTATTTGAGCCAATATCTTTTTTTGGATCTCTCTAGTTATTGGTCAGGTTTGCAGTTTACAATGTCCTAGTATTTATAATCCCATTGACCATCCTAATCTATTTTGCCATCTCGAGGAAGAGAATTATTAGATGCTTGGTGACATTGAAGCATAAATTTTTAAGAGAATCTGAGGCCTCAGTCAATCGCAATGAATCAGATCACATGCATGGTTACGAGCAGGATCTTAGAAAGTTCATTTTACTTCTTGAAAGTGAGACAATACAAAATGGATACCTGATGTTCATTAACACTTCGAGGGGTGCAAAGCATTAGCCCAGATATCTAATGGACCTTTTGGAGAATTCCACCAGCTTCGAGGGGGTATTAAAATTTGAAAGTGATCTAGTCTCACCGATAATTGGTAAAGAACCCCTTAATTGCTGGAGTCTATCTGTGGCAACCGTAACAAGCATCACGATTGCTCTTCCCAACGTACAAAATGAAAAGAGGAATAAGCTGATACGAAGTATCATTGAAGGTTTTACGTATGCGCGTCTTATCGAAAAAAGCCTGTGAAAGTTCTAAAACCGCGATCAATTAAATTAAAAGTAATTTCAATTTTAATTAAACAAGCAGTGGACAGAACGCAGTCATAACTTGCGAGTGATAAAAAAAACAGTTCTGACTCGCACATCAGTGTTCGTTTACCCTAATCTTGCTAAGTACAGAATTTAAACAATTAAATACGAACACAAGATGTAACGTGGTAAACCCCGAAGGAAAACATCCACGGGCCCCCATGCCATAGGTAAAAACAATCCTCCAATAATCTTGTTCAAAAATACAATAGAATCGATTTTTGTAATTTCACAAAATTAACAACATAACAATCAAAAGAAAACAGATCAACACCCTTTGGTATTTCTTCTTCTGACTTGTTGATGAAGTGGAATCAAATCCACCGGTCTTGACTTTATCACCACTTTTCTATTGTACTTGATCGCAACCACCACTTGGATTAACAACCTCCGTTCTTAACTTCACGCCAAGTAGCTTGAACAAGATATGGAATTGTCCGTCGAGCACAAATTAGTTTTTGATTCTTCAATGAGTTTGAAGAAAACTTTTTTACTTTGAAATTGAACCAATGAAGCATCGGGTCTTGTTTTCAACAAAGGATCTGGGCAAATTTTTGCTTGAAGAAAGCCAGAACAAAAATTATATTTCAAAGCTTTAATTCCTTATTGATTTCTAATCTTACTTATAGTTAAAGTAGAAATCAAATTAGGAATTATTTCTTTCCTAAAAATCTGCAATAAGAATGGTAAGACAATTAGTAGAAAAGACAATTAGTAGAAAAGAATATATAGAGAGATATTCTTAGATTTGTAGAAGGAAATAATTTAGAAAACTAAATATTTCCTTCCTAAACAAATCTAAGAGAATAAGAAAAGATTCTTTAACCTACAAAATAAGTCGTTAACAATATCCACAAGATTAGAATATATCGTGTATGGAAACAGAATTAAAAACACAGCTTTACTCAGCTAGAAATATAATCTGCTTATTAGTGCAGTCAGTCAGAACTGGTGTTATTTAGACCAATCAAAAACAAAAACGTTGACCTGTTCTTTTATCATTAAAAATCAGTTATATTATTTAAGAAAGCCAAGATATAAAAAGTGAAAAATATGACACATATTTTTCCAACAATCTCCCCATTTGGCGTTGCTTAATTACAAACACATAACTATCGGATTTTTAATGGAAGAGTGAAGTGTGTTATGGTATGTGAATAATTAAAGAAACCATGAGCATCAACATATAAGAGTTATTGCTCCCCCTTAGCCACAACTTTTAATATTGCCCTCCCTTAGCAAAATACCATCAAAGTATAATCATCAAACCACCATAAGCCTAAAAATACTACTAGCAAGGTTTAACCAACAAGGTACCATAATCAAAGTATAAGCAACAAACACAACTAACAACTACAAACTTAAAAATACTCTTAAAAAATTACATACTACTAACTCCCCCTTTTGTAATAAGAGAGCCAAAGAAAATACCAAGAAGGGAAGAGAAAAACAAAAGTAAAGCAGTGTATGAAGAGAAGAAAAAGCAGAATGTAAGAGAAAATACAGTCATCCATATGAAATTATAACCAAATAGTTAGGAAGTTAGAACCAGAAATAGTTAGTCCCACAAAGATCTTGACTTCTTGGCACCGGATGCAGATACTTTTGCATGTCTCTTGCAAATAGGGGTATCTGATGGAGCAACCGGGGGGTGAGCATCTGGCATAGGTGCAGCAGCTGGGGTAGTAGTTGTCTCAACTACTGGATCAGAAGTCGAAATCTCCATCTAATCGCGGGGGTGTGTAGAGAATTATGGAGTAACTATTCGGTATGCAGACTTTATATGCTCATCGCCCAGATATTCAAGTTTACCCAACATCCTACGCAGGAAAATAAATTCATCAGAAAAACTTTTGGTTAAGATGAAAATTTGGTCTAGTTGTGTTCTAACCAGTCCTATCTGAGTTTCCAGTGCATCCAAACGGCCAGACTGGTCCAACGAAGATAGAACGTGCCTAGGAACTCTGGGAGTGGGATGCGGTGTGCTATCCAAATTTGTAAACTCATGAACACCTAGTGCTGGAATATCTTCAGAGAATCTGTCTGAATCCATGGCAGACACTTCTTGATGAACAAAAAAGTGATGGATGAGAGTTGGATGTGGTAGCCTGTACTACTTGGCCCTCCTCGGCCCTTTATAAACAATTCTATCAAAAACTATTTTGACCCAATCAACTGGCAACCTCATCCCTAACTTGTATAGTATAAAAGCCCTGTCCTACGAAATGTTTGATCGATGAGTCAATGGATCAATATTGTTGATAAGAATCCGATGAAGAATTTTGTATTTGGGCAATAGTCGGGAAGTAGTTAGTTCTTCTAATTCTGGCCAGGCAGAGCCAGTCATTTTCTGCACAATGCTATGCTTGGTCAATTTTTCATCACTTGTAATAGCCACGGTAGTCACTCCAAGCCAGTCCCTGAGAGAGTTAGGACTAAAGGTAACATATCTTTCCTGGACATAAACCTGCAGCGTGAATTCATTGCCAGCTTTCTCCAGATTCTTTGGAACATTGGCCATAAATTCCTTGACCAGATTTTTATTGAACGGCCCAGAAAAACTTAACAGATTATGTAAGTTGTGAAAATCAACAATTTCAACAAAACCAAACGAACTAAATTTAGGAATTGCAACCTTGCACTCAATGATAAAGTTATGGTAGGTGGTGAATGAAAGAAATAGACTCTCAGCACTCTCTGACAGAAAACAATAATTAAGGAGGTTAACAGAGTGTCTACCTCTAGTTAATGTTTCAAGTCTGAACATTTGGGAGTCTGAACTGGGAGTAGGCAGTACTCTGTAGGCACCTCCAGAGGCAGTGGGTGGCCTGTTCTGACCAGCATGTATGGGTTCTCTAGCATCGATTTTACCTTTCTCCTTTTCAGCCTTCATGGCTCTTTTTGTTGGAGGAGGTGTGGAAATAGATTTCGAAGATTCATCAAGAGTAACATCGAAATCAAAATCTGATTTTTGAGAAGGGGGCTTACTTGAACCTTCTACGACTGCGGGAGGCTGTTCAGACTTTTCATCACCAGTCCCTTCATCCTCACGAACTTCATCTTCAATTTTAACATTGTCAGACCTATTGTCACTTGCAGATCCGCCATCTTCATCTCCTTCTTCATCTGGTTCTTGAGCACTTAGGGTAACTTTCTTGCTCAGAAAAGTATTGGGGTCTTTAGATGTTTGATGGGCCTGTGATTTAGAATGGCTAACCAGTGGTTGATATGCAACAATGTCCGTCGATTGGTCAGCCTGAGATGCAACTGCCGCTGGAGAAGTGTCTGGGTCTGAACATGAGGGTTTCAGTCTTCGTGCACTTTACCGGAGAGTCCTTACCGGCGACATTTGAGGCCCTATTGCATTTCAGCAGTAGACACCGGAGCAACAGTGTCCTTGGATGAACTTTCTGGATGTTTCTTCGATTTTGGCATTTTAGTCTTCACCATTGTTTGAATCTGAAAAAGAAAGCTCAACACAACTTCAAAATCAAGTATAAGAGGCTTCGGAGTTAGGAAATCGAAAATCAAGTGTGTAAGATGAAGAAGGAAACCTTAAGTCACTGTTTAATAGGAAATTTTTTTCAGAATTGCACAAGGAAGGAACGGTTAATTAGGGACATGTGTAAATTAGTTACCAAATCTCATGATTAGCAGTTATGGACAAAACAACATTCATTAACCAGATATGTCAAATTTGAATTAAACCATTTAAGATGCTAATTTGTGGAAAATAGAATTTTTAAATTAGGAAAGTCAATTTAAAATTCAGTACATAATAAGATTAGATTTCGAATAAGATTCATCTAGATTTTTTTCTCAGTTAAAGCTGATTGTGCTGCCAAAATTAGAATGTTGATTGAAAATTCTACAAAAAGGCCCACACAAGATAATCACACAAAATTAATGAGAATATTTTATGAGATAAAATTGAATTATTTATTTATGGGCAAATTTCATAGTCTACAAATTATACAATTAGTCCAAACATATCAAAATCAACCGAAATCTTCCAATCAAATATATGCACATAATTAGATTCAATTAATTGTTCAGATTTATAATGTGAGTGTGTGATAGGACATACTAAACTAGTCAATCATAACCTGTCCCACTAAGCCAAATTGAACCTTGTTAAGAAGATAAGTACTGATATGTATTTCAAACCAATCATCATTTGAACATATCTCTTTAAGTAGAAAAAATATATGCATGCCAGACAGGAGTACCATAGCAATTTTCTTTTGAGTACTCAGAGTGTTGACTTTATTGATATATATATATTTTTGTTTTGTCAAACCAATGAATTTTTAAGATCATGGAGTTGACTTTCTCACAGCTATAGAGGTAGCCCTTTTCTACATGATTTATGTTCATTATCAAGGACGGCTGCACACATTTATGGTGGTAGCCATCTCCTCCGTGAAATTTTCTGTTTAACACAACAACATATTATAGTGCCGAGAGACATAGATACTGATCATAGGTCCACAACAAAGTACGAAACTACTTTAAAGATAACAATTTAGTCAGTAGTGAGGCACAATCAAACAAGTCAATATGTCCTCAAAGTGTGCTTATCTGAGCATATTTTACCATTAGTATAATTAGCATACCATACTTATCGGTTAATCCAAGTAAATCTCAAAATTCGTAGACCAATCATATATTTATATTATATGCTATTTGTAAGAATGTTATACCCCTCATTTTTTTAAAAATAAAATAAAAATAAGCAAATACAAACAAACACACATGATAAAATTAAACAAAGAAAAAAAAAACACTACTTCTACAAAGTAAAATATATATTTTTTTATAAGAAAACTAATGCATCAAGCAAATGCCCACGGCCTTTTGTAGAGTCTCAAATCTAGCAGAATCTAAGGCCTTGGTGAACAAATCAGCCAACTGATACTCATTTTGAAGATGTGCCAAAGTAATTACTTTTTCTTCGACTAAGTTTCTAATAAAATGATGTCTAATGTCAATATGTTTGGTCCTAGAGTGCTGAACAGGATTTTTAGAAATATTGATAGCACTAGTGTTATCACAAAATATAGTAATAGAATCATGATCAATACCATAATCAATTAGCATTTGTTTCATCCAGAGTAGCTGAGTGCAACAACTACCCGCAGCAATATACTCAACTTCTGCAGTAGATAAGGAAATAGAATTTTATTTCTTACTTAACCATGCAATGAGATTGTTACCAATGTAGAAACATCCACCACTCGTGCTTTTCCTATCATCTATGTTTCCAGCCCAATCAGCATCAGTGTATCCTGCAATATGAGAGTTAGTATCATTAGTATACCATAAACCAAAATCAGAAGTGCAGTTAATATAACAAATAATTCGCTTCACTACTGCAAGATGTGATTCTTTTGGTTTAGCTTGATAACACGCACAAACTCCAACACTGAATGATATGTCAGGATGGTTTGTAGTCAGGTACAACAAACTACCTATCATGTTTTTGTACAAGCTAGAGTCAACCTCCTCCCCCTAGTTATCTCTCAAGATTTTCAAGGACGTGGCCATGGGAGTTCTGACTCACTTAGTTTGGTCAGGGTCGAACTTCTTCACCAGATTTTTAGCATACTTGGCCTGTGAGATAAATATCCCTGATCCAACCTGTTTGATCTGCAAACCTAAAAAGAAATTTAGTTCACCAACCATACTCATTTCAAATTCATTTTGCATTAGTGTAACAAACTCCTTGGATTTTGTTTCTAGTGAAGAATCAAACACGATATCATCGACGTAGATTTGTGCAACTATTAATCTAGTTTTGAAATGTTTGATAAATAAAGTTTTGTCAGCTCTTCCTCTCTTGTATCCTTGTTCCAGTAAGAACATAGTCAATCGTTCATACCAAGCACGTGGAGCTTGCTTTAGTCCGTATAGGGCCTTTTTGAGTCTGAACACATAGTCGAGAGAGTAAGGATCAACAAATCCCTTAGGCTGCTCAACATAGACTTCTTCATTAAGGATTACATTCAAAAAAGTACTTTTGACATCCATTTGGTACAGCTTGAACCTCATTTGACATGCCACAGATAGTAAAAGTCTAATGGATTCAAGTCGAGCCACAGGTATAAATGTTTCATCAAAGTCCACTCCTGCTAGTTTAGTATATCCCTGTGCAACTAGGTGTGCCTTGTTTCTGACTATGTTGCCATGTTTATCTGATTTATTTTTGAATATCTACTTTGTCCTGATCACATTTGTGTCCTTTGGCCGAGGTACAAGTTCCCACACTTTAATTCTGTCAAATTGAGCTAGCTCTTCATGCATGGCTAGAACCCAATTTTTATCAATAATTGCTTCATTTATATTTTTGGATTCAATTTGTGAAGTGTAGCAAACATTTCCAAGTTCATCAGCAAACCTCCCCCTAGTCATCATACCGTCTCCAGAATCTGAGAAAACACTGTCCAATGGGTATACTTTCTGTATCCAAGAAGGAGGTTGCCTTCCCATGTTCTGTTCGTTGCTTATATTTGGTACGTCAGAACTTTCAGGAGCAGGGGTAGAGACACCAGAACTTGATGCTGGCTGTTTTATCTATTTATCACTGTCTGATGCAGGCACATGATTGTCTTGAGTAGGTTGACGTCCAGCAACCTGGTCTTCCAAAGACTGAATATTAGGCTCTTGTGAATAAGATGAAAAATCATCAGTGTCATCAATTTTTACATTGATTGATTTAATGATAGTCTTAGTACGCATGTTATAAATTCTGTAAGCCCGGCTGTTCTCAGAATAACCAATAAATACTCCCTCATCACTTTTTGAATAGAATTTACCCAAGTATTCCCGATCATTTAAAACATAGCATTTACTACCAAAGGTATGGAAATATTTGAGATTTGGTTTTCTTCCTTTCCAAATTTCATAAGGAGTTTTAGTGATTCCTGTTCTTAGACACACACGATCAAAATATAAAAACCAGTATTAATAGCTTCAGCTCATAATTTAACAGGAAGCTTCTTACTACTTAGCATTACTCTAGCCATCTCTTGTAGAGACCTATTTTTTCTTTCCACAACACCATTTTGTTCAGGGGTTTTGGGTGCAAAGAATTCATGAAAGATGCCATTTTGATCACAGAATAAAGAGAAAATAGCATTTTTAATCTCCTTTCTATGATCACTTTTAATCCTCAATATTTTTATTCCCTTAAAATATTTTTCTGTTGTTAATTTTAGGTGTAAAAATTTAAATCTTTCAAAAATATTAGATTTTTCTCTCAAGAAATTTATCCAGGTATATCTAGAAAAATCATCCACACATACATAAATATATTTCTTGCCACCAATACTTTCAGTTTGAATAGGTCACACCAAATCCATGTGAAGTAATTCTAAAATATGAGAAGTAGTGAGAAACTTACCTTGCTTGTGAGTACTTTTGGTTTGCTTACCTTTTAGGCGTGAACCACACAATCCTTCAAATTTTTCAATAAGCTTAGGAACGCCTCGTACTGCATTCAATTTTGTTAGTCTCAATAGATCACTATAGTTTAAATGTCCCAAACATTTGTCCACAATTCTTTAGAGTCAGTCTTTGAAATATGACAAGTAATTTTGGTGTCAAGAAGATAACATTTATCACTAGATTTAGTACCATGTAGAATGCAGCTACCATCATAATTCAAAACTTTACAAGAATTTTTTGAGAACATAACCAAGTGTTTATCGTCACAAAGTTGGCATATACTAATCAGGTTAACTTTTAAACCTACAACAAAAAGAACTTCTTTTAGCGGAGAAAATCCATCAATTAGAATAGTGCCTATACCTTCAATTTTACTGTGAGCTCCATCACCAAAAGTGACCAAACCACCTTCATAACTTTTGTAGTTAGTTAGATAAGATCGATTACAAGTCATATGTCTAGAGCAACCACTATCAAAATACCAAGAGTTAGGAATAAAAATTCTAATGGCAACATCAACCTTATAACAATTTAAACCACCATTTTTAACTCAAATTTGTCTTACTTTAGTGTTGCTATGGTGTCTCATTTGACTATTGACCAAGTTTTTACTATATAAACAATGAATGGAGTCGTGTCCTAGATTACCACAGATGCAATATTTTACAAAGTAATTTGATTTGCCTTTCTGTATTGAGAATTGATACATTGGTTGTGTAACTCATGGTCGTGACTATTTCTGAGTCTTGGCATTAGTCATAACCTGCATAGACAGGGCAACCTCAGTCCTAACGGCAATGGAAGCAGATTTGTCCGAAAGTACAGCAGACTGTGTTTCTTTGATAAAGTTGATTTGATTCCCAACTTTTCCTTCATCTTTTGCAACATATCTCAAACCTTCTTTGACGTTTGGAGTTCTTCCATAGCTTAAGGTTTCACTCAAGCGAGAGGCTCCAATTGTTAATTACTTGATCCTTTCTTTTGAAACTTTAATTCATCAAGAAGTTTCGCAATTTGATCATCCTTCTCTTTTAAGATGTTGGTTAGAATATTATTTTGAGAATCAATTTCAGTCTTGTCATCTTCCAAAAATTCCATCATGAAGTGAGTAGAAAAGTTTTTCTCCTGTTTGTCTTTTAATTTTTTGTTCACATTGCTGCAGTTAGAACAGACACGGACTAGTTCTTCAGATGTTGTAGTTAAGACGTTAAAACTTGCAGTCAAGTTTTGTACGGAATCAGTACGAGATGTTAACTTCACAGTTAATGACGTTACCTAATCAACGGTACTTCTGTCGTCCTCGTCCTCATCTGAATCTTTTTCATTATCTTCACTCCAAGTGATATTCATGGCCTTCTTGGTATGAAATTTCTTTAAAGTATTTGCACATTCAGAGGCTATGTGACCAAAACCCTCACCCTCACCCTCATGGCATTGAATTCGATTGTCAGATCTATTCATAGATGTTGTGGGGTTTTGTTTTGTGTTGTTCAGAAATCTCTTCTTTTGTTGGAGTGGGGTATTCAAGTTCTTTCTCTTTTTATTTCCTTTTAGAAATTTTTTTAATTGTTTGGTGAGCATGGCCATGTTTTCATTTGTTTCACTCTCCTCACAATCAACCTCTTCTTCATCCTTTTTAATTTTGAAGGCAATACCAGATCCCTTTTTCTTTCTTTCTCCTTTGTAGATGTAATTCATAGGTCATCAATGATCCCACCAATTTTTCAACCTTCATATTCTCAATATCCTTACTTTCTTCAATTATAGTTACTTTGGAATGAAAACGATCAGGTGAGGATCTGAGAATTTTCTTTACAATTTTGCTCTTCGAATATTTATTTCCCAAAGTATAAGCAGTATTGGTGATGTCATTGAGTTTTGCATAGAAGTCCTTGAATTGTTCATCGTCTCTCATAGTTAGTTGTTCAAACTCTAGAGTAAGAATATGAAGCTTGGATGACTTGACCATAGTGGTTCATTCGTGAGCAATTTGTAAAATATTCCAAGCATCTCTTGCAACCTGACAAGTAGAGATCAAACGAAATTAATTAGAGTCTACGAAGGAGAATATGGCATTTAAAGCTTTGGAATTCCCATTAGTATAATTAAAATCAGTTGTAGCCAACTCGTCTGCCTTTTTCTCTCTTTCTACACCATTTTCAACAACGGTGGGAGTTTTATAGCCATGGACAACAGAGTGCCAAGCTTTTTCATTAAGGGATTGAATATAAACTTGAATCCTAATTTTCCAATAGGCATAATTAGTACCATCTAAAACAGGTGGTCTAAACGGAGCTCTGACCATATCTAGGTTTCTTTGGATCACACTTATAAAGTGTACCATCTCTGATACCAATTAAAAGTTCTAAAACATAGATCAATTAAATTAAAAGTAATTTTAATTTTAATTAAACAAGCAGTGGACAGAACGCAGTCAGAACTTGCGAGTGATAAAGAAAACAATTCTGACTTGCACAGCAGTGTTCGTTTACCTAATCTTGTTAAGTACAAAATTTAAACAGTTAAATACGAACACAAGATGTAACGTGGTAAACCCCGAAGGGAAACATCCACGGGCCCCCATGCCATAGGTAAAAACAATCCTCTAATAATTTTGTTCAAAAATGAAATAGTATCGATTTTTGTAATTTTGCAAAATTAACAAAATAACAATAAAAAAACAATTCAACTCCATTTGATACTTCTTCTTTTGACTTGTTGATGAAGTGGAATCAAACCCACCAGTTTTGACTTTATCACCAGTTCTCTATTGTACTTGATCACAACCACCACTTGTATTAAGAACCTCCGTTCTTACTTCACGCCATGTAGCTTGAACAAGATATATAACTGTCCGTCGAGCACCAATTAGTTTTTGATTCTTCAATGAGTTTGAAGAAAACCTTTTTGCTTTGAAGTTGAATCAATGAAGTATCGAGTCTTGTTTTCCACAAAGGATCCGGGCAAATTTTTGCTTGAAGAAATCCAGAAAAAAAAATTATATTTCAAAGCCTTAATTCCTTATTGATTTCTACTCTTACTTATAGTTAAAGTATAAATCAAATTAGGAATTATTTCTTACCTAAAAATCTGCAACAAGAATGGTAAGACAATTAGTATGAAAGAATATATAGAGACATGTTCTTAGATTTGTAGAAGGAAAGAATTAGGGAAACTAAATATTTCCTTTCTAAACAAATCTAAGAGAATAAGAAAAGATTCTTTAACCTACAAAATGAGCCGTTTATAATATCCACGAGATCAGAATATATCGTGTATGGAAACAGAATTAAAAACACAGCTTTACTGATCTGGAAAAATAATCTGCTTATTAGCGCAGTCAGTCAGAATTGACGTTATTTAGACCAGTCAAAAACAAAAACGTTGACTTGCTCTTTTATTATTAAAAATCAGTTATATTAATTAAGAAAGTCAAGATATAAAAAGTGAGAAATATGACGCATATTTTTCCAACAGCCTGGATGTTCATAAAGAATTGGTGAGCAGCACGAATGCTGCAAATTTTCTATGGGTTGTAGCTGAATTGAGGTGCAAGTGGTTGGACACGGATCTTCAAAAAATTGCTAGGGTATCAAAATCCTCCAAAGAAACTCTTCAAATTCTTGCTAATAAAAGGGAAGATATTCTGAAAGAATTCACGAGTAAAATGAATGGAAATATGGTGGAGAGAGGCCACATTAACTTGCCTGAAAATGTCATAATTGCTAATTCTATGTACAAAATAAGCAACACTTTGCTGCTGGTCTATGAGGAAAGCTATCATTCAGCATCAGATACTCAAGTGTTTGAGAAATTGTCTGTTATCATTGCAGATATATTTGCTGCATGCCTGATCAATTAACCTCATGTTATACTCATGAAATGCTACAGTAGCTCCATAGAAGAACGGGATAAATGTATAAAGGAAGCAACTCGCCTTTTGGGAGAAACTCAAGACATTATGAAAGATCTTTGGAAGCGTGAAATTCCTAACCGAACAATCAATCTATATTGACGAATGGCGTGCTTTACTTAAACATACGAACCATGGAAATTTGGACTCAACTTGTATAAGTGAGAATATTATTACTGCTTCAAGTATTGAGGTGCATTTGGATATACAAGAAATTCGTGCAAATGCTACACAAGGTATGAATAAACACTACATTTCTCTAATTGTGTGAGTGATTTTGTAGATAAAAAGTGAATTGTAAATTGTGGGTCCTATGAAATGTGTTGATAAAAAAATTTGTTTGACGACTTTGACCATATGAAATTATAATTTAAGCATTTACAAACAAGAGCTTAGGCTTTGCATTCAGATTTTGGATTTTGTGTCTAGTTAAAAGTTAATAAACAACTTTTTTTTAAATCTTAGATTAAACAAGAATTAAAAAATTGAATGAAGACGATGTTCATTTTAGATAATATATATTTTATATTGATTTTTGGAGGAAACTCTATCAAACGTAAATATTATCTAACAAGAAAATGAAGTATGATTAATTTTGGTGATTTCATGAGCCTTGGCAAATGATGAAGACAAAGTGGAGTCTCATGTGAATGGGGAAGCCGAAGATTCGGAAGAAGGAAAAAGAGAACAACCAATGATAATTGTTTTATCATGATTTGTGAGTCGTATAATTGTTTGGAAGTTGTTCTTTTACAAAATCTTTTTTGTGTGTTTATTGATGTTTGCCACACAACTTTGTGATTTGTGAATTGTATAATTGTGTTATAATAATATTTGATTTGTAATTTTATATTTGTTCTTTTACAAAGATTAAAAGTGTCTTGTTATAAATTATTGTATTCATTGATCAATGCAATAGATTGATTATTCACTTCTAATGAATTTTCTTTGATCAATAAATGTAACTTGATGTATATTTCTATTTCTCAATTAAAAAATGAAAAATCTTGGTCAACGAACAATAGTACATTACTTGATTTGTTATGTACCCAAGCACCCCTCAAATATAATACACTAGATTTTTAGTATATATATTTGTTTTTAATACTAGACTCGTGGACTAGTTCAACTAAAAAGTCGAATCCTTTTTTGTCCATATTCACAATAAATCCACTAATGTTAATTATGTAAGAACCAATCATAACCCTTGCAATAACATGTACATCTCACTACCTGAAACAACAAATGCCATCTCAATAGCTCTGATCTCATTCTGAAAATAATTTTGAAGTCATTTAACAATACCATATAATTGTACAAAGATTAGGTATTTAACTTTGAAATTTCTTATCTTACAATATATATACATTTAAAATACGCACTTTTTATATTTTTCTATTAATATTTAATTTAACCTTAATTGATAAAAAATTATAGTTTAGAATATAATAGATAATATTAACTTATAATAGAGAGCAAATGACAGTCGGGAATTAACATAGTAAAATACATTCAAATATTTTAAAAACTAAATAAAATCTTAGAATCAGTTGTAACAGTTTTTAAGTCACCCTTGTGATAGACCCACTGAGTTAGTACACAACTGTCCATTTTTAGAAAGTAGGCACCAACCTTCAGTATATGCATTGCCACACCTACAATACTGCGCTTGTTATTGGTTATATCGATATATTTTGATGTATCTCTCAATATATTTACTTGATCTCAGATTATTTTTGGGAATTTGGCGTAAATGGTTCTTAACCTTTGCCATAAGTGCAGAAATGATACGTAACGTTTATTTTTTGGCACTGAAATCCCAACCTATGTGTTTTGATGAAAAATTTGTCCTTATTTGATAAAAAGAAAAATATGTCATTAGTTTTAATTAGAAAAAATTACATTTGGACTCCTAACATTTTCAAAATATACAAATAAGTCTTGTATATTTATTAAATAATATTAAAGTTTACATACTAAATATATCATTATAGTTGTGTGAATTAAATTTTTTATAAGAGAAATATATAAAATTATTGTGTTTTAAATATATGTAATTGCTATGTGATGCTGAAAACTTGAATAAAAATTAAATAAAATAAATAAAAAAATGACATATATGATTTTATGACATTGAACCATTCTTATTATATTTTTATTTAACATAAAAATACTAATAAAAATTAATTTACACTTTTTGTGTTTTTTTATTTTTGAACGATAATAAAATGATAAATTAAAATATGAATAATACAGTTGGATATAATATTTGTAGTGAATAAATATATGGCTCAATTAAATTAAAGTATGTGAACATCAAGTTTGTGACAGAGTTTCTTTTTTCGTTATAGCGATACAATAAAAATTTAAATTTTAAATAATATAATTACTTAATAATAAAAATATTTATTTTATTTGATATGTTTATTAATAATTATGAGTTTAAATTTTAGTTATTATACTAGTTCATAAAATATATCAAAAAATTTAGTATATTATCAATTTTGTCGATAAAGTGTTAATTAAAAAAAATTCGTTAGTGTTTTTTTTTTATTTTTTATGAAAAATAAAAGAATCAGACCCATTTGCACTTTTTGCAAAGGTTAGCAACTCAACAACAATTTTTCCTTATTAAAATTAAGGGTATTGTGCACTTATTCGAACTTTAAAACTAAACTTATCCCGTTATTCTATTGATGTTCTACTTAATTTAGTGTATTCTTCTTTCTATTTCAGTTTTAGACTCGTTTATAAACAATTGGAAAAGAATGAATGAAAATACCAACAATTTGACAAATGTTTAGAGAGTATGGGAATACAATTGCACTCAATTGGAACTTGAAGGATCATTTTGGAGGCTATTGAAAGGTTTGAGGACTAAAATGACCAAAATCTAAAGTTGGAGGACTAAAGGAACATATTTGAAGTATTTAAGCTGGGTGACCGCCCATCACCTAAAGCCACTAGCAGATGGTAAATCACTAAACTGGGCGATCGCCCGGCGCCCAGTGCAAAACTTCTCTAATGAATTTTTGTTATCTTTTAGAGTTCGACTCCAATTAGGAAATATTTTGGGATGTGATTTTAATAATTTTTTGGGATCCTTTTGGACACTATTATGAAACTATATATATGGGTTCTAAACGCATAATTAGAGGGCCGAATTTTGATAGAAAAACAAGAGAAGAAACAAGAAACGAAGATCAAGAATTATTGTTTCGAGGATACAACGAAGATCAAGATCAAGTCTTTTGAGTTTTATTCTTCTCCGGGTGATGAATTATATATTTTCTTTTTCTATTCTTTTGGTTTTCTTTTTATAGTATGTTAGGCTAAATTCTTTTTATGCTAGAATTACGATGAAACTTGTAGTTTAATCCTTCTATTTGGAACCTTGGTTTTTGACGATTTGTATTAACATAGTTTTGAATAATTAATTTTGATTTCTTTTCATCTACAATTATATACGTAGTAATTGTATGATTCTTGTGGTTTGTTTCACTATCGAGAGATTGAAAACAGGTTAGACATAATTTTAATTATTTTAAAGTCTGATAGGGGGATTGAGATATACCGTTATGCTTTATGTGATTTTTAATTATCAAATGCAACTTAATACATTCTTGTGTATTTGCATTTTTTATAGAGATATAGTCGGATCATACATATGAATATGTTTGATTTTTTCGAGAGAAAATATTGAACAATTTAGAGATATTGATCGTCATAAATGATGTATTTTGTCAAATTCAAGAATCCAGATAAAGAAATTAAGAACTACAAGTGAATTCGAAATCCTAGTACTTTTCTTTCTCAAATTTCAAGTAATTCGTAAGAAGCTTAATCTTTTATTTGTTGAGTTATAATTATTTAATTATTTTTGTTGACGTAAGAATCTGCACTGTCTATGCATCAACAGATCTCCAGTCACTTCACTGCCAATCTGTATGTTACCTGCACACTAGGACGACTATTAGACACCAAGATCACCAGGGAAAAAAAGTCCGGCGATCATTGGTACTCCGACGATCAAGTCAACTGTCGGTATATGGAATAATATACGGGAGATTGAAACAATTGGGCGTAGGAGGAACAAGCAGCCAGATATTTGAGCAGAGTTTTTTTTTTTTTTTTTTTTTTATTCGAAGCACCAGCACAGTCCAGTATGGTTTTTAGGCCTCTACCAGGACAGACTTGTTGACCTATGGTTAACTTTAAACCTTAATGTTTTGATTATTACAAACAAATTGGTTATGCTTTCTAACATTTTCTTTTCAAGCAAAATTCAAAGCGCTACAAATCGAACTCTCATGCAATGACAAGTTCAAAGTCAAAATCAATTCAAGAGTTCAAGCATCTCAAGATTCGAAGATCAAGATTGAAGAATAGATTTTTAGATAAAATTGTAAAGGTATTAACTCTTTAATCCTTAGCAATTAAATGAACGAAAGCTCAAATATTTTTATGCACAAAACATATGTCATTATCATTGCATAAAATACTCTTATCAAAGTCAAAAATCAAGTTTTTGAAACTACAGAAACGGTCATCCGTTTGATCATCCGTTTGAACAGAGAGTTCAAACGGTCGACCGTTTTGATGAACCGGTCGACCGGTTTGCTGTCCTTTTTCAAAAAGTGCCCGTTCTGACTTTTTGCAGTTCAACGGCTAGTTCTGACCAATCTGACCAATCTGACCGGTCGACCGTTTGGTCATCCGGTTGGTCATCCGTTTGGTCAGAAAGTGATGAAAATTCATCTCTATAAATACCACTTCATTTACTATCATTCAAAAACACTTACAAGAGCATTTATAGAGAAAATCATATTGAAAAACTTCATCCAAAGCTTCATTGTATTTGTATCTTCAATATCTCATATTGAAAAACTTTGTTTGATTAAATCAAACCTTTGATTCATCTTTCTCAACAAAGTTTTCTTCTAACACTTGAGCTTTCCTTATTCATTGCTATTCATTAAAGTGTTAGTCTCTCTTAGAACTAAACTTGTATCTATCATTCATCTAGAGAGAAATACTCAAATCAATTTCTTCATATACTTGGGTCATATTGAGGTCCCGTGCAAAAGCTCAATATTGTATAAGGATCGGTGCTCCTTGTTTGTAAGTCACCGGGTACATTGTAAGGGTTTGGATTGCACCATAAGTCAATCAAAATAGTGGAAAGGCCGTGCTCGTGTTGGAGAGCTTGGTAACGGGGGACGTAGATCATTGGTTGGATCGAACCTCCATAAAAATCGTTTGCACTCTCTCTTCTCTTTTATTTACTTATATTGTGCTTATATTTGAGTGAATCAATTTTTATTTCTTAAATTTCATTTTTAAGAATATTTTTCGAAAAAGTTTGAGAAAACCAATTCACCCCCCTCTTGGTTAGTTATTCTTGGGCTATCAATTGGTATCAGAGCAAGGTGCTCATTTTTTTTTTGATTACACAATCTTGAGAAATGGCTAACCAAAATTTTCAAAACCTTGAAGGTCACTCTACAAATCGTCCTCCCTTCTTTAATGGCTCCCACTACAATTATTGGAAAACTAGAATGATGATTTATATTCAATCAATTGATTATAACATTTGGGAAGTCATCGAGTTTGGTCCATATGTGCCTACAAAAATTATCAAAGTTGATGATAAACCGGACCAAACTATTTCTAAGCCTAGAGAAGAATATGATGAAGAGGACAAAAGAAAATTGTCTTTGAATGCTAGAGCCAAAAATTTACTTTATTGTGCTTTAGACAAAAATGAGTTTAATCGTATTAGCACATGTGATTCCGCATATGATATTTGGCATGCATTAGAGATAACTCATTTAGGTACCAACAAGGTTAAAGAAACCAAAATAAATCTCTTGACAAAAGATTTCGAAAATTTCTTTATGAAACAAGATGAACCTATTGTTGATATGATTACTCGTTTCACCGATATTATTAATGGCCTTAAGGGCTTTGATCGAAAATTTACTAACGGTGAACTTGTGAGCAAAATGCTTAGGTCTTTATCGGAAGATTGGAACTCCTTGAGGATGTTGATAGAGAATACAAAAGATATCAACACTTATCCATTGGAGGAGCTATATGGAACATTGATGACATATGAGCTCAACAATGCCGAAACAAAAGAGAAAACAAGGAGAAGCAAAGAAGAGATGAAGGAGATTCCAAAGAAGCAAATTGCCTTGAAATCAACAAATGATGAAGGTTCATCCAACACAAACTTGAGTGATGAAGAACTTGATGACTTAGTTCTTCTTGTCAAAAAATGGAGAGGATTTCGAAACAATAGGCGATTTCAAAAGAAAGAAGACAAAAGTGAAGAAAAGAACAAAAAGATCATATGTTATGATTGTGACAAACCCGGTCACAAGAGGACCGAATGCCCAAACAAGAAGAAGTTCAACAAAAAGAAGGCACTTCAAGCTACATGGGATGATAGTGATGAAGATGATCAAGAAGATGAAGAAATTCAAGAAGAAATCGCTAATATGTGCTTCATGGCCATTGAGGATGAGGTAAGTACAAACAACAATGATTCTTACATTGACTTATCTACCTCTTATGATGAAATTCTTGAAGAATTTGAGAAACTTATGTCAAAATACTCCATTCTTAACAATAAACACTCTTTGTTGAAAAAGGTAGTCAAGAAGCTTTTTATTGCACAAAAGGACTTTGAAAAAGAAAAGGATGATCATAAGTCCTTGATTAAAGAAAATGTTTTATTGAAAGAAAAAGTGGTTGATTTAACAAGCATTATTCACAAATTCACCCAAGGAAAGAAAAACTTTGAATTAATGCTTGGAGAGCAAAAATGTGTGTTTAACAAAGGAGGAATTGGATATAGACCTCTCTTGAAACAAAAATCCCTTGAAACCATTTTTGTAAAATCATCCAACTTTTCTCAACAAAACATCACATGTAGTTTTTGCAAGAAAGATGGTCATGTTGCTTACAATTGTTTGACTAAAAAGAAACTATACTTTGAAAAGAAACATAAGTGGATAAAAGAATCCACAAGTACTAACTATCAAGGACCCAAACTTATGTGGGTACCAAAAGTCAAAAATTAAAATTATTTTTGTAGGTACCACAAAAGGTCAAGAGCAATTGGTTCTTGGATAGTGGTTGTTCGAAACATATGACGGGAGATCGATCATTACTATCAAATTTCAAAAGAAAAGATGGAGGTCATGTGACTTTTGGAGACAATGCCAAAGGAAAAATCATAGGCATTGGAAATATTGGTAATCGTTCTTCTCCCTCTATTGAAAATGTTTTATTAGTTGATAACCTCAAGCATAACTTGCTTAGCATAAGTCAATTATGTGATAAAGGTTATCTCATTAAATTTGATTCTTCCAATTGCCTCATTGAGGATGCTATATCTAAAGAGGTATTGTTCATGGGGAGCCGAAATAAAGATGTTTACATCATATCTATTGAATTTGAACTTGAAAAGGAAATAAAATGTCTTTCAAGTATAAAGGATGATTCTTGGTTATGGCATAGGAGATTAGGTCATGTTAGCATGGACTTACTTTCAAAAATCTCCAAAAACAACTTTGTAAAAGGGTTGCCAAATATAAAGTTTGAAAAAGATAAAATTTGTGATGCTTGTCAATTTGGAAAACAAGTAAAGAGTTCTTTCAAACTTAAACAACACTCTTCTACTTCAAGACCTTTACAACTTCTCCACATGGACCTATTTGGACCTTCTAGAACCGCTAGTTTAAGTGGAAAACATTATGCATTTGTTATTGTTGATGATTTTTCAAGATATACTTGGGTCATTTTCTTGAATTTAAAAGATGAAGCCTTAAATGCTTTTAAACATTTTTGCAAAAGAGTCCAAAATGAAAAGGGATACACCATTACCACAATTAGGAGTGATCATGGTGGAGAATTTGAAAATATAGCCTTTGATGATTTTTGCAAATCCAATGGATATGAACATAATTTCTCGGCTCCTAGAACTCCTCAACAAAATGGTGTAGTAGAAAGAAAGAATCGAACATTACAAGAAATGGCTCGGACCATGTTGAATGAAAACAATTTACCAAAGTACTTTTGGGCCGAAGCCGTAAACACTTCTTGTTATATCTTAAATCGAGTTTTGGTGAGTCGAAAGAAAACCAAAACTCCATATGAGCTTTGGAAAAATAGAATTCCCAATATTGGATATTTTAAAGTTTTTGGTTGCAAGTGCTTCATTTTAAACACAAAAGAAAACTTGGGAAAATTTGATCCAAAATCCGATATTGGAATTTTTCTTGGATATTCATCTACTAGCAAAGCTTTTAGAGTTTTCAACAAAAGAACTTTAGTAGTTGAAGAATCCATGCATGTTGTTTTTGATGAAACTAACTCAATTGGGCAAGAAAAAGTCATTGATGATGAAGATTTGGAAATCCCATTTGAGCAACTAAGCGTTCAAAATCAAGACAAAGGGAATCCAAACAACATTGAAATTCAACATGAGGAGGAAACAACTATGCAACAAAATGAAGAAGAACCTCATGAAGATCTCAACATTTCATTACCAAAAGAATGGAGGTTTGTCCCTTCTCATCCAAAAGATCTCATCATTGGTGATCCATCAAAAGGGGTAAGTACAAGAAATACTTTTAGAAATTTTCATAACAATTGTGCATTTCTTTCACAAATCGAGCCAAAGAATTTTAAAGAAGCCGAGTTTGATGAATTTTGGATTCTAGCTATGCAAGAAGAACTAAATCAATTTGAAAGAAATCATGTTTGGGATTTAGTTGCTAGACCAAATTCACAAACCGTAATTGGCACAAAATGGGTTTTTCGAAACAAAAGAGATGAAAATGGCATAATTGTGCGTAACAAAGCTAGATTTGTGGCTCAAGGTTACAATCAAGAGGAAGGTATCGATTTCGAAGAAACTTTTGCCCCGGTTGCTAGATTAGAGTCAATTCGTATGCTTCTTGCTTTTGCATGTCATAAGAATTTTACTCTCTTTCAAATGGATGTCAAAAGTGCATTTTTGAATGGTGTTATTCAAGAAGAAGTTTTTGTTGAGCAACCACCCGGTTTTAAAAATCACAAGTATCCGGACAAAGTTTTCAAACTTAGAAAAGCTCTTTATGGTTTAAAACAAGCTCCTAGAGCATGGTATGAGAGATTGAGTAAATTTCTCTTATCAAATGATTTTTTAATGGGTAAAGCGGATACAACATTATTTATAAAAACCAAAAAGAATGATATGATAGTTGTTCAAATTTATGTTGATGATATTATTTTTGGTGCTACTAACATTTCCCTATGTGAAGAATTTTCTAAGTGCATGAGTAGGGAATTTGAGATGAGTATGATGGGAGAACTCAAGTTCTTTCTTGGTCTCCAAATCAAACAAACCAATGATGGAATATTCATTAGTCAAACTAAGTATATCTTAGATATGCTCAAAAAGTTTGAAATGGAAGAGTTGAAGCCAATGAACACTCCAATGAGCTCATCAATCAAACTAGATAAAGACGAGCAAGGTACTTCCGTTGATGTAACAAAATATCGAGGTATGATCGGATCCCTTCTTTATTTAACCGCTAGTAGACCCGATATTATGTTTAGTGTTTGCTTATGTGCTAGATATCAATCTAATCCTAAGAATTCCCATCTTAGTGCCGTAAAACGCATTTTTCGTTATCTTAGTGGAACTAGATCTTTAGGTCTTTGGTATCCCAAAGAAACTCATTTTGATTTACTTAGCTATTCGGATGCCGATTGGGCCGGTTGCACAATTGATCGTAAAAGTACTAGTGGAACGTGCCATTTTCTAGGCTTTGCCTTAGTTTCATGGTTTAGTAAGAAACAAAATTCCGTTGCCTTGTCAACCGCCGAAGCCGAGTATATCTCCGCCGCTAGTTGTTGTGCTCAAATCCTATGGATGAAGCAAACTCTAAATGATTATCACATCTCATTTGACAAAATTCCTATTATGTGTGATAATACTAGTGCGATCAACTTATCAAAAAATCCCGTTTTGCATTCTCGTACCAAACACATCGAGATTAGACATCACTTTTTACGAGACCATGCACAAAAGGGAGATATAACTTTGGAGTTTGTAAACACCGAAAAACAATTGGCCGATATTCTCACAAAACCATTAGCTCTTGAACGTTTTTCATACATTCGACGAAATTTAGGTATAATTGATGAAAGTGAAATATGTGGCTGAATCTTTATGTTTTCTATGATTAATTGCTTTATATGTGACAAACATGTTTTAAAATTATCTGCCAAAAGAAAAATTTCATTATTTTTGGTGAATCTTTTTAACCGGTCGACCGTTTAATAAACCGGACGACCGTTTAATATGATACGGATGATCCCCTGCTCAAATCCGTTTGATCATCCGTATGAGCAGAGAATTTTGCAAAAATTAAAAAGGTTAACCGGTTGACCGCCTCAATAAACCGGACGTCCGCATGATAATAACCGGACGACCGTTCTTCATCCGCATACTCATCCGGTTGAACAGAAAGTTTGAACATCAAAATTCCAGTCCAACCGGTCGACCGTCTGAGTCTTACGGTCGTCCGTATAAGCGGAAATCAGGGTTTTAAGTTAGAAATTTTTCAAATTTCTTCATTTCAACTTCCCGCGAACCACGGTTTTCTCTCCAAATCTTCCTCAAATCTTCCAATCTTTCCAAAATCTTTCCAATTTACATTCCAAATCTCAAAACCCATATAATTTCACGCCTAAATCTTCAAAATCCCCAATTTTCATCCACCAAATCGCGATAAACCCCTCACGCGGTCGACCTCCAACCCTAGGCTCCAAATCCGTCTCCAAAACCATGCCTCGGGTGAAAATGGCAGCCAAACGACCTAGGAGAGAAAGGCAACCATCTCCATCCTCCTCCTCCTCCGAAGAAGATCCTCAATCCAAGCGCATCGAACGAAGTCCCGTTCTTATTGGTAAGAATGTCGATCTTGCCTCTTTCACACACGAAGCACCATCTTTTAACATTGAAAATCTCTTCATGGGTATGGGGTGGGTTCCTCTTCTCACTCTCAATGAAACCGTTTACCCTCCCATTATCAAAGAATTTTACAAAAACATGGTTTTTTCCCCGGGGTCGGGTATTTCATCTTTCGTTCGGGACAAACGAATTAAGATCACTCAAGATCTTATTCGTACCATTCTCCATCTTGAGAATGGTGGTATGCGTCTGTATACCACCAAGACAATTCCCCACACCGACGAGTATAATCCCGTCGAAGCATGTTGTAATGTCACCGGCAAGCACTTTGACGCCGCCGTTCGTCTTACCTCAAATCAACTTACCCTTCCTTGTCGTGTCCTACATAATATCATCGCCCACATAATTGTCCCTCGAAAGGGTCATTTAGATGAGGTGAACCATTTTGATGCTTTTATGCTCGACTCCATTCTCCGAGGGCGTAAGCTAGATTTTTCTTACATCATGATCCAACACATGCACTACGTCCTTAGCGGCAAGAGTTCTAAGGCTCTTCCCTATGGCATGATCCTCACCAAAATCTTTCAACATTTCAATATCTCCTTCCGTGATACGGTGACCCTCCTTCCAAAAGCCACCGACACCATCAATATTCTTACACTAAAAAGAATGAAAATTGTAAAGGAGAACGGTCAATGGGTGGCGAAGTCGAAGGGATTTGATGAGGAGTCGGGCCCCTCTACTCTACCTTTCGAGGGGGAAGATATTGACGAGGATGCCCCTCCGTCCCCTCCGCGGCAAAGATCACAAAGGCCGTCGTCCTCCACTTCCGGCCACAACGAAGACCAATTCACCTTACTGCATGGACGGATCGACTCCCTCACTTCTTCAGTCGAGGGTCTGCACCACACCATGGGGACTCTCCAGCACTCGGTTGCCGACATGACGGCGTTGCTCCGAGATCTTCACGCCCGACTCGATGCCGTGCTTCCTCCACAGCCGCCCCCGGAGCCTTAGTTTATTTACTTTTGTTTTTGTCGCTATGTTTTAGAAACGAAGTTTATTTATTTCTTGTTGCTTTGTTAGCTCTGTTTTGGAAACGACGTCTATGTACTAAGTTTTCATTTATAAAACTATGCTTGTTTTTCTTTGAAATTTAAGTTTATCAATGAATGGCATATTTGGTTTCATTTAGGGGGAAAGTATTTTAAACCTTAATGTTTTATCTTTTGCCTTTTTGTTTATGCCAAAAGGGGGAAAATAAATATGTGATATGATGTGATGAAATATGTGATGGAAATATGTGATATGATGAATTGATATGATGAATTTATATGTGATATGATGAATTGATATGATGAATTTTGCATGCAATGACTTATATGATAAAATTTGGCAAATCAAATAAAAATGATATAATGTGATACAAATTCATCAAATCATGTTTACTTGAAAAAGAAAGGGGGAATATATATGCCTTATTGTATACTATTATCATATATTCTCACATTGTTTGTCATAATCAAAAAGGGGGAAATTGTTGACCTATGGTTAACTTTAAACCTTAATGTTTTGATTATTACAAACAAATTGGTTATGCTTTCTAACATTTTCTTTTCAAGCAAAATTCAAAGCGCTACAAATCGAACTCTCATGCAATGACAAGTTCAAAGTCAAAATCAATTCAAGAGTTCAAGCATCTCAAGATTCGAAGATCAAGATTGAAGAATAGATTTTTAGATAAAATTGTAAAGGTATTAACTCTTTAATCCTTAGCAATTAAATGAACGAAAGCTCAAATATTTTTATGCACAAAACATATGTCATTATCATTGCATAAAATACTCTTATCAAAGTCAAAAATCAAGTTTTTGAAACTACAGAAACGGTCATCCGTTTGATCATCCGTTTGAACAGAGAGTTCAAACGGTCGACCGTTTTGATGAACCGGTCGACCGGTTTGCTGTCCTTTTTCAAAAAGTGCCCGTTCTGACTTTTTGCAGTTCAACGGCTAGTTCTGACCAATCTGACCAATCTGACCGGTCGACCGTTTGGTCATCCGGTTGGTCATCCGTTTGGTCAGAAAGTGACGAAAATTCATCTCTATAAATACCACTTCATTTACTATCATTCAAAAACACTTACAAGAGCATTTATAGAGAAAATCATATTGAAAAACTTCATCCAAAGCTTCATTGTATTTATATCTTCAATATCTCATATTGAAAAACTTTGTTTGATTAAATCAAACCTTTGATTCATCTTTCTCAACAAAGTTTTCTTCTAACACTTGAGCTTTCCTTATTCATTGCTATTCATTAAAGTGTTAGTCTCTCTTAGAACTAAACTTGTATCTATCATTCATCTAGAGAGAAATACTCAAATCAATTTCTTCATATACTTGGGTCATATTGAGGTCCCGTGCAAAAGCTCAATATTGTATAAGGATCGGTGCTCCTTGTTTGTAAGTCACCGGGTACATTGTAAGGGTTTGGATTGCACCATAAGTCAATCAAAATAGTGGAAAGGCCGTGCTCGTGTTGGAGAGCTTGGTAACGGGGGACGTAGATCATTGGTTGGATCGAACCTCCATAAAAATCGTTTGCACTCTCTCTTCTCTTTTATTTACTTATATTGTGCTTATATTTGAGTGAATCAATTTTTATTTCTTAAATTTCATTTTTAAGAATATTTTTCGAAAAAGTTTGAGAAAACCAATTCACCCCCCTCTTGGTTAGTTATTCTTGGGCTATCAAGACTGGTGGGGGTTTGGATGCCCCTACCACTGTATTTATATAAAAATGGTAGTACACAGGAGGGGGATATGAACCTGACCTCCAAGCATACAACGAATGAAAAAAAATTCCTCAAACTACAGCAAATAAAGAGATACTACTTCCGGTGCATAATTCTGAAAAGCAAAAGCAAAAGCAAATGAAAACCAAACTAACAAAAAACTAAAGACCTCTAACTGATGGAAGGCCATATCTGTCAGTCTGAAGTAGTCCACGCGAACGACGTGGCAAGTCTTAAGATCCATACTCCTGATAATGTCGTTGGTCCCAGCCCTCAGAAGCTAAAGAGTCAGCGACCTGGTTTCCCTCTCGAAAAATATGAGAAATTGTGTCTCGATCGAATGAAAGAAGATGTCGGATGCGTCTGAGTATTGACTGAATCACCCACGGCCCCCCACCACGTGAAATGCAATGAACAGCGAGTGTAGAGTCAGTCTCAATCCATAAGTCCACAAGACCCATCCGTCGGGCAAGCTCAATGCCCTGTAAAATGGCTCTCAACTCTGCCTCCAAAATAAGTATGTCTCCGTAGCCAGTAGAGAAGGCCCTGATACAACGCCCAGTGTGATCTCTGATAACACCCCCGCCACTCGCAAATCCATCCCTGACGCATCCATCAGTATTGATCTTGGTAGATCCAGCCAATGGGGCACGCCAATAAACCAAAGTAGGGGGGCTGGGGGTAGGAGAAGTAAGAGTAAAACCAAAATGTGGGGCAAGATCAAGGTCCCCACGCCAATGCACAAATCGAAAGAGTCTTCCCATATGTAGTAAAGAAATAGTGTGATAGACCCGCCAGATGATACGATTGGGCTCCATGCCAATCCTACGATGCTTCGCATCATTCCTAGCTGTCCAAATGTACCAAAAGACCAGCAAAGGAATGATAGTGCGAATATGGCCACTCCTGACAAACTGGCCTGAGAATCTCCAAGTCTGAAATCTATGCTGTAGCATCTCTCCAACCCTGAGGGGAATGCCAAAAATAGCTGAGAAGTGCTGCCATACCTGGTGAGCCACAGGGCTATCAATAAAGACATGCTGGATGGTCTCAATCTCTGAACAGCACTGACACCTTGATGCCATGTGGGCCCGAATCCTCCTCTGAATAATCACATCCACTGGCACCAAACCCTGCCACAATCTCCAACAAAAAAAAGAGATAGTCTGCGGGATGATCGGGCTCCAAATCATGTGACAAAAGGCCTGAAGAGTACTCCCAGTGCGAACAAGCTGCCATGCCGACTTGGTAGAAAACCTACCATCTGGGGTGTCTTTCCACATAGGTCTATCAAGAACATCGGGACAAAGCGGTAGACTTCCAACCTGGATTGCTATATCATGTGGAAGGACCAACAAGAGTCTATCGATATCCCATCCAGTATCATCAAAAAACTCAACTACCTGGACGAAGGTATGCTCCCTATGAGGAAACATTTGAGCTAAAGTCATGTCACCCATCCAACAGTCGTGCCAAAAGAATATACTCCCCTGACCCAACTGCCACGCGATGTGGGGCTCCGCTGTGAGTCCCACCCCCTTTAGCCTCTTCCAAACCGCAGAAGCAGAATGTGGTATGGGTGCCAGAAGGGGGTGGGTGCCCCTGCAATACTTGCCCAGTAAAAACTGAGCCTAAAGCGACTGCTGTGATCTGAATAACCACCAGAGCTTCAAAGAGAAAGCATGGACCACGTCCTCTAATCTTCTGAAGCCCAAACCACCCTCATTAGTAGGAAGGCAAATATCCTTCCATCTCTTCCAATGCATACGGTGAGCCTGATCTTTAGAGTCCCACAAGAATCTAGCAAATGTACTCTCTAACTTCTTCAACACTGTCTTGGGAGGCTGCATAATCTGAAGAAGATAGAGAGGCAAGGAAGAAAGGACAGACCTCAGTAAAGTAATCCTGCCACCAGGAGATAGCAGCCTAAAGGCCCATCCAGAGATCTTGCTCTTGACCTTCTGAAATAGACCATCATATAAGAAGGTCTTTCGGGCCCCCTTAAACAAGGGTATGCCCAAGTATGTGATAGGCTGCTGCTGACGTCGAAAGCCAGTAATGTGCTCAAGTATCTGAATCCTAGAAGGAGGTGCCCTCTTAGGCACAATAAGACCACTCTTGTCTCTATTCACCAACTGGCCAGAGACCCTCTCATAGTGCTCCAAACAATGCAGTACTCTCTTTACTGACTGTCTTTGGCCATTGGCAAATATGATCATATCATCAGCAAAACAAAGATGTGAGACAAGAGTGTCACCTCTATGAATATATGCCATCGATGGATACTGCTGGAAAACTTGAGTGAGACCCCGAGAGAAGTAATCTGCTGCAATGATAAACAACGAAGGAGATATGGGATCCCCCTGTCTCAGCCCACGAGAGGAAGGAAAGAAACCACAAGGCCTGCCATTCACCAAGACAGAGTTTAAGGGTGATAATAATGCGTAAAAAAGAGCGTACCTTAGAGCAATTAGAGATGTTGTATTTATAGCCTTAGAGTCCTAATTGATCTAGGAAAACAATCAATTAGATATCTGATTGGATCATCATTCCTTATGAGATAAGGGCAATTGGTTGTCAAGCCAATCTCTAAGATTTTAGCCCTTATTTGAGTTGATCACGTTGCCTAATCTTTAGGAGATCGGGATTTGGTTTTCTTGTGAGAATCCATACGGCAATCAAACACAATGTTTTTTAATTACTTCTCTGGTTATCCCAAAACATCAGACTACAAGAATACGATGACGAGTGAAGCGCTCCAGATTTGCCAAGGGTGCCGAGGCCCTTCATGGGCTCGCTCTACTTAACTCGAGGGTGTTAACGTGTTGCCGGGCCTTAAGCGTATCCGCGAGGCCATCGCTCATTATCTGAAGCCTTTACGAATCTGGATGGCCTTCGTTGGGCCTTAACGAGGCCTAACTTGGGCCTATATGGGACTTTAGCTGGGCCTTTGCTGACGTGGAAGCCTTAACGAAATCTAAGCAACCAAACTTCAAAAGTTAATTCAATTTGGTTAAGGTTAATTTAATTGTGAAGAACTATCTAAATCTATGTGGGTACGATACTTGAATTCTAAATCTAATCTATTACTTATGCGATCCGTTTACTTGTGGTACAAAAGAAATTGATAATAAGTTTTTGGTGCCGTTGCCAGAGATTTTAGTTCTTTTTCAGTTATATTAACACTAATTTGAACTTTATTTATTTATTATTTAATTTTTCAATTTATTTCAGTGTTTGAATTGTTTCTTTTCAGACATTGCAAGCGAAACGTGAGACACGAGTCTCTAATACTAGTTGATCAAAAGATCAAACACACTTTTCATCGTTGGCAAGAAGAAAGAAAGAAAGACACACCAAAAAGACCAAAAACAGCAAGACATAATAAATAACAATGAGATTGCTTAGGCAGGACGGGAGAATAATGAAGAAAATATGCTAGTAGGAGATTTTATGACTCTGCAGATCATTTAGAGCCAATCTAGCATTGTCTACCCATCTTTTGGGCAGCCGAACTTTCAGTTGAAGACCAATGTAATTCAACTATTTCAGAATGGACATCAGTTCTATGGCAGGGCCGAAGAGAATCCACATACACATGTCTCGCGATTCTTAGAAATGTGCCAACATTTCAAATATCAAGGAATCTTAGACGACACCATCTGTCTACGTTTGTTTCCACATACTCTACATGACAGAGCTCATGAGTGGTTGGACTCACAGCCAATTGACAGCATGACCACATGGAATGATTTAGCCCAAAAGTTTTTTACAAAATTCTTTCCACCAGTCAAGATTTCGAAGTTGAAGAATGACATATCCATATTTCAACAGTCAGAAATATAATCTTTTGATGAGGCGTGGAATAGATTCAAAAATATGCTAAGGAAGTGCCCTCATCATGGCATTAGTAAGGGCCCACAAGTTCAGTATTTTTATGCTGGACTACTTCCTTTCTTTAAAAGCATGATCGACTTTTCATCTAACAGCTCGTTGTCTACCAAAACTATTATTGAAGGTTTAGAGCTGTTTGAAAGAGTAGCTACCACCACCTCCATGTGGACATCAGACAGAGTTTTACACAAAAGAATTGTAGGAGTACATAAAGTAGACACTTTCATGATGTTATCTACAAAAATAGATTCTTTGGTATACAAAGTAGAAAGTATGTCACATTTAGCCAGTGCAATGCAAGTAAAGAAACCAATCTGTGCAGAATGCGGGGCTAATCATGGTACATCAGAATCTCCTATTCTATCACAGCAGCCCGAGCCAGACAAGTATATTCAAGGTGGTCAGTGCCAACAAATAACCTATTCTCTAACACATTTAATCTAGGTTGGCGAAATCATTCAAATTTCTCTTGGATGAATAATCAGAATAATATCAGACTACAGGGTCCTCAGTTCCAGCAGCCAGAAAAGAGAATCTCACTAGAAAACATGTTTGGTAAATTCATAGAAAAAACCAAATAGTGCATGAACAAGACGGAGACCACTCTTCAAAATCAATGTGTGTCAATAAAAAATTTTGGAAACATAGATAGGTCAGATAATAGTCGCTATAGCAGGCAGAGTACCATGTACTTTACCAAGCAATACAAAAGTGAATCCCAAGAAACTTGTTAAAGCTATTACTACCAGAAGTGGGGTTTAGTTACCAGAAATTTATGTTAAGAGACTAGTTGTAAATAAAGAAAAGGTACCGCCACTTATGAGGAAAGCGTGAACATACTAAGCAGACAACATATATTAAAGAGAGTTCAGGTACACTACAGGTTAAGATACACTACAGGTTAAGATAACCATTCTTATCAAACCATATGAGCCCCCAATCCCATTTCCTCAAAGACTACAAAAGCACAAGTTAGACAAACAGTTCGCAAAATTTCTTGAGATCTTCAAGAAGCTACATATCAACATCCTTTTTGCAGACACATTTGCTCAAATACCCAGTTACGCAAAGTTTCTGAAAGACATTCTTTCAAATAAGACGGTGATATTGACAGAAGAGTGTAGTACTATTTTACAAAATAAGCTACCTCCTAAACTAAAAGATCTAGAGAGTTTTACAATACCTTGCACCATTGGAGATTTTTCTTTTGAAAAAGCTTTGTGTGATTTAGGTGCCAGTATTAACTTGATGCCACTTTCTATTTTCAGGAAATTAGATTTGGATGAGGCTAAAGAAACTACAGTGACTCTACAGCTAGCTGATCGGTCTGTCAACATCCAAGATGAATTGTTGAAGATATCTTGGTAAAAGTGGACAAATTTATTTTTTCAGTTAATTTTATCATTCTTGACATGGAGAAATATAGAGATGTTCTTCTGGGCCGACCATTCTTAGCTATCGATAGAGCTCTTATTGATGTAGAAAAAGGTCAACTGATTCTGAGGCTTAGCGAAGAGCAGGTTACTTTTGATGTATTTAAGACAATAAAATATCCAACCGAGTAAGATAGCTTCTTTAAAATTGATGTGATTGGCACTGCAGTGCATGGTACTTTTCAACTGAACAATCTATCAAATCCATTAGAGGCCTGTATTGTGCATTCTTAATCCACTCACACTGATTCTGGTGACATTGAAATGTGTGCAAGATATCTTGAAGTTAATCCTCTATATAGACGCAGACCACACTTTGAGGAGTTGGGCACAGGTACTACAAAGCCTTCACCTTCTATTCAACAGCCTCTAAAAATAGAGCTCAAGCAGTTGCCATCTCATCTCTGTTATGCTTATTTGAGAGAATCATATACACTGCCTGTGATAATCGCTAATTTTATTAGTGAGCTTAAAGATAAAAATTTACTCCGAGTATTTCGAGAACACAAGACCGCTATTGGGTGGTCTATTGCTGACATCAAGGGCATCAGCCCTACACTTTGCATGCATAAAATCCTCATGGAGGAGAATTTTAAACCAAGTGTTGACAGTAAGGGGATGTTGAATCCTAATATGAAAAAAGTGGCGAGAGCAGAGTATTGAAACCAATGGATGCAGGGATTATCTACCTAATCTTACATACTACATGGGTGAGCCCAGTTTAGGTAGTGCCAAAGAAGGGTGGTATTATAGTGGTTCAGAATGAAAAGAATGAATTAATTCCAACTAGAAGAATCACGGAATGGAGAGTTCGCATTGACTACCGAAAACTCAATACAGCTACTAGGAAGGATCACTTTTCTCTTCTATTTATTGATCACTTTCCATTTAAGGACACTCCCATTATTGCTTTCTAGATGGATACTCTAGATATAATCAGATCTCGATAGCACATGAAGATCAAGAGAAGACTATCTTTACGTGTCCCTATGGTATTTTTACATACCGTAGAATGCCTCTTGGTCTATGCAATGCTCATGTCACTTTTCAACATTGCATGATGGCCATCTTCTCTGATATGGTGGATAGATTTATTGAAGTGTTCATGGATGACTTCTTAGTGTTTGGCTCATCTTTTGATGAGTGCTTGGAACACTTGCACCTGGTTTTGTAGTGGTGTGAAGACACAAATCTAGCACTTAACTGAAAAAAGTGTCACTTCATGGTTCAAGAGGGTATTGTGTTGGGACATCTAATTTTGGCTAAGAGAATTAATTAAGTTATCAAGAAATTACCACCACCAACCTCTGTCAAGGGTGTTTGCAGTTTTCTTGGGCATGCTGGGTTCTACCATCGCTTTATCAAAGACTTCTCTAAAATCAAAAAATCATTGTGCACTTTGCAAGTCAAGGATGTGCCCTATGTCTTCTTTGAAGAGTGTTTATTGGCATTCAACACTCTAGAAAAGAAGCTAATTTAAGCACCTGTGATAATTGCACCAGATTGGAGTCTACCATTTGAATTGATGTGTAATGCAAGTGACTATGCAGTGGGAGTAGTGTTGGGACAGCGAAAAGATAAATTTTTTCATGTGATTTACTATGCTAGCAAGACTTTGATTGATGCACAACTCAACTATGCCACTGCTGAGAAAGACCTCCTAACTATAGTCTATGCCTTTGATAGATTCCGATCATATCTTGTTGGATCAAAGGTGATAGTCTACACTAACCATGCTGTCTTGAAATATTTGTTGACCAAGAAAGATGCAAAACTGAGGCTGATCGGATGGGTTTTACTCTTCAAGAGTTTGATTTGGAGATAAGAGACAAGAAGGGAATCGAAAATGTAGATGCTGATCATCTTTCTAGACTTGAGTAAGGAGAGCAGACCAAGACCATGGATATTAATGATGTGTTTCCAAATGAGCATATTTTTAACTTGGAAAAACCTCTGTGGTATGCAGACATAGTGAACTTCTTAGCCAAGTCCATAATCCCGCCATATTATTCAAGTAACCAAAAAAAGAAATACTTCTTTGACTTGAAGTACTATTTTTGGGAGGATCCCATTCTCTATAGACGGGGTCTAGATCAAATAATTAGGCCCTGTGTTCCTGAATAAGAAATTCCTTAGATACTTGAGCATTGTCACTCCTCAACCTATGCTAGACACTTTGGTGCATCTAAAACAGCTGCTAAAAATTTGCTACCTAGGTTCTATTGGCCTTCACTTATCAAAGATGTGTTCATTTTTGTGAAAGAGTGTGATCGATGCCAGCACACAGGAAATATCTTGAGAAGGAATGAGATGTCTCTAAATTGTATACTCGAGGTAGAGCTTTTTGATGTATGGAGTATTGATTTCATGGGGTCATTTCCATCCTCGTTCTCAAATCAATGCATTTTGGTTGTTGTTGACTATGTCTCCAAATGGGTTAAAGCAGTTGCATTGCTTACCAATGATGCGCGGGTTGTGATGGATTTCTTAAAAAAATGCATTTTCACTCATTATGACACACCCCGAGACATTATTAGTGATGGGGGTAAACACTTTTGTAATTGTCTATTTGAGTCATTGTTGGCTAAATATGGCATTCCGCATCGTATTGCTATTCCCTATCATCCTCAAACCAGTGGGCAAGTTAAAATCTCCAACCGAAAGTTGAAGCGGATTCTTGAGGTGTAGTTAGTTTATCAAGAAAAGATTGGTCAAAGAAACTAGATGACGCTTTATGGGCCTACCGAACAGCTTTCAAAACTCATATAGGCATGTCTCCCTATTGGTTGGTTTTTGGGAAATCGTGCCATTTACTAGTTGAGTTGGAACACCAGGCATATTTGATAGTCAAGAAATTGAACTTTGATTTGAAGGCAGCCGGTGAAAAGAGACTACTTCATTTAAATGAGATGAATGACTTTCGGTTGGAGGCATATGAGAATGCAAATTGTATGAGGAGCGGAACAAAAAGTCGCATGATATACATATTCGAAGGAGAACATTTGAGGTTGTGCAGCAAGTGTTATTATATAATTCTCGTCTTAAGCTTTTTTTGGGTGCGTTGAGGTCTCGATGGTCGGGTCCTTACACAATCATAAATGTCTGTCCGTATGGAGATGTTGAAATTAACCATGAGAGCAAAGGCCTTTTAAATTCAATGGGCAGGGGTTGAAGGCTTATTGGAGTGGTGGATTCTCGAAAGAAAAGTCCACCATTCATCTTGCAACACCGGAAGGATCAACACAAAAAGTCAAGCTCTAGAATATAAATCGAGTGCTTAATGGGAGGCAACCATTTTTCTATCCCTTTCTACTTTTTCATCATATTTATTTGCAATTGTATGTAGTTAGGGATTGCATTAGTTTTAGGCACACCCTTTTTTTTTTTTTTTCAAATTTTTGCACTTAGGTGATTTTTTAGCAAATTTTAGTTCTTCTAGTTCATCGTATACACTTTGGCACGTATTTAAGATTTAACATGTTAAGTTATGTAACACACCAAATATTTAGAATTTTATTTTGGGCTAAGTAAAATTCTTAGCAAATAATTGTGGCCACATGTCCGTCCAAAGTCTAAACGGGGTCCAATAATAATAAATGACTGGAGTCTAGTAGACAAAATATCCAACGATTTATGAGATTTAATTAATTAATTAATTAATTATATTTATTTTCTAAAAAAGGGAAGAATGGTAAGATATTTTAAATTATGGTATTTTTACCATATCAAAACCTTACCAAAACCTAAATAGGTGAGTTTCCTGTTGTACATGCAAAATGATGGAAAGAAGATAAAATCCTCAAAATTTTCCAATTCCTTCCCCATCCCTTACCCTAGAATTCGGCCCCCTCCCCCTTTTCCCCTACACACACTTAAGCCATTTTTACAAAGAAAGAAAAGAGAAGAAAGAGAAGAAGAAAGAAAAGAGAAAAAAAGAGAAGAAGAATGAGGAAAGAAGAAATAATTTTCAAAAAAGTTTTTATTCCTTTTTTTCAAGAAGCAAGGTAGGAATATTTTTATGGAAGTGATTTAAATCCCTTTATGTATTGTAATTATGTGTATGCTATGCTATATGATTTAATGTTTATGGTCATCCGGATATGAATGTAGTTTGTTCCTTTGGAATGAACAAGAATTGATATTTATCCTACTTTGGATGAAATTGAAGAATGTTTATGGTTTTAAATCCTTTGAGATTAAACCTAAGAAAGAATGTTTTTGGTTTTAAATTCTTCGGGATTAAACCTATGAATGAATGTAGGGTTTTGACCCTTTGAGCTCACCCGAATATGAATGTTAGCATGGTTTACTTACATTTAATTGCGATATATAAATTGGAATTTGCATATTTACAAATGATGATATTCCTATTGAGTTTTCTCCAAACTCACCCTTCTCCCATTCTTAGATTGATTGTAGGGTTGGATGAAGGCTTGATGATGAAGGGATTGAGCCATGGGGAAAAGAGATTTCGATCAAGAAGACGAATAAATGACAATTGTGTTATATTGTTATGATTTCTGAATTTTATATGTTATAAGATGTTTTTGTTATGATTGTCAATTTTTTATGTGGCACGAACTTGTTTGGAACCTTATAAATGATATTTTAAACTTGATGAATGTTAGAGGATGTTTAAAGGGATTAATGTCGATCGAGATGTATCCGTCCAGAATTTTCAGCTTGCAAGTCCAGTTTCAAATGGACGTCCTGAATGGTAGACTTTAGGTTTTGAGACGAAATTTGGTGAGATTGATGACCTATCAATTTCGGTCCTTTGAAACTTGGAATCACCTCGTTTGGATGTCTGTACTCTGTAGAGAAAGATATGCAAGTTTTGGTGATGATGGACAGTTCTACTCAAAAATATGTCTTCCATGTTTTAGAGGTTGATTTGGAGACCTTACATATTTTATTAAATTCTGAATTTTGGATATGAGTTGATATATTATGTTATTTTTTATCCCTAAAAATATTAGAATTTTTCAAGGCCTTTTAATAGAAAAAAATTTGGGATTTAAAATGAGTCTCAAAAGCTTTCTAGCTTCTTTTCTTGTCTACTTTGATTCCCTTTTGATTCCCTTAACCATTTCCTAAAATTGTGAAAATTTTAGTATGTATTTGATGGATGAGTTATGATTATTTGGTTAAAACTTCATAAGCTTTTATGACCTTTGTGTTGCTCATTTGAGTGTATAAGAAATAAAGGGCATTAACCTTATGTTACAATTATGTACTCTAGGGGTTTAGACTTTCACTAAAATCCTCTATGGATTGATAACCTCATATTAGAGCCCATGTAGTTGATGAGTTCATATTTGTAAACTATTTGAATAATATTTAGAATTCCACAAAATTTTAGCTTACTTTCGAGCTCTAAAATAGTAAGAAGATGAGAGACGAACAGAGGCCTCATAGAGGAGGTTTTCAGGTGTCACAGCTTGGTATCAGAGCCCAGAGTTTTAAATCGGTTCTTTAGACTAAGAAGAGTTTAGGAACCTATAGGAAACGAATCAAAAAAAATTTTTTGACCTCGAGCGGACATAATTACCTCTCTGTCCGTTCGAGCGAACACTGTTCATATTTTTTTTCTTTCTTTTTCTTCTAATGTTTATTTATTTAAGTGTATGTTGATTACTTGTATTACCGAATTGTGTTATATGATTACATTAAAGTTTGTATTCTATCGGTAATAAAGAAAATTTTAATGTAAAGATTTTCCCATGGCTATCCTACTTCATCTGACGGCTACCATCCTCAAACCCTCAGGTATGATTTTAATTGGGATATGAAAGAATTATTTCAAAGTTATGTAGCATTGATTTATGCTAAGTTGAATTTCATAAAGTAATGATTTTTGCAAATAATAGAATGCTATGTATTTTGGATATAAAGTTTCTTGAATTTCTTTGGACTTATGTTGGACTGGGCTTAGGATAAGATGGCTAAAGTCAGACATACCGCCAGAAAGTCTACAGGTTTATAGCGTCACCTAAGACCAAAAGCCTTAGCACTACGAGCCTATGAGAACTTCGATTCGTACATGCCCATGCCTCAACACATTGCGAAATTCCTTCAATTGTGGTGAAATACGACGAGACATGGGAATAGAATTACTAACATTGAAGCTATCGATCACCTTTTACGTACCTTTACCCCATATGGAGTAGAGATAGGTAATATGTTCAAGAACGAAATATTGAAACAATACCCAAACCATATCGACGTCGAGACATTTTGCTAATATGAGCAAAAATTTGAACAATTATCAAAGTATGCTCATCACCTTGTTGATACGGAAGCTAAAAAGATCAAAAGATTTGAGCAAGGATTGAGCACGGATATAAACTTAATTCTCATGTCCCATAGCTTCACTTCTTACCGAGAAATGCAAGCTCGGGCCAAAACAGTTTGATACCGTAAGGCTAGTTTAGATCAGCCTGCTCCTTAAAATAAGATTTTTTCTAGGAAGAGAATGTGGAGTGGACAGGACAGGACAGGACAAAGGAAAAGGAAAATGGCAAGAAAATAAGCCAAATATTGAATCCAACAACGTCAAGCCAGGAGCCTCCACTCCACCCTGCCAAAAATGTAACAAGACTCACCTAGGAGAGTGCTTGCTTGGGAGAAACATATGTTTCCGATGTGGAAAACCGGGCCACATGATCATGAATTGTCTAGAACCACCCAAAAGAAGAAATATGAAAGAGAAAGAGGAAGACAGAAACAAGAATAAGAATGGAAATGGACGAGTGTTTGCTCTTATCCAGCTAGAAGCAGACGAGAATCCTAACGTGATAGCATGTACCCTTCTGTTGTCACATTTTCCTTCATACGTGCTTTTTTATTTTGGAGCAACGCATTCTTTCATCTCTACATCTTTTATCACTAAAGCTACGCCTGCGTGTGATAAATCGGCTAGTACACTAGAGGTTAGCTTTCCTTCAGGCGAGCCACCTTTTATGAATCAACTAGCTAAATCAGTTAAGATAGAAGTATGAGAGAAAGTACTAGAAGCAGATTTGTACATCCTAGAAATGAGAGACTTTGATGTAATCCTAGGCATGGATTGGTTAGGACGTAACCACGCGTCGATCTAATGCCACGAAAAAGAGGTAGTACTTCAAAAACCAGGAGAAGATAAGTTTTGTTTCTCAGGGACGATAAGGTCAGGTAATGGAAAATCTTTCAGTGCTTCAGGTAAATCCCAACCAGCAGTAATTATTGATGACGTAGAGGTGATACGAGAATTTCTCGACGTGTTTCCTGAAGATCTACCAGGGATTCTGCCGGATAGGCAACTGGAGTTCTCTATTGACTTTGTTTCTGGAGCGGCGCCGATGTCTAAAGCACCCTATAGAATGGCACCAAAGGAATTACAAGAACTAAAGTCTCAACTTCAAGAATTGTTGGATATAGGCTTTATCCGACTAAGTGTGTCACTGTGGGGTGCACTAGTTCTTTTTGTGAAGAAGAAGGATGGATCGATGAGAATGTGCATTGACTATCGAGAATTAAATCAGTTGACGATAAAGAATAAGTACCCTCTTCCAAGGATTGAAGATTTGTTTGATCAAGTGAGAGGATCAAAGGTTTTCTCTAAGATTGACTTGAGATCCGGCTACCATCAATTGAAGATTAAGGCTAGCGACATACCAAAAACAACTTTTCGAACTCGTTATGGGCATTACGAGTTTATGGTTATGCCTTTTGACCTAACCAATGCACCAACAGTGTTCATGGACCTAATGAATTGAGTGTTTCATGAATTCTTGGACAAGTTCGTCAAAGTCTTCATCGATGACATCTTGGTATACTCTGAGAATCATGAACAACATGAAGAATACCTCAGAATAGTGTTGGAGATATTAAGAAAGGAGAACTTGTATGCCAAATTCAAGAAGTTATTTTGGCTAGATCGAGTAAGTTTTCATGGGCACGTAGTTACGGCCCAGGGATTGAAGTCGACCCAGCCAAAGTGGAAGCAGTAACGAATTGGAACTGACCAACCAATGCTGGAGAAGTACGCAGTTTCTTAGGGTTAGCTGGTTATTATCGAAGATTTATAGAAGGTTTCTCTAAAATTACTAGATCGTTAACTTAGTTAACCAGGAAAGGAATAAAGTTTCAGTGGGATGACAAATGTGAACAAATTTTTCAAGAACTTAAGCAACGTTTAGTCATAGCCCCAGTACTGGCACTACTAGAAGGATCGAAAGGATTTGTCATTTACAGTAATGCATCCAAACTAGGTTTGGGATGTGTGCTTATGCAACATGGGAGAGTTATCGCCTATGCTTCGAGACAACTAAAATCGTATGAACAAAATTATCCAACGCATGACCTAGAATTGGCTGCAGTATTTCACGCCTTAAAGATATGGCGTCACCATCTGTATGGTAGCAAGTTTGATATTTATACGAACCATAAGAGTCTCAAGTATTTCTTCACCCATAAGGAGTTGAATGTGAGACAACGAAGATGGTTGGAGTTAGTGAAGGACTATGACTGTACAATCTATTATCACCCAGGTAAAACTAATGTCGTTGCTGATGCCTTAAGTAGAAAGACAGTAGGGCAGTTGACGTTGATAATCAGGGACTTCGAGAGACTACAGCTAGAAGTTTTAGTACCATCGAGTAAATATACTACAAGAATAACGTCCTTGGTGATTCGACCCACTCTCAGAGATCGAATTCAAGAAGCACAAGATAATGACCCTTTTCTACAAAAGATCAAGGCCAAAGTTGGTACAGATAAACGCAAGGATTTTAGTTTGAATATAGACGGTGCACTCATGTTCAAATGAAGATTATGTGTACCCAAAGATGAGAAATTGAGAAAAGAAATTTTGGAGAAAGCTCACTCAACCCCTTACACAGTACATCCTGGAGGAACGAAGATGTATCGTGACCTCCGAGATACCTTTTGGTGGAGAAACATGAAGATAGATATATGGTTGTTTGTGGAAAAATGTTTAGTCTGTCAACAAGTCAAAGCAGAACATCAAAGGCCATCAGGGCCGTTGAATCCGTTAGAAATACCAGAATAGAAATGGTAACACATAAACATGGACTTCGTAGTAGGTTTTCCAAACTCAGCAAGAGGTCCATTTCTTACCAGTAAAGATGACTTTAAACATGGATCAATTAGCACAACTATACCTTAGAGAGGTTGTCAGGTTGCACGGAACCCCCTTATCAAAAGTGTCAGATAGAGATCTGAGGTTTACATCAAAATTTTGGTAGAGTTTGCAGACAGGTTTAGGCACCAAGCTTAATTTTAGTACTGCATATTATCCTTAGATAGATGGAGAGTCTGAACAAACTATTCAAATTTTAGAAGACATGCTTCGGGCATGTGTTTTGGACTTAGGCGGTAACTGGGAGTCCCACTTGCCGTTAGTGGGGTTTGCTCACAACAACAGCTTTCAAGCTACGATTGGGATGGCTCCTTACAAGGCACTTTATGGCAGAAAATGTAGATCTCCAGTATATTGTGAAGAAGTTAGAGAAAAGAGAGTGTTAGGCCTTGAAATTGTTGAACGAACTATTCAGGCTATCGATACAATAAGAGCTAGAATAAAATCTGCTTAGGACCGACAGAAAAGCTATACAGATAAAAGAAGGAAAGTTTTAGAATTCGAAGTTGGCGAAAAGGTTTTCTTTAAGGTTGCACCGATGAAAGGCGTTCTCCGTTTTGGTAAGAAATGAAAGCTAAGACCTAGGTTCATCGGACCTTTTGAAATACTTGAGAGAATTAGTAACGTCGCTTACCGTCTAGCTTTCCCACCAGAACTCTCAACGATGCACAATGTCTTCCGTGTGTCCGTGATTAGAAAATATGTTCATGACCCCGGACACGTGGTAGGCTATCAGTCTTTGGAAATGCGAAAGGATCTAACTTATGAGGAGACTCCAATCTATATTTCAGACAGAAAGGTTCATGTTTTGAGAAATTGAGAAGTGCCGTTAGTCAAAGTTCAATGGTGAAATCATGGAGTGGACGAGGCCACTTGGGAGAAAGAAGAAGAAATCAAAACCAAGTACCCCTCGCAGTTTCCATCATAAGGTAAATTTTGAGGACAAAATTTTTATAAGGTGTAGAGGATGTAACACCCCCAAAATTTAGAATTTTATTTTGGGCTAAGTCACTACAAGAATATTGTGTTCCGCATACAAAATAAATTTGTAGGGAAAGGTTAATTTTTGTGGGAAAAAATCTTTTCCAACGAAATTTTTTTGTAGGGACGTTTGTAGGGTAAACATCGTGGAGAAAGGTATAAGACGACAAATGGTGGAAATTTGTATGCTAAAGTCTCTCCCTACAAATCCTTTAATGACGAATATAATTTGTCGTCCAAGTTCTTTCTCGACAAAATTATTCGTTTGCTAAAGTTACTTTCGCCCATGAATCATTTTGTGTAGGCACAAGGCAAAAATTATTTTGTGGGCTAGATCGTATTTTTCCCTACAAATAAATATTTGTGTCGAAAAAATTTTGTGGGCCAAGTTCTAGTTTTTTTCTACAAATTATATTTTGTGGGGAAATCGTATTTGTAGGCTAAGTAAATTATTTTTTCCAACAATTATAGAATTTGTAGGGAGAAATTAATTATTTTTATATATTTAATTTTTTATTTATATTATATAATTTTTTTACATTATTGAAAAAAATTTAACGATACAGAAAGACTATAAATTAAATTAAGACATTTATAACTGTCAATCAATATAATATTGAACCCAAAATAATGTACCAAAATACAAATAAAAACCATTGATCACAAATTAAAATATATATGGTTACTTCTAAACTTAAAAAGAGTTCAGCAAACATGATCTCTATCTATTAGAATGCATCTAATAAAAATAAACATAATTCTTCATCCTATTTTTGAGATATACTACTCGTCATCACCAAGGTTCTCCTCATCAACGACGTTCTCTTTGTCCCCAATAGTATCATCTTTCTCATTAGCATCATCCTCTATTGAAAATGGTGTAAATGGTGGTAGAACGAAGCCAGGAACTTGCCTATATAGTTGCTGCATAGAATGATGCCAAGATTGCAGTGTAGAATTGAATTGTTGTTCAACAACATTCAACTTGCTTTTCATTCTTTGCTCTATTTCAATTCAAGCTGCATCAGCTGCCTTTCGAGCAGAATGTTCTTCTTCCAGCTCCTTCTCCATATGGTGCACATTGGAAGAAGTACCAAAGTCTCGAAGACGACCATCTCCCAACCCAGGAATTTGACGTCCCAACTTCCACCTAGAATGGACATCATGATTTTCAGACCAGCATCTGGATCGTCAACAGGGATCTCATCCAAATGAGTGTCCTCGAGAAGTTGTTGCTCATTTGCCCTTTCTGCAACATATTCATCAGCTTTAACAAGCATTTCATCCTACAAGAAATTAAAACCCACAAAAACATATTAAATAGCATATAAAAATACAATTTGCAAGAAGAGATATAAGTTAAAGAAGCAGATACATAAATAAAGCCCTTGATTCCAGTTTGCTCATTAGTTTGTTACAACTTATCAGTTTTTAGAAGCTTTCTAAATAGTTTGAGAGTTATATATATACATAACATGTGGAAATTGTGAAGTGGACATTCAGCAAATTAGAGTTTGTACATGCAGCCTTTGTTCTCTGAATAACAATGTACTTGACCTTTGTATGCCTTCCCTATCTAGCACATACTGCTCATAATTCCTCCATTTACAAATAGCCTTGTTTATGCAATTCATGCAGGCCTCTTTGGCTCACATGGCGCAGCCTCTTGTACCAATCAAGTTTTTCTTTTATCCTAGGACAAATCTGACTTTGATAACAATAGGGGCATAAGCAAAAACTGCCAAATCGAAATTGTTTTTTATTATAGGACAAATCTAGGTGAAAAATTTACCTTTGATTTCTTCTATGACATATAAACTCAAATGACGAAAGGAAACAAGTGAACTACCGGAATTGGACCATGATTTTGGCCTTTTGTGTCTTAGCACAAACTGAGACAGACACAAGGAGATCACTCGCATGTTGGATAGTATTTATATTGCCTTTTTCAAGTAAATCCTCCATTCTCTAAAGGAGATATCAAAAGGTTCTAGGGTGTTAAGAACTATGAACTGAAAATAATAAAGATCTAGGGCATAAAAATCTCAAACAATGTACTGCCAATATCATTCAGTGCAAATGAACAACAGAATTAAATTATTAGCCAAATTCCTCAAACTGAAAACTATGAATATAAATTGACTCTTAAATTTGATGATTTTCAATCTTAAATAGATTCTTGAATCAGGGATATTATCATACTTTTCATGTTACTAAGGTTAAAAAGAGGGTGGAAAAAGGGACTTATTTTATATAAAAATTGTTCTATGAAAAGGTGAGAATCAAACGCCAAAAATAACTAATCAAACTTTGATTTGAAGATCTGGGCACTGAAACTGATCCATTTGCGTGTTAACCCTTAGTCTTCCTCACTCAAACTCTCTATCTCTCTAGAATTATTATATATATGATTGAAAGAAAGCCTGGTTGAAAATTTCAGTTTGAAACCTACCTAGCTACATGCCTAATCTTACGTTCTGAATTTCAATACAGCAAAACTATTTTAATAATTATATATGGACCCTTGAATTTTTATTAATAATTAGAATATCATATGATTTATTTCTGTATAACCATTGTAACGATCTTTAAGATCATGAGTGCAAGTTTTTATACTACCACAAAACATCTATTTATGAAAACTCCTGAACGACCTTTTTACAACGAAACGACCATACACAACTTTTTACTACACAAATGACTTTATCAAAAGATTAGGGTATTATCAACTGCTAAACATATTTGGATATTTGCTGGGTAATTAAGGTACTAAAAGCCACTATTATAAAGCCTAATACTCCAAAAGTTCTTACTCTTCAATTCAAAGTTTTCCATTTGCAAAGGGTTGGTCAAACTTTAATTATTTTTATCGTTGTCCACCATGAACCAAGTCCTATTTGATTTCATCTAATCTCAGCATATGAGAAGAATGGGAAAATCAAATGAATCCCACCCTCATTCTCATCTTTTTCCATAATCAAATATTCAAGTGATGGATAACTAATTTAACTCCAATATTGAGCCTACATGCATGACAAAGAAACCCAAAATTGTAGAGTAGGGTGTTTCTTATATGTTGAGCCTTAGCTGCACTATCAGTCCAATGATTGTTCTTTCCCGCACAAGCGAACTCAAAGGTGTCTATTTCGGGAAACTTCGAACCATCCTAATTGTGAAAAAAAATTATGTTTCAAGCAATATATTCAATTTCTCAACAAATTGAACTAAATAAATACATGTTTATAACATATAAATTCATTACCACTGCCATCTCCTCCAATATGTATGAGAGAGGATGTGAACCAGTATGATGATTATACTTCTTCTTTGATCGGTTCTCTATGTTTGCAAATGATGACTTCTGTTAAGAGAGAATATAGATATTACATAACAAAATTAGAAGTAAAAACAACAAACTAGTAAAAAAATATACAATAAATACCCTGAACTTATCAGAGTTGAAATGATTACACAGTTCTACCCATTGATCTACACCTCTATAGGAGGGTTGGCTAATGGATCCTCATGCGTCTTGTGCAACTTATAGTATGCACTCATTTCAGCCTTGAACTCCCTATATCTCCCATTGTATAGTCTATTAACATAATTCATCAATCTCGAGTCTTTTGAATCTATCTCGAAGTTCATCTGTAATTAACATAATTAAAAGAACACAAATCACAAAATAAAAATAAACCAAAATTACTACAAATTACCATGTATGGAAAACAAATCATAGAGTACAAGAAAAAAAAAATGACAGAGAACAACCAACAATCCAGCAGCATATACACCCACACATATGTTTACCGTGATCTCATCCATAAGGTCCTTCTTCTCACTTGAAGAAATGGTCCGCCAATAACATGTATTCATTGGACAATGTGACCGAATGATGGCTCCAATATCATGAACTAGCAAACTATGTACTATAGAACTTGTTGCTCGTCTACTCATTGAGTTGTATAAAACTCGAATTTTTTCTTGAGTCGTACGTACGATACGAGAAGTCTTAATTTGTTTACATGCCCCTTGAGTAGGAACATCATTGGGAGTCCTTGGAAAGCATTCTGAACCTACAGCTGCAAAACCAATAATATTAATGGAAAACATGTGCAGAGATATGAAATTGTAAATGGAAAAAAAAAATCAATCCCTGCTTATAGACTTGTCATCCATGTTTGCTGCAGTTCTAATACATTTGGATTACATATCCTCAATTTTTTATCCTTTCTCATCTCACCCATGAACCAAACATGGCCTAAAGTGATTCATTAATCAATTAGGATTTTCAAATCAGCAAGTGAACTCGAAGGGTTGATCTCTTATTTGTAGAAAGATTTTTTTTTCAAACCTCCAATCTGAATTTTGAATTGTGTACAACTTTCAAATGTTCTCAAATTTACCTAATTCTAAATAGTGTTTGCACAACACAGGTTCAAGCTATGCAGTTCTATTTTCGATGCACAAGCATAGAGTATCTAGTGAGCTAAATCTATGTCAATTTGGAATTTCAAATGACATTATTTTTAGTTTGAATCTGTGTTTGCAGGTGTCAATAATGGAGTATCTAGTAAGCTAAAAGAAACACGCTTCTTGATTTTTCTTGAAGCTAAGTCCAATTATATAGCTTAAGGTACTTACCCTGCTGTCAAGAATGGAGTATCTAGTATCCTGGATGTTACCCTGCTATTTAAATATTGCACTCTCACATAAGATGTACATGTATGTTCACATGTTTTTGATGTGAAAATAGACCATAGATGACCTTGATACATGATATTATGAATCTAGTCTTGTTTGACACTATTGGATGCATCCATTTGACATATCTAGTATAGATACATCTAAATCTATATTCACATGTGCCACCCTGCTAGAAGTCGAGTTCATTACAAGTACCCTAAAAAGTGCAACAGAGTGTGGCTTATTGAATACCGCAATCTTATGATGAGGCGCAACTGAACATGAGGAAATAAAACAGGAAGGTAGTGGAAAGCACATAATATGACGAACAATTAGAGCAGAACTGATCAAATGCATTTTGAAATCATGCTTGCACAAATGAAAAATCTAAGCTATTATGTTTATAAAAAAAAAATACATCCAACAACTTACCATTAACCCGTGTTATTGAAATAAAAATTTATCAATAAGGTTTATTAAATTTCAATTTAATTCAACAAAAAGTGATAAGCTTTTTCCAATTTAACCAATCAGCACTATTAGGCATATGTAATTATACAAGCATGAAAACTCACTAGTCAATTACCAATTGCATACCCTCCATTAAAATATAGAAAGAAATAAAGATTAAAATCAACTAAAATAAAGAAGCAAAGAATTTATAATACCAGCAATTGCCAATTTCATACACTCCAAAATCCTCTGAACAACCCACAATTTCTCATACTCTCATATAAATTATAAATTATATATTTACTTCTGCACAATAAATGTCAATAAACAGCAAAGCAATCAGATTAAGAGTTAATATGGAATAGTACCTGAGCCTTGTTCACAACCTGGGTGACGAGAAGGTGGCCGATCAATATTATCGCTGGAGGGTTCATATTGTGCACTTGGATTAGGAAGAGTCCTCGACGGTGCCTCAGGTTGTGTACGGCTACGAAGAGTCTCAATTAAAGGAGTAGAGCAAGTTGGAATAGTTTCAATGGTTGACTGAGTCCCAATTTTGCTAGTTGGAGGTATAGAAGTATTGGGAGATTGAGATGTCTGAGAAAACGAAGGTACTACCTTATTGGCTTGCAACGAATATCGCAACGAAAGAGAAGCTACAAACCTATTTGTGGACGTGCTATTAGATCGTGACGTCTGAGGTTGATGGGGCATGTTTGTGCTTGTCACTCTTGACATCTTAATTGCTGGAGATACATGTGAACTGTTAGCACGTTTCTTATGACAAATCAGATTCATCTGCACAGAAACCAAATAATAATTAGGGTTAATTACACTAATAGTTCCCATTCTTTCACGTTTGTAACGATTTCATCTCCATTCTTTTTTTAGCAGATATCATCCACATTCTTTTATTTATACTCACAGATGGTCTCCAAATCACTATTTTTCACTATTCTGACAATTCTTGGATAATTTTTCCCTTTGACTTAAATAAATTAAAATGATAGAAACAAAATACAATGAAAGTATTGCAATTGGGCCCTTAACCTTCTCAAAAGTACAAATAAATCCTAAAAACTTTTCTTCCACCCAATCCTCAATAATCACCCATAATCAAATTAAAGATCCAAAGGTTACCCAATTCCAAACATAAAATAGAAACACGATTAAAAAATTTAAAAAAGTTTATATACATTCAAAATTTCCAACCTGTTTGTGAATGAGATTTCCATGGAGAGAATATATCAAGAGGTAGTCACGTGAGGTTCCCACGGCGAGGACTCTACTGACTTCATCATCGAAGACGAGCCACTCGATGGCAGAGATGTACTCAGATTCAATTGGGGATAGGTCGGGTCGAATCTTGATGACCCAGTTTTTGTCAGGGTCGGGCCCGCCATTGTTGGAGGATGACCAGTTAAGGATGAGGATTAGGAAGCGATTGGTGAGTGCTACAAAGTAGGTGTCGAGGAAAATTAGGAGGTCGGGATTGTCGACGAGTCAGCTTCCTTGCCGGCCCCGAGATCGGTTAAGGCGTCACAGGCTATACAGCTGAGATTCGTCGTGTGTAAGCAATGAGACATTGATGGAAGGATTCAAATTCATACATTACAGTGAAGAGAGTGTCAAAGGATTCCAAACAAGGTCATCGGGAGTGGGAGTATCAATTCTTACTGGTGTTGCTTCAGTTGTTACTGGAACTGGTGACGGTGCTGGTGGTTGTTGTAGTGGTGCTGGTGCCACTTGTACAGTTGGGATTTGCAAGTTTTGTTGTCCAATTATCTTCTGCAAGAATGCAATAACTGCTGAAAATTCAGACGAGAAGGCTGAAAATTATGGATTTGATGAGGATTTGTTGTATGCATTGTTGGTGGCTGCAAAAGTGGCTATGACGAGGATTTGTTGTATGCCATTACCGTGGTTGTCGCCATCAGAGGAGGAGCTATTAGAGGTGGGGGTGGGGGTGGGGGTGGGGGTGGGGGTGGGGTGGGTGGGAAAATATTTTTTTTTGAGTTAGAGAAGAACACTTATCTAAATAAGATAAAATAGTTTAGGATTTATTTGTACTTTTGAAAAGGTTAAGGGCCCAATTGCAATACTTTCATTGTATTTTTTTTCCTATCATTTTAATTTATTTAAGTCAAAGGGTAAAATTGTCCAAGAATTGATTTGGAGACCATCTATGAGTATAAATAGAAGAATGGAGATAATATCTGCTAAAAAAAAAGAATGGGGATGAAATCGTTACTAACGTGAAAGAATGGAGACCATTAGTGTAATTAACCCTAATAATTAAGCTATTAATTTTATATTATACCATAACAATGACTAAAATAAAACTAGAGAACATAACATAAAATTAAAGATAGATTGAAAAGGAAATTATTGTAAAGTAACATTGACAAAAATTAATACATATAGGTACAACAAAAGAAGTGATGGTCTTACAATTCAAAATCACTGTCCTCAAGACTATATTCACCAATTTTCTCAACCGAATCATCATCAGCCTGTCTATCACTTTCGTTATATGTGTCTCCATCATTTCTTCTAAGAGATGGTCAATCATTTGTTTCTTGATTTATCAAAACGGGAGGAACATCATCTACATGAAGCATTGTTTGAATAATATCATAGTTTCGAGCTTCAACCATATTCGGTACATCTGAAGAAGAAGTCTCTTGATACGCTACATCATTATTGTCATCATTGTCATTGTAAATCTCCTTCTGTGGTATATTGTATATGTTCATGTGGTCCATCTTTTGAACGACTTTCCAACCACCACCCGCTTTGGGGTCGTTTACATAAAACACTTGTTTTGCCATTGTTGCAAGAATGTAAGGATCACTATCATACCATCGAGTACTACAATTCACAGATATTAAGTGGTAGTCATGTTTAATAGATCCCATCCTATGAGGGTTTGTATTAAACCAATGACACTTGAACATAACAACCTTGTAGCGTTGCCTATACAGTAGTTCAACCACGCTTATCAACTTCCCATAGAAGTCTACATCATCAGTATCATGATTTCCTGGTACAAAGACTCCACTATTTTGCGTGGTCAACTTATCATCTTGTTCTGCAGCTACAAACTTTACTCCGTCTACAATATAACCTTGGTATGTTTCAGCTCGAAGAGGACCTCTTGCTAACTCAAATAGCTCATCATTGTACAAAGGTGATTTTGCATCCCCTAAACTTCTCACCTAATTTCAAATTAAATAATGAATACAAATTAAGTATTAAAATTACTAAGCTACGTGAAAAATTGTGGAGCTCAGTACAACTACAAAATGACTTACGCGTTCGCGAAACCAATTAGGAAACAATTTTCTATGCCTTGTCTGTACATTCACACTACTTTCGCGCTTTATCATTTCCTCATGCTCCCTACACAGCAAGTGAGTGTATACACTAAATGTAAATTGGACATGCATATAGTTACTTGAACCAAATGCACATGTAGTGTACTTACATTAGGAAAGAGAGAACCTCGTCACAGTTGTTCAATATGAACCATTGAGCAATCTCCATATCAGCATTCATGAATGGAATACTTGAATTACTCATAAATGGTCGCGCTACTTGGGAAAAAACTGAATGTTTCTCTTGTTTAGAGCCACCATCAAAGTTTCTTTCAGGTCGATTAAAAGGTGTCTCAATATTTCGAATGTACATGGCACAAAAAGTGAGAGATTCATGTGCAACGTATGCCTCTGCAATGGACCCCCTGGTCGAGCTCGATTCCGCACATATTTTTTATAAGTTCCTAACATTCTTCAAAAAAATTCTTTCATTGTAAGACATGTTGCTTAACTAGTTATCACTAATTTAGAATCTTAAAATAAATGATAATTAATATATATATGTACCTTTCTATTGGGTACATCTACCAGTAACTCACACGACCTGCAAGTTTTGCCGCTTCGGGCAAATGTACCATTAAATGAATCATGGAAACAAAGAAAGCCGGTGGAAATATTTGTTCAAACTTACACAATATGTACACAATATCATCCTCCAACCTCTCAATGTCCTCCATACCTAAAGTTTTTGCACATAACTGTTGAAAGAAACTGGATAACTGAACAATTGGCTCAACAACTTCCTTCGGAAATTTTTTTCGAATACCCACAAGAAGTATGCGCTGGAATAATACATGATGATCATGGCTCTTCAATCCAGAAATTTTTCTAGTTTCGACTACCACATTTCTTGAAATATTAGCAGCATAGCCATCTAGATATTTTACAAATTTCAAAAATTGAAGGAATTCTTTTGTTAAATTTGGCTTCATTGTGAAAAATGGATGGCTCTTAACCCACTTTTCCCCATTCCAATTTAATCATAAAGAACTTTTTATTCCAAGGGCTTCCAAATCTTGGCGAGCTTTGACTGTGTCTTTAGATTTTTCCTTTATACTTAATATTGTGCCAATAATAATGTCACTAACGTTCTTCTCAATGTGCATTACATATAGGTTATGCCAAATTTTTAACTTGGACCAATACTCTAGCTCAAAGAATATGCTCTTTTTAGTCCAATTCCATTCTTTAGGTGTCCTCTTTCTATTTTTGTTCGGGTTGTTAAGATGTTTACCAATCTGACCGAAATTTATGTTCTCTACTCGAGACAAAATTTCATCACCTGATAATTGCCTAGGTCTCACACAAAATTCAATTTTCCCATCAAAGGACTCCATAATTGTGCACCATACATGATCCCACAGCAGCCATCGTCGATGTCCCATATAGCAAACTTTGTCACTAAACCATTTAGATGTTCCATCATCATTACATCTAGGACATGCATTATAACCCTTAGTACTTCATCCAGATAAATTCCCATAAGCGGGCAAATCATTAATTGTCCACAGCACCACATCACGTAAGTTAAATGTGGAATTAGTCCCTTTATCATATGTATGCACACCAATTTTCCACAACTCTTTTAGCTCATCAATTAGGGGGTGCAGATAAACATCAATGTCCTTTCCAGGTTCGTGCTTACCAGGAATTAGTAAGGTTAGTATGGTGAATTCTTTTTTCATAGACATCCAAGGAGGCAAATTGTAAGGAACGACCACCACTGGCCACATGCTATATGGTTTGTTCATATCCCCAAATGGGTTAAAACCATCACTAGCAAGGCCCAATCTTATGTTTTGTGGCTCTACTGTAAAATTGGGATATATCTTATCAAATTCTTTCCATGCAATTGTGTCAGCTGGATGCCTCATTTAACCATCATCAACACGCCCATCCTTGTGCCATTTCATATCATTGGTCGTATGCATTGACATGTATAGATGTTGTAATCTCGGCTTCAATGGAAAATAACGCAACACTTTTTGAGGAATCTTTTGTTTATCCCCTGAAGTGTTTTGATACATTGGTTCATCACAAATAGGACACTTATCTCACCCTTCATTTTCTTTGTAAAATAGAGCACAGTCATATTTACATGAATGGATTTTTTCATAACCCAGTCCTAGATCTTTCAAAACTTTATGAGCATGTCGATGAGTAGAAGGCAAATGATTCCCTTTCGAAAGCATCCTTTTCAAGATGCCCATGAGCTCATCAAAGCATTTGTTGGTCATCAGATTCTTTACTTTCAATTACATCAACTCCACAATCGCTGTTAGTACAGAGAAATTTTCGCAACCAGGATAAAGTTCTTTTTGTGCTTCTTTCAATAACCGTTCATACTTATCTATCTCTTGACTACGCATGTCCGACATCAAATTTTTTCCCAATGTATCATCATCAAGCAACACATCATCTTCTTCTAAAATATCCTACTCGTAATGGAGAGAGGCATAAGGATACGCATCTTTGATTATATCCATTACTTGATCATTATCACAATCAATATCATCACTTGGACTCGAGATGGAAAACATGTTAGCAGTGGAAGAACTAGATGTGGCTCCCAATCGTTCACCGTGACAAGTCCATTTAGTGTAGTTATATGACATTCCATACATAATCAAGTGTTGTCGAATTTCACTAACTGACCTCCAAGTGCAGTTATTACACTTCTGGCACGGGCACTCAGAATGACCTCGATGATTTACATGGTTTCTTGCAACTATAATAAAGTCCTCAATGCCCAATAAATAATCAGCACTAGTTCTATCAGGATTACGTATCCAATTTCTGTCCATAGTATAGTTGCTATAATTAACCCTAACATGGATATATAGAACATAAGAATTTATGCATATATAACATAAAATTTGACATAAAGATGAATCTATAAAATTATTTAATTTACTTGCTTGAATTATATGAACTTACCTTGTTGAAATTTGAATTGAAGGAAGCTCTGCAATGCAAAACTCTTACCAAAGCTCCTAAAAGATATTAAATATAATAATCAAAATTTTTTATTCAATGGAGAAACAATACAATTTAGAGAATGAGAACAATAAGTGATATCAAGTTAAGGAATTTCCTTTTTCCAATAAACAACTTTAAAGGTATTGTTGTGAACTTGTGTAGAAAAACTATGCAATTAACAATAACTATCCACAAGACAATTAAACTATGTCATGTCTTAATTATGCAAGCAAAAATTGTAGGCTACATATTAGGTACAACATTTAAATTACTACAAGAATTAATAAAAACCAATATTGTACCTTAATACTGCATATTTTAAGTAGAATATGCAAGTAAATGAAGAGACCAGAGAACCAAATCTAGCATAAACCGAAATAAAGCACTAGAACTCTTTTCTTTATTTTTTTAAAATTTAAAGTGATTTGGTGGAGGCAATTCGTATTAGATTCTTTCATTGTTCTTTATTTTTTATTTTTTTACTTTGATCATCTAGGAACCATTACGCCTTTGGCAACGTCAAATTTTTCTTCTTAGGATTTGCTGTTTAAATTCTAGTTAGAGCTTTGTTGTTTTGGGGTGTTTATTGAATATAAATTGATTGCTTGGGAACTATAAGAAGATTAAGCACCAACACTCAATAACAACCAATGAAGCTACACGTATCATAAAAAGATCATCCTACACAAGTTCTAATCGACAAAAACAGCACTTGCTATAAACAAGTTCTAATCAACAAAAACACAAGTTCCTACAACAAAAACAGCGAAAGATGCAAAAACAGCACTTTCTATAAACAGATTTCTAATCTTTTCCCATAACAACCCCCACCCTCAACGCCGAACACCTAGATGCTCTTTTTTGGATTTGGACAACTTCATATATTGCCAAACAATCAAGTCTCTCAAGTTCTTGGTCTGATTTCAAACCAATATTTTCTTCTTGCATTTATTTTTTTATCATTTGATACTCTCATCCGTTAAGCGGCTCATAATCAAAATTTTCCTCCTCTTTAGTTAGTTCTTTAAATTTTATAAAATTCTCCCAATTGCTTCCAAGTATCACTCTTCACTCATAACCTTTGAAAGTCCAGCCCCTGTCTTCTATATTAGTGAAGATGATGACAAAGCAGGCTTCTAAAAATGAAACAACAGATAGCAGATGTTCCTAACTCCTCATCAATGTATCATCTCCAATTTCAGCAAGTGTATCTCTTTCAGCTCCTCTCTCACCATCTGATGCTGACAATGCCTAATCTGAAGCATAGTCCCACTGTACTTGTACATTCAGCAACCTTATTTCTGGTCTACACTCCTTCCCACAAACATAACTACTAGATTGGTTAATCTCATCACCACATTATTCACAGGCAACTCATGAGGCACCATTCTAGGACTAACAGATCATGTTATCCCAGACATGTCATTACAACGGATTAATCTCGGCAATAAATTATTCAGAAGGAAGCTCATAACTCTAAGACATTAAATAAAGATTCAACAGAATATTAATTAGCCTTAATCATAATTCAATTGTAAACAAAATTGCTATTAAATAAAAATCAAAATACGTTTGATTGAAAAATCCCTAAATTTTAACGAAAATTTCTTTAATCGAGATAAGTAATAAGAATTAAATTATACCCATCAATAGATTCACATCTCATCAACAATTAAAAATAATTAAAAAAAGAGATATTTTGAACCTAACTTTCTCTTCTTGTGTGCTTGGGCAATTACTTCTACACGTTTTCAATTGGACAAGGGCTTGAGAAATTGCTTCTATAGAGTGCCGATGATGGAGGTTTGGGGAAAAATTTTGGGCCAAGCAATACTGCGAGCGGTGAAGCTTCACACTTCACAGGGAGGTTTGGGCCACTTGCTTCTATGGAGGTGGGAGGTGGGAGGTGGGAGGTGGGAGGTGGGAAGGCTGTTATGGAGATTTTGGGCACTGGCTTGTATGAAGGTTTGGGCACTGGCGTCTGGAGGCGGGAGGTAATTATTTGAGCATTGGCATCAAACTTTCGTGGGAGCCGGGATGCACCAATTTGTGAGAAGCATTGGGTTGAGAGGGAGGGAATTGGATTTAGGCAGAAATTATTCTTTAATTGGAGGGAATGATTTTGCATTTTGCATATATTTTTCTTTATTTCTTTTTTTTTTTTACCTTCAAATAGCTCCCTTTGTAGGCATTAAAATGAGACAAAAAAGTGGGAAATTTTTCCACTAAATATTAGATTTCTTAACCCACAAATTAGTCGTCCTTTTTGTTGGCAAAAGATATGCTTTACCCGACAAATTTTTTTGTCGGGACAAATATATATATATATATATATGTTTGTGGGCACACATTCGAAAATTTTATAATAAACTATGGCCCTACCAAAAAATGAGTTTGTGGGGAAAAGTTAATTCCGCAGACAAATATCAATTTGTCTGCGGAAATTTTGTAGGGAAAACATAAATTTCTTGTAGTGAGTAAAATTCTTAGCAAATAATTGTATCCACATGTCCGTCCAAAGTCTAAACGGGGTCCAATAATAATAAACGACCCAAGTCCAGTAAACAAAATATCCAACGATTTATGGATTTATTTAATTAATTAATTAATTATATTTATTTTCTAAAAAAGGGAAGAATGGTAAGATATTTTAAATTATGGTATTTTTATCATACCAAAACCTTACCAAAACCCAAATAGGTAAGTTTCTTTTTATACATGCAAAATGATGGAAAGAAGATAAAATTCTCAAAATTTTCCAATTCCTTCCCCTTCCCTCACCCTAGAATTCGGCCCCCTCCCCCTTGTCCCCTACACACACTTAAGCCATTTTTACAAAAAAAGAAAAGAGAAGAAGAAAGAAAAGAGATAAGAGAAGAAGAATAAGGAAAGAAGAAATAATTTTCAAAAAGGTTTTCATTCCTTTTTTTCAAGAAGCAAGGTAGGAATATTTTTATGTAAGTGATTTAAATCCCTTTATGTATTGTAATTATGTGTATGCTATGCTATATGATTTAATGTTTATGGTCATCCGGATATGAATGTAGTTTGTTCATTTGGAATGAATAAGAATTGTTGTTTATCCTACTTTGGGTGAAATTGAAGAATGTTTATGGTTTTAAATCCTTTGAGATTAAACCTAAGAAATAATGTTTTTCGTTTTAATTCCTTCGGGATTAAACCTATGAATGAATGTAGGGTTTCGACCATTTGAGCTTACCGGAATATGAATGTTAGCATGGTTTACTTACATTTAATTGCGATATATAAATTGGGATTTTCATATTTGTAAATGATGATATTCCTATTGAGTTTTCTCCAAACTCACCCTTCTCCCATTCTTAGATTGATTGTAGGGTTGGATGAAGGCTTGATGATGAAGGGATTGAGTCATGGGAAAAAGTGATTTCGATCAAGAAGAAGAATAAATGACAATTGTGTTATATTGTTATGATTTCTGAATTTTATATGTTATAAGATGTTTTTGATTTGATTGTCAATTTTTTTATGTGGCACGAACTTGTTTGGAACCCTATAAATGATATTTTAAACTTGATGAATGTTAGAGGATGTTTAAAGGGTTTAATGTTGACCGAGATGTATCTGTCCAGAATTTCCATCTTGCAAGTCCAGTTTCCAATGGACGTCCTGAATGGTAGACTTCAGGTTTTGAGATGAAATTTGGTAGAATTGATGACCTATCAATTTCAGTCCTTTGAAACTTAGAATCACCTTGTTCGAATATCTGTAGAGCAAGATATTCAAATTTTGGTGATGATGGACAGTTCTACTCGGGAATCTGTCTTCCATGTTTTAGAGGTTGATTTGAAGACCTTACATATTTTATTAAATTCTGAATTTTGGATATAAGTTGATATATTATGTTATTTTTTATTCCTAAAAATATTAGAATTTTTCAAGGCCTTTTGATAGGAAAAAATATGGGATTTAAAATGAGTCTGAAAGCTATCTAGCTTATGTTTCTTGTATACTTTGATTCCCTTTTGATTACCTTAACCATTTCCTAAAATTGTGAAAATTTTAGAATGTATTTGATGGATGAGTTATGATTATTTGGTTAAAACTTCGTAAGCTTTTATGACCCTTGTGTTGCTCATTTGAGTGTATAAGAAAAAAAGGGCATTAACCTTATATTACAATTATGTACTCTAGGGGTTTAGACTTTCATTGAAATCCTCTAAGAATTGATAACGTCTATATTAGAGCCCATGTAGTTGATAAGTTCACATTTGTAAACTATTTGAATAATATCTAGAATTCCGCAAAATTTTAGTTTATTTTTAGTTCTTAAATGGTAAGAAGATGAGAGACGAACTGAGGCCTCGTAAAGGAGGTTTTGGGGCGTCAAAAGTTAGGCCTAAATACATTTAATTCTCTTGTTGTTTCAAAAAAAAATTTGAAATCCGGTCTGGTGGCCTGGGCGAATGCCCATGCCATTAGATTGGCGTTCGCCCCTCTCGCTGTAGATTTACCTGCAGCGATCCCAGTGCATTAGGCAAACACCCGATTTCATAACAGGTGTTCACCCAGGGTCCATAAGGGACAGACCCGCCCCAAATTAAAGGGGCGTCTGTCCCTTTTCTTTCAAAAAAACTCTACACATTATTTTTTCAAACCAAAAAGAAGTGAAAATTTCACCTACTGTTTTTCACCATTCCCTCCTCAATTCACACACGAATTACACTTACCCTTTTATTAAGTTTGGTTTGCATTGTGCAACTCACATCATCAAAGTTTTTTCTTCAAGGTATGATTTTTTTCCACCATCTTAGTTATGCTTTTTGGCTTGCAATTTTCTTAGAATTTCTATGATTAATTGAGGAGTTTAGGCTTAGGTAGATGATGGATTAATGTTGTTGTGTTTTGAATCGGAAATTTTGGGCAAGATTCAAGGTCCCAATCTATTTAGATTCGAATAAAAATAAAGTGCCTTCAAAGTGTTCGACGAAATGACTAGGAGGATGTTCTTGTGCAATTAGGGCTAGCATTTAATTGGGCATTGTTGATACATTTTTAGGCTTGTCAATTATGCATGCATTCAATGGAATTGCATTAGAAAATTAACCAAAAGACTTAGCCTCATATCAGGGCAATATGGCATACCATAGCTAGGCATCGGCAGCCTCCGTCCCCACTTTCGTCTATCCCAAATGGCCTCTGTTCAACCTCAAATTTGAACATGTTACAGAACAATCTATGTAGTTATAGGCGTCCAAAGATGGCTTGGGAAAACTTCACTATTTCCTCACGTTTCCAAGTTGTGAAAATTCTTGGTCGGTTTCGTTCTGCAACAATAAATGAACTTTCTTTTTGGTATTTTAAGGTGTACACCACATTTTATTAACATATTACCCATTCAACATTTACCATACGCCTTTTTATTCCGAGCATGATAGGATTATTACATGAATGCCTCTATTCGTCATCTCTAGTCTATTATAGACAAAGTAAAATAGTTTGGGGGTAATTTCCATTTCATGCTCATTTCCCTTTTATCAACTATTTTACTAATGTTCTCTACTTCCTATGTCTCTATAGGGACGAAATTTCGCCCAAACGCAAAGCCACTGACAAAGAGAAAGGAAAAGGGCAGGCGATCGGACCTTCTACACGACATAGACATGTAGATGAGCCAACTGATGACGGGGACATACTGCGGTTTCAAACAGAGGAAATCAAAGAGCGTTATAAAACTAAGTAGGCACAAAAGAAATGTTACAAAGAATGACAAGTAACAAGGAAGGACTTCTCGAACCATTTATTGGAATAAGTAATACATCACTGTGTGTGGTACAAGGTGGTCGGTGCTCAGCACACAGCATACCCTACTCTTGTTAGGAAATTTTTTGCCAACTTCAACACGAACATTGAGTCTCCCAATAGATACAAGACTTGGGTGCGGGGTAAGTGGATACGATTCAGCCCCGCAATGATCGAGCGGTATTATGGTCTAACATGCACTAGGATAGATCCTCTCCCCACTCCGCAAGAACAACACATGGCACTAGTGGCCATATTTGTATATGGTAGAGATGATGTTTGGCCATTGGGCATTCCTCGGTTCATGCATGATAGGCTTACCAAGGAGTTACGAATCCTACATATCTTCGTTAGCTCCAACATCGATTCCACCAGACAGAAGACAAAATTTAATGAGAATCGGGTAATATTGTTATACCATATGGCATGGCTCTGCAAGTTAGACTTGGAGGCTCATATCTTTGAGTTTATTAGAGAGTTAGCTACTGAGGTAGACCCCCCAATGTACTATTCAATTTTCTTGTCTTATCAGTGGAATTTGTCTAACTCAAGGAGTACCCACACTATCCACTGAGGAGGCCGAGCCCCCTGCAAACCTTATTGAATGCCAGTAGTGCCAAAAATTTAAAGAACAAGATAAAAGCCAGCAGTAACAGAGTACCGCCTGTCCCGGCAGTGAAGGATGATGATGATTATCATGATCAGGCACCTCTTGCACTAATCGCCAGTTCAGACATCAGTATTCAATTAACGCAGCTACTGGTGGTTTAGATAGAGATGGGTATAGCAATTGGCAGCATATAGAGCGCAGTCTTACACAAACAACAAACCCAGGAGCGGAAATTGCAGCACGCCGACGCTCGGACTCGATCAGACAAGCGTACCTTAGAGTACCAATACAATGCAATGCACAATCAGATGTGTTGGATTAGGAGTCTTACAGAGACCATTGATGAGACCATCGCCCAGATGTCAGGAATCATCTTCAAGATTTTAGAGACTATTGAGTCCTTTCGACCTCGCACATCATCAGAACCACTCTACCAGTCAGATCCATCCTCTTCACAATTACCTTCGAAAAGTACCTGATTTTTTCCTCCTTTATTTTTGCTTTATTTTTCAATTACATTGGCGACATTGTAATGTTTTAGTTTGGGGTGGGATAAGTATTAGGATACTTATAGGAATATCTTGAACATCTTATTTGTCTAGTTATTGTTGAACATCTTACTGCCAATGATGATTATATTTATTTGAAGTGGAGTACGCTTTTAGTTAGAATAGTAGACAACACTTCAACTCAGGCTTTTACCTGAACACTTATCCATGTTAGACTAGATTAATAGAGCACGTAGCCACTATTAACTTATCACTTATATGGGAACATGACTTACTTGTATGGGTTGATATTGTTGACTTAGGATTATTGTGAAAAATCTCGTTCCCAAATCCTTAAACTAGTAACCAAACTGTTTCTGTTTGGGGGTGTTAAAGTTAGTACGTGTGTTCGTAGAATTTTGATGGTTTGGATTTTCTGGGTCTTCTATTTGGTTGAATAGGTTCTACTCAAGGAATCTAAATAGGAAACTAATCAATGCTGAGAATCGGAAAAAAAAAATAAAGAAAAGAAAAAGAGAAAAATTACATATTCACTTCTCTTATAGCTTGTGTGACTCAAGCAATTAAGCTTGTTAGGGTATCTTAAAACCTGGTGCCCTATGGTCGTCTGACTTGAGAGTTATCGACCCAAAACTGGCTATATCGGTCACATAGAAAGCTTACGGGAGAGAAGTATTGCACACAAGATGTAAGAATGTGTTGGATAAAGGGCCACATACTATTTTAACAATTGAGCTGGAGGGAGAAGGGCATGCTTTAACTAAATTTCTGGAAAGGCCGCGGGTGGTTAAACATGGGCTTGGGGTTCTGGCCTAAAAATGTGAGCTCAACCCTGTCTTTTTTTTTTTTTTTTTGTTACTAGGAAAAGTTTTATATATAGTCTAAAAAACCAAATTATTTCCCAAAATATTGTCTAATTTTTTTTTTCACAAAAATGCTATATTTTCATTGTTATTTTTTTACCACTATTTTGTAACAAAATTGTTACATGTGTATTTTCGCCACTATCGCTAGCATAACGCCACTATCACCGCCACCACTAGACCATCAACACTTGCTTCCACAATAAACTAGCACCTGCAAAATCCTAGCACATCTCACCGACCAACACCACACTTAGAATCGAGAGTCCACACCACCACCGCTACCTGTCTACACCATAAACCACCACAATCCCCATCAACATGGATCTACACCGCTACCACTTGGTGTACACTACTACCTTATCACACCACCGCCATCATCCGCATGCACCTCCATTGAAATCGCAAATCACCGCCATAAAAATCAACACCACCAAATCCCATCTCACCACAACCTCCGCCGCCGCCACCATTTGACCACCCCCAAAGCACCACCACCTTTACCCTCACAAACGTAAAATCTATCACTAAATAAATCAAAATAAATATATATATATACCACACACATATGTACACCAAGTGTGTGTGTGTATATACACACACATACACACACACACAATTTTAGAGACTGATAGAAATTTTAGAAAGGGATTATTGAAATTTTAGAGAGAAACTGACGGGAATTTAGAGGTAGAAAGTGAGAGATTTTATGTTTCTACTATACAATATTTTAAAAATATAAAATAGGTGAACACTAATTGTGGAATTTGAGAAATTAAAACAATAGGTAGCATAATTGCCTCTTTTATTATTGTTGAACATGTATTATTTAATTAAGTGTGACCTTTTTCTTCATTTGTAACTTTCATCCCTTCGGAGTGAACATTTTTTAAAACTGCGTGTAACCTTTTTTTGAGTGTGTGTGAAACCCTCTCTTTTTTTTTCTATTTTTCTTTTTTAATATTGACCTAGGTGCTTAGTTTATTGACTTCAATGGCATTCTAGTAGTGTTTGTGACCTTGTTTTTTGTCGCTTCGACCTTTTATAATTCAGTTATTTGGTCCTTTAATTAATTCTGTTAAATTTATCTTGCTAGTGTATCGTTCTCTTTTTATATGATGAGTATGTTTGTATTTAAATTTTTATGACATGTTACTAACTTTGTGAAAAGGTCACATAACATGTGGAAAGTCACATCCACCAAAACAAGGGCACATACAAAAGGTCACATTCAATGCCAAAAATGTTACAAATATTTAGAAATACTAGTCCGCGGCCCATACGTTGCACGTGTTTTATGTGTAATATTGTTTTTTAATCTGTTTGAAGTTAACATTATGATAGATTGTATTATTAGTATAAACAATAGTCCAATCTATAGGGAACAAATTGTTTGTCATAAACATGAAATTTACTGACAACAATAATATATAGAACAAAAATGTACCAAACTAGTAAATTCCAAAATACACTCTACTAAATCTTGCAATTACTAACATTCATTCCAACCAAGAATAAAAAATTTTATTCACACTCAAGCTTCTGTAAGTACAATTTCTTTGCTCTCAATTTTTCAACTACAATTCAAAAAGTACTATCGCTTATCAATTTTGTCACAAACTATAAAAATCCAATTACACATAAATTTCATCTTCCTAGCACATTATTCTATACAATAATCATTGTTCTTTTTAATTTCACTCTTTATTGTCTAATCTTTCTTTTTTTAGAGTTCAAGATGGCCAATAATAGCAATGGCAACAAGATCGTAAAGCCATTGACAGTAATAGTAACAAATATTTCAGTATGCACTGAGAATCACACGTGTGTTGAAAACTGTAACATCAATCTCAAACAACGTTGGAGAAGACAAGGATACCAAATCAATAATTTTCAATTGCTATATGACTATAGAGGACATTTTGGCTTTGTATTCCTTGAATTTTCTAGACATGGAAGGATTGAAATCTGCCATGTCATTTGATATTTCTTTTGCAAAAAAAAAAACTAAGGAAAATCAGAATGGCAGACAACATGAGAAGAAATAGATGAACTTTTTGCATGCATTGCATTCGAAGAAGACTACACCACAAATGATATAGTTGGGTGTAATCTAAACTACAATAGAGATCTCATATCTATACTAGATATCCAAATGGAATAAGCAAGACATTATAAAATGGTTCTCTAATTTCCAACAAACTCTATATTCAATAGTCTAAAACATCCAGTGTTCACAATTTGTTTCAAAAGTTCAGCTCTAATTCAAATGGTAGACAAACATGAGGTTTACTACTGTCCCTATCTTTGTCCTTTAATTTTTATACACATAATAATAAATTTATTCACATTTTTATACTTTACTAAATCTACCATATATAATTGAAATAATAGGAACCATAGAAAAATCTGAATCCACAAACCTCGAGTTTATAGATATGGTTGATAACAGCCTTACAATCTATTTTAAACTACGGACGATGAAGATCTACATAGAAGAGCTACATGGTACAATTAATGATTGAAGGCTTATTCTTTGTTTTATTATTTTCCAATTCAAATAAATGTATTATATTTAATAAATTTACTATTATGAAAAAGAAGTGATTGGTGGTATTATAAGTTGAAACTGTATGTTTGTATTTAGTTCAATGATGTTTAGTATTTTAAGAATTTGTAGAAAAGAGTAAATTTTTAAATTTTTTGCTCTTAGTGAATTACTGATAAGTAATTGTAGGTATTGTGAAGGTGTAATACTTTGACTTGTAGTGTTTGTTACTTGGTATGTTGTTTGACATGGGGAAAGAATATTGGTTTTTTAAGTTTTGTGTATGTGTTTGTGTTTTCATACATTGAGAAAACTAGAAAATTTTTTTGTATTCATAACTACAAAGTTTTGTACGTGTTTATTATTTAAGAAGAAATATTTTAAAAAGAATTTTGTTCATTGAAATTAATAAGAAATGTTTATTATATGAAATTTGAAGTATTTTTTATCCATAGGGTTTTCATTTTCATTTTTATTTTTTCTATAGTCTTTAAGTAAATTTTTTTCCCATCGAACATCAATGTTTTATTGCTTTAGGTTTTTAAACATCAATGTTTTTTTCCTTTAGGTTTCAATGACTCTTTCGTGATAATAAATTTGGTTATTTCTTAAATCTTCTAACATGAAGTGTTCTTGTGGAGAACTTTGTAATGTTCTTTTTTTCACGTATTGTCTTACTAATGAATTGGATAACTGCCATTGGATAACTATCACGCTTGGTTCTTTGCAGTGTTCTTCTTTGTGCTTGTATCATTATATTTTATTTAAATATTATTTTCAAAGTTAGTTTGAAGCCATGTACGAGTGAATTGAAATTTAATGAATATAAATAAGTTACACAAGACAAAGATACTACGTATAATACATTCAATTCATTTATTCACATAAGACAAAGATGCTACTTAGCAACATAAATGTTTAATATTTTCATTATTACATGATTAAAAATGAAACACTGCCATTGTTATATCCTATCGTGGAAAATATAAAACTTCAAAACACACCACATTGTCAAATGTGTAAAGGAATGTTTTTGCTGATCTAATATGAATTACATTTGATGGTGCATGTGATCAAAATAGTTCAAATAGTAGCTTCTACAATGTGATATGAAGCTTTGGAAAACCTGGAGATGATTACATAATTTTTTTCCTCCATGTATTCACTTCCATCTTTATTTGTTTTCTTTTTAGCTGGAACGGGTGGATCTGAACTTTGAAATATTGATCTTTTTGCCGATGGTGGTGCTGGTAGAAGTTCGGTGTGGGTTTGGTTCGAGCATTCATCTTTATGAATTGGTGTTTTTCCTTTGTTTTTGTTTTTGTCTTCTCCCATAGTGAGTGTTGTAGAAGAACTGTAATGAAAAGCACCTCAAACTTAATATATGTTGAATGTGGATCTTTCAGTATAGCTTTGATATAGAAATTTTTTTCTTTATTTGTTATAAGACGTGCCAAATCAAGAATGTTAGACTCGGGATTCTATTTAAGTAAAAGCATTTGAATTATTGAAAATGTAAATCTATTAAGAAATATCATATTATTTGAAGTTGTGTATGCATCTTTACCAGGGTTGAGTGCTCCATCTATGTTTTTGCAGTGCATGAAAAAAATGTTTCAGCTGGATCTCGTATTGCTGAAGCATAGATATAGCCTCCAGGTATACTTTTGCTCTACATTAATATCTATTTGAACAAGTTAACATTATTAACAATAAAATTATGAAATTGGAAGTTCTTAAGTATCAATTGTTAACTGAAAACAAAGTTTCAACCCCATCCTACTAGTTGTTGTCCGTACTAACGCTCTTATGAGCGGTTTAGTAAGCGGACCAGTCAAATTCTCATTTAATTTTACATAAGTGAGTGAAATTATTCCATCTTTAATTGATTTTCTCATATAGTCATGTCGTAGACTCATGTGTCTATACTTACCGTTATACACTTCATTGTACGCCCTAGCTAAAGTAGCTTGACTATCACACAAGATAGATATAGAAGAATTATTCTTCTATCCCAATAGGATTTCATACATTAAATCCCTAAGCCATTCAGCCTCTTTTCTGATTTTGGCCAATGCTACGAATTTGGATTCCATAGTTGAGTGTGCAATGCACATTTGTTTCTTAGATTTCCAAGAGAATGCACCTCCTCCAAGAGTGAATACCCAACCTGAGGTGGATTTATTCTAACTTACACTAGATATCCAACTAGCATCAGTAAATCCTTCTAGGATTATCAGAAATTTAGAATATGGGAGACTTGGTTTCCTTGGTCTTCTTCAAATAACCAAGAACCCTTCCAATAGCCTTCCAATTTTCTTCACTTGGATTGCTAGTAAACTTACTAAGTTTACTAATTGCAAATGCTATATCGGGTCTTGTGCATTGCACAGCATACATAAGACTTCTTATAACACTTGCACATTCAAGTTGTGCTATTACTCTTCATCATTCTTTACAAGTTTTAAACTTGGATCAAACGAGGTATTTACCTCTTTGATGTTCAAGTTATTGAACTTTTTGATCACATTCTCAACATAATGCGATTGGTTCAACATATAATCCTCACTAGTCTTGGTGACCTTGATACCTAATATGGTATCCACTTGACCAAGATCTTTCATGTTGAATATGGAAGATAGAAATCTCTTTGTTTCTTTTATACCTTGTATTTGATTACTTACAATTAACATGTCATCCACGTATAAACAAATAAGCACAAACATAATTATCACAAACTTTTGAATATAAACATTTATCAACACTATTATGTGTAAATCTAAATGATATTACTGCTAAGTCAAATTTTTCGTGCTATTTCTTTGGTGCTTGTTTTAATCCATATAATGATTTTACTAATTTGCATACTTTATGTTCATTTCTAGGTAGAACAAAACCTTTCGGTTGTTCCATATAAACCTTCTCATCGAGATCCCCATTTAAGAACGTCGTCTTAACATCCATTTGATTTAAAGGTAATGTGAATAAAATCATAATCAAGATTATTCGTGCAACTGGTGCATACGTGTCAAAGTAGTCTATTCCTTCCCTTTGTCGATACCCTTTGGCCACTAACCTAGCTTTAAAGGTATTAAGAGTACCTTATGCATTGTAGTTCCTCATAAATACCCATTTACAACCTATATAGTTTTTGAGCCGAGTGGTAAATCGACTCATTCCCAAATATTTTTTGACATTATTGAATCCATATTCATCATTTATAGCATTTTTCTAAAAGATACTATCTCTTGATGACATTGCTTCTTGATAAGTTTTAGGATCGGTTTCCACTTGAAGAACATACGGAGTAGTTCTTGTGACGCTCTTTTCATTTCCTTAAACCAAATAGAAGAAAATAAGTTGAGAACAAATTTCATTTGGTATTAGCACTTTATCCTTTCGAGCTCTTTTACTTCTACAAAGTTCATTTGTATCATTATCATTGGAAGGTGTTTCTACTTGTGACCTTGTAGAACTAGGAGTCTCCACTTGAGATTCCCTTAAAGAATTATTATTCAAAGATAATATATTTTCAAAGATCTCTATGTCTCAGGATTCAATTATAACATTGGCTTCCAAATTTAATAAACGATATGTCTTGTTGTTTTGAACATAACCTACAAAAGCGCACTCAATCCCTCTAGGACCCAACTTAGTCATTTTAGGATATGTGTTCTTGCAATAAGCAAGACACCCAACACTTTGAAATAACCAATATTTTGTTTTCTTCCTTTCCACAATTCATAGGGAGATACCTTTAATCTTCTAGAATGAATCCTATTAACTATATGCACTTAACAAAGCTTCACCCCATAAATTAAATGACAACTTAGAGTTTAAAAATATAGCATTTATCATCTCAATTAATGTCCTATTCTTTCTCTAGGCCAAACTATTTTGTTCGGGGTGTTCTAGGACCACTATATTGATGTATTATGCCATGTTGTTCACAAAAAAGATTAAATTCATTAGAGAAGTATTCACCTCCTCTACCACTTCTAAGAATTTTAATCTTTCTATTTAATTGGTTTTCTACTTCGGTTTTGTATATCTTAAATATACTAAAGGCTTCAACCTTATGCATCATTAAATAGATTTAACAAAACCTGGAATGATCATCTATGAATGTTATGAAGTATTTATTACCTCCTCTAGTTAACATCTCATTTAATTCACATATATCAGAATGAATTAACTCTAATAAGTTAGAGGTCCTTTCAACACTATGAAAATGTTTCTTAATTATTTTAGACTTAACACATAATTCACATTTATTATGTTCTATGTTTTCACATGAAATCATTTTAATTTTTATCATTCTTTTTATAGTAGAGTAACCAATATGTCGTAGTCTATCATGCCATAAAGAAATAGACTCAACAACATAATTCAAATTTGTAGTTTTATTAATATCATTTTCGACATTACGAAGTTTGACCATTCCATCACTAGAATAGCCTTTTCTAACAAATACACTATTATGGAAAAGTACAGGTTTGCCCGACTCATATACGGACTTAATTCCTGATTTTTCCAACAAATCCCTACTTACAAGATTTCTATTCATATCCGGTACATGTAAAACATTTATCAATGTGATCTTCTTGCCGGATGTGAAATGTAAGTCTACACTTCCTTTGCCAACAACCTTGGATTGAACTTCATTACCCATTTGAATGTGTTCATCATCCACCTCTTGATAGGTTTTGAAGAGAGACCTATCATAGCAAACTTGTATGGTGGCACAAGTATCATACCACCAACCTTGAACTTTTCCTTTGATGGTATTGACAATATTCACAGTATCAACAATATGTTTGGTGTTAATGGAGTTTACATTTCCTGTTTGTTTTGGTTGTTTACGATTCCTACACTTAGGGGCATAATGTCCGTGTTTGCCACACACATAACAAGAAACCTTGGATTTTTTCTTGTTATTGTTGTCTTTGTTGCAGTTTGAGGATTTCCTTTTCATGAAATCCTTGTTTTATTTGTCGGCTTGATCCACGGCATGGTCTTTGGATGTCTCATCATGAGAATGTTCATTCCTATCTCGTACCCTTGATTCTTCCTCAATTCCAAGATCCTTTTGAATCCCTTGCAAAAAGTAATCCTCGGAACTATGAATAATTTTCTTTCTATAACCTTTCCATGCTGATGGCAACTTAGCAATAATTGCACCAACTTGGAAAGTTTCAGGAATTTCAATCTTAACGAACTTCATTTTGTTGACAATAACTTGCAACTCATGTACTTATCCTAACAAAGGTATGTTAACCAAAAATTTGAAATCAAAATATTTAGAAATCAAAAAAAAATTTAGTACCTTCTCTCGGCCTTGTATTTATTTTCCAATGCATTCCATATCTCCCTTGCCAAAGTGGTGTTTGTGTAGAGATCATAAAGGCAATCAGAGAGAGCATGCAAGATGTGTCATCTGCATATAAACTCATCTTCTTGTCTCTTCTTCCTTTTGGCCTTTATTGCATCAGAATCATTTGGGGTTGGTTCTGGCAATGGTGCCAAATCTAGATCCAAAATATAGAATATCTTCAAGGTGGTGAGAAGGAATTTCAACTTTTCATTCCATCTAGTAAAGTTAGTTCCATCGAACCTATCAAGCCTCACAAGGTCTTGATTCATCACTTTGATTGTAGCCATCGTAGTCTCGTTCTTCCCACAAAATTATTGTTTGAGATTGTTGTACAAAGAAGAGGATGGAGAACAAAACAAAAGGATAAAAAATTCACCACAGGGAAGGTTTGAACACGATTTTCAATCGATGTCCTCAAACGAAATTTGCCACCACCGAGATAAGTGCTTGATGGCTTTAATGGCAAATAGTTTACAGGAATAAACAAACATTTAAATCAAGTTCAAATCAAGCAAAGTGAATGTGAATAAGAACTTGAAGAACACTTTATAAAATTTGAGTTTTGATCTTTGATTTATATGTAAGTATATGTATTTGATGTTAATCATTATTTTTCCAACTTGAAAACTATCTATATTTATAGATTATCAAGTCTAATACACAAATAGGTGACAAAACCAAGCCAAAGTTGTCAAAACCTTTCAAAACACTGCCAGAATTTCAAAACCAACGGTCACTACAATTTTGTACTGGGCTAACACCCATTAAAAACCTGGGCGTTCGCCTAGTACAATAATTTGGCCTCTATTACCAAGAAATGAGGCTAGGCGAATGCCCATGCCCAGCCTAAAATTTCTACTAAAATTTTGGCATTCCTCTTTTGTCTTCGAGTTTTGCTTTGGGCATTTTTTCAACTACTTGATATCCCCTCTTAGATGTTTGAATCCAAATTACTTATTATTATATAAATTGAAAAATATTAATATTTAGCACTTATCCCACCTAAAAATACAAATTACAAACCAAAAGAATTGAAATATAATGCACTGAAGTGAATCCGCATTGTAAGCAATGTTACTTTCAATATATTCATCCGTTTCAATTAGGAAAATATTATATTCGAATTCAAAACTGGAAGTCTCCTCACTCATCATCATTTCACCGTTGTAAATTTTGGTTCCTGTCAAGTAATTCAATTAAGGTGTTTTTTTACAGTGCAACATCTTCTATCATTGTTGTAATATTCATAAGGATACATTGGAAGGATTTTATTACCGAAAAGTAACAAATTCAGTGACACAGAATGTCGAAGAGGTAAGTAATGCAATGCTTATTTTAGATTTCAGATGGGATCATTATTTTGAATCTAATTGTTACTTAATATTAATTGAGTAAAGACCTGTTGTTTGAGTAGAAGACAATGATAACGAAAATTTTCCATGAATCGTGATTACTGTTAGCTAATTTTATGTTATTATTCTACAAGTGTACGGATTGCACAAGTAATATAATAGATTTAGAGTTCAAGTATTGTACCCACAGAGATTTAGATAGTTCTACACAATTGAATTAACCTTAACCGAATCAAATTAACTTTTGAAATTTGGTTTCTTAAACTAACTAAAATATGAACTAAGAATAATTAAATAATTATAACTCAAATAATTAAAAGATTAAATTTATGACGAATTACTTTAAATTTGGGATAGAAAAGTACTAGGATCCCAATTCCACTTATAGTTATTAATTCATCTATCTTGATTCTTGATTTTGATAAAGTACATCAGTTATGACGAACAATATCTCTAAATTTTTTAATAGTTTCTCTTGAATAAAATTAAATCTTTTCATATGTATGACCTGACTATATATCTATGACGAATGCGAATACACAAGAATGCATTAAGTTGCAATGGATAATTAAATATTACATAAAGCATAGCGGTATATCTCTATCCCCTATTGGACTTTAAGATAATTAAAATTATGTCTAGCTAGTTTTCAATCTCTCGATAGTAAAACAAACCACAAGAATCATACAATTACTACATATATAATAATAGATGAAAAGAATTCAAAATTAATTATTCAAAACTATATTAATGCAAATTGTCAAAAATCGAGTTTCCAGATAGAAAAATTAAACTACAAGTTTCATCGTAATCCTAGCACAAAAAGTATTTAGCCTAATATACTAAGAAGAAGAAAACAAAAAAAAAAATTAGATAATTCATGACTCGGAGAAGAAGAAAACTCAAGAGACTTGATCTTGATCTTCGTTGAATTCTCGAAAGAATAATTCTTGACCTTCAATTCTTGTTTATTCTCTTGTTTTTCGCAAAAATTTCGGCTCTCCAATTATGAGTTTAGAACTCATAAATATAGTTCCATAATAATGCCAAAAGGATACCAAAAAATCATTAAAATTCAGTCCCAAAAGATTTTCTAATTGGATTCAAACTCAAAAGGTAACAAAATCCGCGGTTAGACTTTTTACACTGGCCGATCACCCAGTGCATTCCCGAGCAATCGGTCAAGCCACCAAAGTAGCCTCAGCAATTTTCATCTGAAGTTGGGCATTCGCCCAGCTATGAGCTAGGATGTTCACTTAGCTTTATTTTTTCAAATTTGCACCTTTTAGTCCTCCAACTTTGATTTGTGTCTTCTTTAGTCCTCAAAACTTTCAATAGCCTCCAAAATGGTCCCTCAAGTTCCAATTGATTCCCCATTCTTCTGAAACATCTTCCAATTTATTGCTCTTTCATCCATTCTTCTCCAATTTCTTATAATCTTTCATCCATTCTTCTCCAAAATTGAAATACAAAGATTAATACACTAAATTAAGTAGAAAATCTATAAAATGACAAGATAAAAGCTTAGTTTAAAAGCTCGAATAAGTGCACAAAATGTATTTATCAAACCCCCAACTAAACCTTTATTCGTTCTCGAACAAAAACAAAACTAAAATACAAATTTAAACTAAGCTAAGAGAATATGCTTGCTAACTCTCAGCCACTTGTTAGAAGGAAGTGCAGCTTGATTGTCGGGGGAATCAATGGGAAGGAAAAAATAAGGTAGATTATTTTATTCTATTTCCTCATTTGGTAACCTTCCCGACCATGATTTTTCTTTTCTCTAGGTATTTCATTGCGAAATATGAAAGAAATAAGAAATTTTATTCTACTAAGTGTCAAAATGCATCTTTCTTCTTGGAAAAAACTCTTTCTCTTGCCGTTGTTGGTGGTTTAGTAAGTCTGTGGGAAGGCAGTGGAAGAGAAAGTAGCTGCGATTGCTTGAGTTCAATCAGTTGAGGTTGGTTTGGTCGAGTCAATGTTAAGTTTCTTACTAAATGCCTCAAGTTCGAATATAAAGCAATACTTTTAGAAAGATATTAACAACATCACAAATAATTTTTTTTTTAATCTGATGCTCGACCTTTAGTGTGTGTGATTAGCCGAATATTGAACTTACACCTATATTAGACTACGACCAATATTGTGTTCTTGATATTTTTATAATCCCAAACCCATTGTAGTTATTTATTCCTTACACCTCTCGTAAATCATCACACTTCTAATAATTTTCTCTGCAATCGCGAGGTGTTCTAGCGAATTTGATTCCTATTGATCAATACAATACTTTTTCAAATAAAGTTGTGAAAATTAAAAGCTTGTATTCCTAGAACTGGGATGGTGAGCGATTTCTAAATTCTCATATACACTCTTTGAGGTTTTAACCTAGGAAAGCACCTTTAGCTCTTTTTATTTATTTAACTAATATAAACAGTCTTACATCTTGTGTGCAATACTTATCTCCCGTAAGCTTTCTATGTGACCCATGTAGCGAGCTTTGGGCTGATAACTCCCAAGTCAGATGACTATAGGTCACCAAGTTTTAAGATACCCTAACAGACTTAATTACTCGTGTCACACGGGCTATAAGAGAAGTGAATATGTAATTTTTCTCTTTTTCTTTCTTTCTTTCTCTCTCTTTTTTTTTTTGAAGTGACTAGTGCCCGGTTTAGATTCCTTGACTAGAACCTATTCAATCAAAGATAAGTCCCAGAAAACCCAAACCATCAAAATCCTATAAACACACGTACTAACTTTAACACCTCCAAATAGTTTGGTTACTAGTTTAAGGATTTGGGAACGAGATTTTTCACAACAATCCTAAGTCGACAATATCAACCCATACACTCAAGTCATGTTCTCTTATAAGTGATACGTCAATAGTAGCTACATGATCCATTAATCTAGTCTAACATAGATAAGTATTCATGAAAAGCATGAGTTAAGGTGTTGTCTAATATTCTAACAAAAAATTGCACTCAACTTCAAACAATTATCATCATCATTGGCGATAAGATGTTTAACAATAACTAGACAAATAAATTTGGATTTTTTTAACAAAAATTTTAGTTATATAGACCTGAATATTAAGCAAATGAAAGATAATCCTATAAGTATCCTGATACTTATCCCACCCCAAACTAAAACATGACATTATTCCCAATGTAATAGTAAAAAAAAGCAAATACAAAGGAATAAAAGATCAGATACTTTTTGGGGATAAATGTAAAGATGATGGCTCTGGCTGGTAGAGCGGTCTTGCTGATGTGGAAGGTCGAAAGGACTCAATAGTCTCTAAAATCTTGGAGACGGTTCTCGACATCTAGGCCACGGTCTTATCAATGGTCTCCATACGCCTCCCTATCTAACCTATCTGATTTTGCATTAGGTTGTATTGGTACTCCAAGGTACGCTGGTCTAATCAAGTCTGAGTGTCGGCGTGCTGCAAATCCTGTACCTGCCTATTCAAAGAGCGCAAGTCACTTTGCATAGCCACCTAGGTCTGCTGTATGTGTAAGACTGTGCTCTATATGCTGCCAATTGCTCTACCATCTCTATCTAAGCCACTACTAGCTGTGCTAACTGAATGCTAATGTCCAAACCAGTGGCTGGAGCTGGCAGTGGTGCTGGAGGTGCTTGATTATGATAATCCTCATCCTCCTCCACTGTCGGGACAGGCAGTATTCTATTACCACTGGCTTTTATCTTAGTTTCAAAATTTTTGACAATGTTGGCATTCAACAAGGATGCAGGGGGCTCGAACTCCTCAGTAGGCAATGTGGGTACTTCTTGAGTTAGATAGATCCCGTTGATATGACAGGAAAATTGAATAGTACGGTGGAGATCTACCTCAGTGGCTAACTCTCTAATAAACTCAAAGATATGAGCCTCCAAGTCTAACTTGAGAAGCCGCGCCAGATGGTATAACAAGTATGCCTAGTTCTAATTAAATTCCGTCCTCTGTCTGGTGCGATTAATGTTTGAGATGACAAAGATGTGTAGGATTCGCAACTCCCTGGTAAGCCTATCGTGTATAAACTGAAGAGTGTCCAATGGCCAAGAATCATTTCTACTGTAAAGAAATCTGGCCATCAATGCCATCTCTTGCTCAGGCGAAGTGGAGAGATGATCTATTTCTGTGCGTGTCAGACCATAATACCGCTCGATCATTGCAGGGTTGAATCGTATCCACTTACCCCGCACCCAGGTCTTGTGTCTATGGAGAGACTCTGGGACATCAATGTCCATGTTGAAGTTGGCAAAAAATTCCCTAACCAGAGTAGGGTATGCTGCATATTCAGCACCTGCCACCTTGTGCCACCCATAGTACTGTATTACCTGTTCCAATAAATGGTTTGAAAAGTCCTCCCTCGTTACTTGGCATTCTTTGTGACATTTCTTTTGTGCCCACTTAGTTTTTTAATGCTCTTTGATTTCCTGTGTTTGAAACCGCGGTATGTCCCCATCATCAGATAGCTCTTCTACATGTCTATGCCGTATAGAAGGTCCAATGACCTTTCCTTTTCCTTTTTCTTTGTCAGTGGCTTTGCGTTTGGGCGGCATTTTGTACCTATAGAGACATAGGAATTTGAGAATTATTAGTCTAAGAGTTGAAAAATGGAAAAGTGGAATAAAATGGAAATCACCCCCAAGCTAATTTATTTTGTTTATAATGGACTAGATATGACGAATAGATGCATTCATGTAAGAATCTTGTCATGCTCGGAATAAAAGGTGTAAGGTAAATGGTGTATGTTTAATATGTGAATAAAATGTGGTGAACACCCTTAAATTACCAAAAAGAAAGTCCATTTATTGTTATAGAACGAAACTGACCAAAAAATTTCACAACCGGGAAACATGAGAAGAAAGTGAAGTTTTCCCGAGCCATCTTCGGACACATGTAACTATTTAGTTGGTCTGTACCATGTTCAAATTTGAGGTCAAACAGAGGTCATTTGAGGTAGACGAGAAGGGGATGAAAGTAGGGACAAAGGGCTGCCGGTGGTTAGCTATGATATGCCATATCGTCCTAACATGGGGCTAAGTGTTTTGGTGAATTTTATAATGTAATTCCAATGTTTGCATGCACAATTAAAAAGCCTAAAAATGTATCAACAACGCCTAATTCAATGCTAGCCCTAATTGCACAAGAACATCCTCTTAGTCATTTCGTCGAGCACTTTGAAGGTAAAAATTTCTTAAGGATTTAAGTAAATTTGGAACCAAATTTCTAGCCAAAATTTAAGCATTCAAACGCACAAACTAATAAACCAACATCTACCTATTCCCATACTCCTCCAATTGTATAAAAAAAAATTCATATAAAAATTTGAACCCAAGATTAGAAATAGGATGGAAGAAATTCATACCTTGGATAAATTTTTTTCAATGAATGTTGTTCAATGTATGGAAAACCAATCTTAATAAAAGGATAGGTGAATTTGTGTGTGAATTGAAGAGAAAGATGATGAAAAACCGTAGGTGGAACTTCTTCTTTTTTTGATGGAAAAAGAGTGTTAAGTATTTTAAAAAGAAAAGGGCGGACGCCCCTTTTAATTTGGGGTGTTCGCCCAGTGGCCCTTTTTCACTGCAGGTTCTCCTGAAGCAACGGGGGCGAATGCCCTGGCTGAAGGCTTGGGCGTTTGCCCAGGCCACTAGAGGAATTTTTTTTTTTTTTTGTTTATTTTAAAAAGATTACTTGTATTTAGTCATGAGTTAACATGTTAAATCTTAAATACGTGCCAAAGTGTATACGATGAACTAGAATAGCTAAAAGTTGCCCAAAATCACCTAAGTGCAAATGTTTTTTTTAAAAAAGGGTATGCCTAAAGCTAATTCAATCCCGAACTACATGCAGTTGTAAATAAATATGATGAAAAAGTAGAAATGGATAGAAAAATGGTCTCATTAAGCTCTCGATTTATAGTCTATAGCTCGACTTTTTGAGTTTATCATTTTGGTGTTGCAAGATGAATGTTGGACTTTTCTTCCAAGAATCCACCGTTCCAATAAACCTTCAACCTCTGCCCATTGACTTTAAAAGTGCCTTTGCTCTCATGGGTGATCTCAACAGCCCCATATGGATAGACCTTTGCGATTGTGCAAGGCCCCGACCACCGTGACCTCAACTTGCTCGGAAAAAGCTTGAGGCGGGAATTATATAACAACACTTGCTGCCCAACATCAAAATTTCCTCTTTGAATATGCTTATCATGTACTTTTTGGTCTGCTCCTTACACAATTTTGTATTTTCATAGGCCTCCAAACGAAACTCATCCATCTCATTCAATTGAAGTAGTCTATTTTTACCAGCTGCCTTCAAATCAAAGTTCAGCTTCTTGACTGACCAATATAGCTGGTGCTCCAACTCAACTGGTAAATGGCACAATTTTCCAAAAAACTAACCAATAGGAAGACATGCCTTTAAAAGCTGTTCGGTAAGCCCATAAAGCGTCATCTAGTTTCTTTGACCAATCTTTTCTCTATGAACTAACCGTCACTTCAAGAATCCGCTTCAACTCCTGTTGGAGACTTCAACATGCCCACTGGTTTGAGGATGATACGGATTAGCAATACGATGCCGAATGCCATATTTAGCCAATAATAACTTAAATAGATGATTACAAAAGTGTTTATCTCCATCACTAATTATGGCTCAGGGTGTGCTATAATGAGTGAAAATGCATTATTTCAAGAAATCCACAACAACCCATGCATCATTGGTAGGCAGTGCAATTGCTTCAACCTATTTAGAGACGTAGTCAACAGCAATCAAAATAAATTGATTTGAGAAAGAGGAGGGAAATGGCCCCATGAAATCAATACCCTATACATCAAAAAGCTCTACCTTGAGTATACTGTTTAGAGACATCGCATTCCTTCTCGAGATATTTTCTGTTTGCTGGCATCGATCACACTCTTTCACAAAGATGTACACATCTTTGAAAAGTGAAGGCCAATAGAACCCAGACTATAGAATTTTATCAGCTGTTTTAGATGCACCAAAGTATCCAGCGTAGGCTGAGTGGCAATGCTCAAGTATCTAAGGGATTTTTTCTTCAGGAACACACCACCTAATTATTTGATCAGGACCCCATCTATAGAGAATGGGATCTTCCCAAAAATAGTACATCAATTTAGAGAAGAATTTCTTCTTTTGATGACTTGAATAATCTGGCAGGATGATGGACTTGGCTAAGAAGTTCACTATGTCTGCATACTACGATGCTTTTTCCAAGTTAAAAATCTACTTATCTGGAAGCACTTCATTAATATCTATGGTCTCAGTCTGCTCTCCCTGCTCAAGTCTGAATAGATGATCAGCTAGTACATTCTCACTTCTGTTCTTGTTTCTTATCTCCAAATCAAACTCTTGTAGAAGTAAAACCCATTTGATCTGCCTCGATTTTGCATCTTTCTTTGCCAACAAATATTTTAAGGCAGCATGGTTAGTGTAGACTATCACCTTTGATCGAACAAGATATGCTCGAAATTTATCGAAGGCATGGACTACAGTTAGGAGTTCTTTTTCAGTAGTAGCATAGTTGAGCTATACATCAGTCAAATTCTTTGCTAGCATAGTGTATCACATGAGAAATTTTATCGTTTACCTATCCGAACACTACTCTCACTGTATAGTCACTTGCATCATACACCAATTCAAACGGTAGACTCCAATCTGGTGCAATTATCATAGGACACATCCTTGACCAGAACAGTGCACAACAGTTTTGTGATTATAGAGAAATCTTTGATAAAGCGATGGTAGAACTCGACATGCCCAAGAAAACTACAAATACCCTTTACAAAGGTTGGTGGTGGTAATTTCTCAATAACCTAAATATTTGCCTTATCCACATCAATGCCCTTAGCCAAAATTCGATGTCCCAATACGATACCCTCTTGAACCATGAAGTGACACTTTTCTCAATTAAGTGCTAGATTTATGCCTTCACATCGCTGTAAAACGAGGTGTAAGTGCTCCAAGCACTCATCAAACGATGAGCCAAACACTGATAAGTCATCCATGAATATTTCAATAAATCTCTCTACCATATCAGAGAAGATGGCCATCATGCAATGCTAAAAAGTGGCAGGAGCATTGCATAGACCAAAAGGCATCCTACAGTATGCAAAGGTACCATAGGGACATGCCAATGTAGTCTTTTCTTGATCCTCAAGTGCTATCGAGATCTGATTTTATCCAGAGTATCCATCTAGAAAGCAATAATGGAAGTATCCAGTCAGTCTTTCCAACATCAGATTAATAAATGGAAGGGAAAAGTAATCCTTCCTAGTAGCTGTGTTGAGTTTGCGGTAGTTAATGCAAACTCTCCATCCTGTGATTGTTCTGGTTAGAATCAATTCATTCTTTTCATTCTAAACCACTGTGATACCACCATTCTTTGGCACTACCTGAACTGGGATCACCCATGCACTATTTGAGATTGGATAGATAATTCCTGCATCCATTAGTTTCATTACCTCTGCTCTGACCACTTCTTTCATATTAGGATTCAACCTCCTCTGACTATCAACACTTGCTTTAAAATCATCCTCCATGAGGATTTTATGCATGCAAAGTGTAGGGCTGATGTCCTTGATGTGAGCAATAAACCACCCAATAGCTGTCTTGTGTTCTCGTAGCACTCAACAATTTTTCCTCTTCAAGATCACTAATAGAATTAGTAATTATCACAGACAGTGTAGAGGATTCTCCCAAGTAAGCATAACAAAGATGAGATGGCAACTACTTGAACTCTATTTTTGGAGGCTACTAAACAGAAGACAAAGGCTTTGTAGAACCCGTGCCCAACTCATCAAAGCGTGGTCTGCGTATATATGGAGGATTAGCTTCAAGATATCTTACGCACATTTCAATCTCACCAGAATCAGTATGAGTTGATGAGAATGCACAATAAAGGTCTTCAATGGATCTGATGGATTGTTCAGTTGAAAAGTGTCATGCACCACAATGTGGATCGCATCGATTTTAAAGCAGCTATCTAACTCGATTAGATATTTTATTCTCTTGAACACATCAAAAGTGACCCGCTCTTCACTAAGCCTCAAAATCAGTTGGCCTTTTTGTACATCAATAAGAGTTCTACCGGTAACTAAGAATGGTCAGCTCAGAAGAAATGGCACATCTCTATCTTCCTCCATGTCAATAATGATAAAACAAGCTGGAAAGATAAATTTGTTCACTTTTATCAAAAGATCTTCAATAATTTCTCTTAGATGTTTAATAGATCGATCAGCTAGCTGTAGAGTCACTATAGTTGCTTTATCCTCTTCCAAACCTAATTTTCTGAAAATAGAAAGTGGCATCACCTAAATCACGCAAAGCTTTTTAAAATAAAAATCTCCAATGGTACAAGGTATTGTAAAACTTCCTGGATCTTTTGGTTTATGAGGTAGCTTATGTTGTAAAATAACAGTAAACTCTTCTGTGAACATCACCGTCTCATGTTCCTCAATCTTGTGTTTATTTGATAGACTGTCTTTCATAAACTTTGCATAATTGGGCATCTGAGCAAGTGCGTCTGCAAAAGGGATGTTGATATGTAGCTTCTTGAAAATCTCAAGAAATTTTGCCAACTGTTTGTCTAACTTATACTTTTGTAGTCACTGAGGAAACGGGATCGGAGGCTCATTTGGTTTGATAAGAATGGTTGCCTTAACCTGTGGTGTATTTGAACTCTATTTAATATTTGTTGTCTACTCAGTCTGTTCCATGAGCTCCCCATCAGTGGATGGTACCAGTTCTTTATTTGTAACTGGTCTCTTAACATGAATTTCTGGTAACTAAACCCCACTTCTGGTAGTAATAGCTTTAACATGTTCATTGGGATTCACTTCTGTATTGCTTGGTAAAGTACCTGGTGCTCTACCTGATATAGCGACTGCCATCTGACCCATCTGTGTTTCTAAATTTTTTATTGACGTGCTTTGATTTTGAAGAGTGATCTCTATCTTGTTCATGTACTGTTCAGTTTTCTCTATAAATTTACCAAACATATCTTCTAGTGCGATTTTCTTTTTTGACAGCTAGAACTGAGGACTCTGTGGTCTAATATTATTCTTATTATCCCTCCAAGAGAAATTTGGATGATTTCGCCAACATGGATTAAATGTGTTTAAGAACGGGTTATTTTGTTGGTGATGACCACTTTGAATATACTTGACTAGCTTGGACTGCTGTTATAGAATATTCCATTCTGATGTACTATGACTAGCCCTACATTCTTCACAGATTGGTTTCTTTACTTGCACTGCACTGGCTGAATGTGACATAATTTATACTTTGTGTACTAAAGAATCTATTTTTCTAAATAACACCATAAAAGTGTCTACTTCATGTACTCCTACAGTTCTTTTGTGTGGAACTCTGTCTGATGCCCACTTTCTAGTGAAATCTCATAACCACCCACTTTCTATTTATAATCGTCCACTCATTTGAAATAAATATTAAATATAAAAGTGGGACAGATGATTTTACGTGGGCTTGTTTTAAAACGAATGGATCATAAAAGACTTGGACTTTAATAAATTTAAATGGATTATTTTTCTTTAATATACCAAGCCCATTTATTTATTTTATTTTATTTTTAGTGTCCACAAATGCCCCCTCAAGATTTATCAATTTATTATACAAATAAATAGATAAATCTTGAATTTAATTTTAAATTTTGATTTAGAGTTTGATTTAAACTTGAACTCTTTCAAATATTTTGAATAGAATTTGAATTCTAAACACAAAAGGAATTTATATGAGATTGTATAGTTGGGTTACAATAAAATTATACAACTTCAATCTTATTTGACTTGGATGAAAAGAATTTCAATTATATATACCACACATCTCACGCACAAATATTCAACATTTTAACTAAAAGTTTATTCACTCAACGTTATACATTTATATGCTTGTGAAAGAGTAAATTCAGTCAACCATATGAAGAGAAAATCCAACATGTCTCCTCAAACACAGAATGCATGTGTATATATGTTCGTTATTATTTTACCTGACTATTTGATACATCAGTGCGAACTTCTCTTCATTTTTTTTGTAGGATTTTTGTGCGAACTTCCCTACATCAGTGCAAAATTTCCAAAGAGCTAAATTTCTACACAAGTCCAAGTACTTTATTGGATGAGACCAGCGAGAATCTTGATATGATTGATTCACTTCATGGGATTGATGGTCTTAATGGTTCAAAAGATCTTTCCTACGATTATCCTAGTCATATCAGTGGTGGTATTTTGGCATCCAAGCTGCCAGATATCAATGATGAGGGAGAAATAAATTTTAGAACTTCAGTACTCAAGATTCTAGAGAACCAACAAGAAGCACCTATTACCCCATCTTTGTTGTCTTTGATTGTTGTTCCTACTTCAAATATAAACAATTGTAGGATTGCGCCAATTTGTTCTTCCATGTATGAACTTCTGCTTGGAATTACTGGAGACTCTTCTTTTTTAAAAGATATTTTTTGAGAAGCCATGACTAAGTATCATAAAAAGTCTTTCACGGATGTAGTAAAACACGGTTTTTCAAATCTTAGGACTTAGTGGGCTAAAAGCAATCAGATACTTCAAAACTTGATCACTGAATCATTTCAAGCAGATCCAGCACCTTTGACAAAGCGTATAGAAGTATTTCTTAAAAGAGTTAATGCTTATCTTTTCAAAAAAAGCAAATCTTAGAGTGTCAAACTTTAGTAGAAAGGGACTAGCAATTGGAGTTTTTGAACAGTCGAATAGATGTAGAGATGGCCATATTTTCTTCTTTAGAGAATAAGATTGACCAATTGGCTTCCTAGCTGGACAAACTCTGCGATGAACTTCAGACTTGTAATAAAAATATGGATAAAATAGAAGAGGCCAAGATCACTCTGGGACAAGCACAAATTAGAAATATCGCCAATATGGAATTCATCGATCAGGAGAGGAAGACTCTTGAAAACAGATTCTTGCAACTGGATGAAAGTGATTGAACTTTTGAGCTGAAACTTACATTTCTTCTTCTTCTTTTTTTAAATCTTTTGTATCATCATTTTTTTTATGCAAAGACACATAAAGAGATATAAATATGATTATTGATTTTGACTGATCTTGGATTTATATATAATTTTTTGGACTTTGATTTATTCGAGATGCTCAAGTCTATTTTAGAAGTTCCAGCACAGGCTTCGTGGTTGCTTTGAATAGCTTGAGGCTTTTTCAGTTGTATCGACCGCTTTCGATGGTGTAGCAATGAAATGGTAGTCTGAAGTCAAAAGTTGATACATTAAGAAAAAAAATGACAAAAAAAATTTAAATCATATGATCTTGAGAACTGCTATCTTCTGGAACAAGAGTTGCTTCAAGTCCTCGAGATGCTTGATCTCTGGAATTACTGTCTTCTGAAACCAAAATTGTCCCAGACATCTTCTCTACACGCTCTGAAGATGAAACGTTTCCTGTTAAAGAGAACATAAATTTAAGCCTCATAGGACCTCCTTTATCTGGAACATCCAATGCTCTTTTTTGGAATGTTCTTTGGGAAGCTACACAAGAAGGGTTGATCTCTTTGGCCTTGTCATTTTCCGTATGCTTTGGTATAGGTGCGTGTTGCTCAAGTCTAAAGTCTGTATCCTTACTGGATAATAACTCATTCACTTGAAGTTTGTTCAATCTTGGAAGTAATTCATTATTCCACCAGTTCTCGTATGCAGAATCAACTTGATTTTGTATATTATTGGTTCTCCCTGGAATATGGAATGAACATCCACTCCCCACTTGTGTCAAAGATAACCAAGTACAATAAAGAGTGATTGGATTTATTACTAGGTTCATATCTTTTGGTGAGCCTGGAAGTTTTTCTTTAAATCTTTGTTGCCATCCAAATCGATGAGGGTTATATGCTTCAAGAATATATGAACTAGATCCTCGGCGATAAGAAACAAATCCAGGTCGAATGCTAGTCATGAACTCTGAAATCTCCATAGACCTATCATCCTTATCCGTGCGTATATCGCAATGAGGAAGAAAATGAATAGGGTTCCAACAAAAATAATTAAGATCCATCCTTCCACGAACAAGTTCTCGACAATCGAACATGTCAACTTCCTAAGGCTGGAGATCATTTAAAGTTCTAGCATATCTTCTGATAATAGGGCGGCCAATGCTTTTGTCATTGTTGCTGTAAATTCCTCAGAGAAAATAGGTTGCAGCCTAAGCACACAGAAAATGTCTAGGAAATGCATATTTGATCAATCCAATGTCATGACCTGCCATGCAATTTGATGTTTCTAAAAGTCCTCGGTAAATACTAGCCAAAATTGGAAGAACTAAAATGTAAGTCAACTTGGTAGTCATTCTGGAAGCTATTTTGAAAGTCCCGACTCTAAGATAGTCATCTGTGGAAGGAAAAATGAAACGACAAAGCCAAAGGGAAAGATAGGCCTCTATTTCTAAATCTTCTTCCTCGCCAACATATAAAGAAGAGTTCCAATGACTCATGTCCCTGCGCAAAATATATTTTGGCTTGTCTGTGACAATGGGTCTCCATATCCTGTCTTTTACTATTCATTGACCTTCTTTATGTGGCTTCGATTCCATATCTTTCTCAAAAGACTTACTCTTCCAAGGATTTGGAACACAACCATCTTCTTGGAACCAAAACACAATCTAATCAGCATGGCGAATTAGATCAGTTTTCTTCTTATCGACTATCAGTGAGTATGCTTTAAAAAACTATGAGCAAGATCGGGAAAGCAGATTTGACAATTCTGAAGGGCTTGGAACCATCTCCTTATAATAATCACCCCTAACAGAGAGTTCAGTGATTTCTCGAATATCCCAAAGAGAAATATCGATTTCTCCATTTGTGGTTATAAAGGTATTGGTGTCTGGACACCAAACCTTACAAAGAGCTCTGTACATAGAATTGAGACGAGGATATTCCTTCGTAGCAGAATAAACTGGAAAAGCTAACTAAAAAAGATTCCTTTTAACTAAGAGTCTATGGATCCAAACAGACCACTCTCAAAACTTTAGAAGATAAGAAGCTTCTCCACGGCTGCAAAGTGCACTTCTCCATTTTATTTCTCTTTGATTAATCTTCTCGGAAATGATCGCTCTCGAAATAATCGTCATATCCTGAGAATGATGTGGAGGTTGACTCAAAGAAGGATGTTGGATAACATCCAAATAAGAATGGCGATTATTGAGAATATGCATGTGCAGCTCCTTTAAAAGAACACATAAAGTCAAAAGACATGGCATCGGCCTGTGAATAGTAAGCTTGACCTCTCATGTGGCATTTATCTGACTGTGATACTTCACAATTGTCTTAGAAAAGTAAAGAACTTTGCCCTTCTGTGCCATATCATTAAGCTCGGGTAATTTCAGATTCTCTTTGCCTTTAGAATTTGATTGTGCCATTCCTTCAAAACAAACAAAAAAATAATAATAAATAAATAAATAAAAACAGCAAATGAGAATACTAAATGACAATAAAAAGGGGTCCATTATTTAAAGTAATTATAGACATTAATTTTCTGAATGTGTTAAAGTCCTATGTCTGGGGTCGTAAATCTTATAAGTCTCCCGGAAGGGTGAGTCTCTAGGAAATATCTAACAAATTACGTTCTGAGCCTCGATTTCCAAGTCCTCTAAGCCTCCATCCTAGAAAGGTGAGTCTCTAGGGAATATCTAAGAGATACATTCCGAGATTCGACTTCCAGGTCCTCTAAAAATCCATTCTATAAGGGTGAATCTCCAGGAAATATCTAAAAAGATACGTTCTAGGCCTCTATTTGCAGGTCTTATAAGCCTCCATCCTGGAATGGTGAGTCTTAGGGGAATATCTAAAAAGATACGTTCTGAGCCTTGATTTCCAGGTTTTTGATTTTTCCAAAAAAAAAAATACTAATTAAAATAGTTCTTTGTAATAAATCTTTCAAGTCTTTTAAGATTTAATGTCTGGAATGACATTTCTTTCAAATACATAAAATGTCTTTGACTATGAAAGTTCTGGTCATTGGTCCTTAACACAAAATCTTCTGAACTTTAACACAAAATGCCTTTGACTTCTAAAACGCATGTATCATGGATCTTGTCAAACAAATGAACAAACAAAAAAATGAATATTTATAAAAAAAAAAATAATAAAAGCAAGTAAAACACGTGCACATATACATACAAATAATAATAATAATAATAATAATAAAAGGACAGATCTATTTTCCATTTTTTTTTAAAAAAATATGTAAAACAGTTTGTGTTTGTGGGAAAAAAAAAGAACGAACACACTCAAAACATAATCACATGCACACACTAAAGCACATGTAACACACACGCACATATCACTGTAATTTATATAAAAAATTGGTTTTTGGTGTATATATATATATATAAGGTTTGATTTTACATAAAATAAAATAAAATAAAAAGAGAACAGTGGCCTAAAGAGATACATGTGATCTTTAAAAAAATTCAGAGAACTTATTGAAGTATGTCTTACCTTGGTTGGTTCCTTCTATAAATTTCAACGATAAAATCTTCAATGCATCAAATTCAAAGAATCAAATCAACTGTCATCAAGCTTTCTATGAAAATGAAATTTGTTGATGGAGATGAAAATAAAGTCGAAGGGCCGAACTTATAATTCGCTTTTGTACTGAAGAGAAGCCAACTTCTAGAACTTGGTGCGAAATAAAAGCTTTGGTGGACATTGGAAAAAGACTGAACAAATAAAAGCTCAAATTAATTCAGCATACATGGAGTGGGCAAAGTAGGATCAACTTCTTCTTTCTTGGTTAATGTTATCTATTTTCAATAAATATTGAATACTTTAACCGATTTCAAAATTGCCAGCAGTTAAAAAAAAAATTGTTGAAAATATTTTCTTCACTCAAACAACCAAAGATCTATTAACTAAGAGGAGCTTTATATTCAACCCAAAAAGGACCCCTAATTGCAATATAGTTTCAAAAATAAAAAAATAAATAAAATAAAAATTCGTGAACAAAACTAACAGAGATAAGGATTAATTCCATTGAGTGAATGTATTTTAAGCCCAACTTTGTTATCTTAAAGAATTTCATTCCAACTAAAACTGTGCAACATAGTCTTCAAATTCAAGTTCAAATCAAATTCTAAAATTAAAATCAAAATCAAAATCAAAATATATTTATTTATTTTTGTATAATAAATGAATAAATTTCGAGGGGGTATTTGTAGACATTAAAAATTAAATTAAATTAAATGGGTTAGGCCTAATAAAAAGAAAATAATAGTCCATTTAAATTTATTAAAGTCCAAGTTTTTTATGACCCGTTCGTGTTAAAACATGCCCAAGTAAAAAAATCTGTCTCACTTTTATATTTAATAGTTATTTTTAAATAATTGGACAGTTCTAAATAAAAGGTGGGTGGTTTGAGATTTCTCTATAAATAGGATATCAAGTCCAAGAGAAATCACAAGTTAAAATTCCGGAAGAAAAAAAGCCAGAAGTCCAGTAGCAAGTCTAGGAGAAAATTCACAACCCGGAAGAAAATCCAAAACCCGAAAAATCTCAAGAAGATCAAAATCTTCTTCAAATTAAAGCAAGTACAAATCAAGTCCAAGCATTGAAGGTTCAAGCATATCAAATTTTGATTAAGTTTCGAAGTCCATGATCGTGCCAAAAAATTTGTACAACGAATTTCGTGTATTAAAATACAGAAATTGCTACAAAATTGGAATTTCGATAAATTATTAAGTGGATAATCTTCTTGTGACTACGTAGCTGCAAAATCCGATCCAAGTGTTGAGACGAGGGGCCACGTGGTTTGAATCATGGACTTCGAAACTTGTTGAAAATTTGATTTGCTTGAACATTCAATGCTTTGACTTGGCTTGGATTTGATTTGTGAAGAATATTTTTATCTTCTTGGACTTGGCTTGGACTTGCTTCAATTTGAAGAATATTTTGATCTTCTTGAGATTTCCTGTGTTTTGGATTTTCTTCCGAGTCTTGGATTTTCTCCTAGACTTGCTTCTGAACTTCTGGCTCTTCTTCTGCCGAAATTTAACTTGTAATTTTTCTTGGACTTAATCTCCTATTTATAAGGAAATCTCAAACTACCCACTTTCCATTTATAACCTATTCACTCATTTAAAATAAATGTTAAACATAAAAGTGGGATGGATTTTTTTACGTGGGCTTGTTTTAACACGAACAGGTCATAAAAGACTTGGACTTTAATAAATTTAAATCGACTATTTGTTTTTAATAGGCCAAGCCCATTTATTTATTTAATTTATTTTTTAGTGTCTACAAATGGCCCCTTGAGATTTATCAATTTATTACACAAATAAATAGATAAATCTTGAATTTAATTTTAAATTTTGATTTAGAATTTGATTTAAACATGAACACTCTTTAGTAGATTTATACTACATTTGTTGTTATGAATTTGATTTGAGATAAACTTTTAAACTTGAAAACAAGATAAACTTGTATGGAATTGAGCAAATTGAATCCTATCACAATTCAGCCAATTCACTTATATAAGTGCTTATGCCGTGCATATGGAAAAACCATTTAAATCTATCTGCATTGATTTAGTATTTGCAATATCAAGGAAGAAAGCAGGGCGGATTTAGGGCTGAGCCCTATTCTCCACCCCAAGTATTAATTAGTTAAAAAAAAAAAAAAAATCTTTACTAGGCCCAGTGATGAATATAATTGGCCCAGCCACCCAAGTACAAAACCAATAAACTTGAAGCCCATTTTCCATTATTCCATCACCAATTAGTATTGGATTGTTGATTAAATTCAGCCAATTCCATTTCTTTTGCTAATTTTATATCTTGAATATTTTTGTGCAATGACTTATTGTAAATTTTTTAATGATTATGACTTATTTGAAAATATTATATTCTCATTCTCATTAATTCAACTACACCTTAAACCCTTGTAGGTATTTTTTGACAGTTTATAATAGTGATTATTAGTTTTATTATTTTTAAGAATATCACGTCAAAATTTCAAATATTACCATCACCAGTACATGATTTCTAACCATAGCTCCTTCCATAAGCCGCATTGGACAATACATAGTTTGGGAATATATTGATATATATGAAGCAGCAAATTTACCTGCGGTCTCGTGTTAGTTGGCTTATAATTATAATTAATGGGAGAGTGGTGCCATACACGTGGCTTTTGATTCCCCCTGCTTGGAAACCAAGGGATCAAGCTTTTACTCAAGATGCCTGTCAATGCATAAAAGGAACCATACCTTGTTGCCAATTTGACATAATGATAATAATGCAATGTGTACAATTTATTATTATGGTGGGCTCAAGTGTGTGTTTATACCTGTGAATTGAACAATCAACAAATATTTTTTTGTTAAAAAGCATAAACTATTTTCCCTTTTTTTTGTTATTATTATTATTATTTTTTGTATATGTGAACGTGTTTTACTTGCTCTTATATTTTTTAATGCGTATAGGAAAAAAATCAAAGTTACTGTTCACTTTTATTTTTTGTGTAAGTTGAATGTCGGTGTGCGTGCATGAAAATAAGTAAGTGTTGGTGTGATTGCCCGATGTGTAGTGTGTGTATTACTAATATTATTTTTTTGCAGAAATTCGGAACCTTAAAAAAATGTGAGATTTTTTTTAAAAAAAACACGAGATATATGTATTTTTTGGATAAATTACTTTGTATTATTTTTTATTTTTTTGTTTTGAAGACTTGGAAATAGAGGCTCAGAACATATCTTTTTAGATATTTTCTAGAGACTCGCCCTTTCAAGATAGAAACTTTAGAGGACCTGAAAATAGAGGCCCGAAACGTATCTTTTTAGATATTCTCCAAAGACTCTATTTCCAGGTCTTCAAGACAAAAATAAATAAGTTATAAATAAATAAATAAAATAATACAAAGTAATTTTCCAAAAAAAAAAACATATATCTCATTTTAAAAAAAAATCCAGGAGAAAACCCACAACCCAGAATAAAATTCAAAACCCGGTAAATCTCAAGAAGATCAAAATCTTCTTCAAATTGAAGCAAGTCCAAGAAGATCAAAATCTTCTTCATAAATCAAATACAAACCAAGTCCAAGCATTTAAGGTTCAAGCAAATCAAATTTCCAACAAGTTTTGAAGTCCAAGATTCAAGCCATATGACCCCTCTTCTTCAACACTCGGATCGTTATTTAGAGGATAAATCAAATCTTAGAGTGTCTGACTTTAGAAGAAATGGACCAGCAATTGGAGTCTTTGAACAATCGAATAGATGTAGAGATGGCTATATTTTCTTCTTTGGAAAATAAGACTGGCCAATTGGCTTCCTAGCTAGACAAACTCCGTGATGAACTTCAGACTTGGAAGGAAAATCTGGATAACATGGAAGAGACCAGGATCACTCTGGGACAAGCAAAAATTAGAAATATCGCCAACGTGGAATCCATCGATTAGGAGAGGAAGACTGTTGAAGACAGCTTCTTGCAACTGACTGAAAGTGATTGATCTTTCGAGCTGAAACTCTTCATTTTTTTATGCAAAGAAAAGTAAAGAGATATAAATATGATTATTGATTTTGACTAATCTTGGATTTATATATATAATTTTTTTATCCAAGTTGTATAACTACTTCAAACATTCCTCCTGGACTTGTTCTTTGGACGTATTTGCCACATGAAATTGGAGTGGTGCCTTCAACTTGGCATCGATGTTTTAAGTATAGTCGAGATGGAGAAGTCAAATCTGTGGTAGCTTAGTTAAAACCATAACTCAAAGAAGAATCTTATTTTGTAGATGCCAAGTTCTACTTAGAAGGTGAAGAGTTTCATTCAGCAGGATTATCTACAGCTGGATGTGAAATTAGAGAAGATACAAACCAAAGGACGTCTTCTTTGAGGTTGTTTGATCGGGCAAACTCCATGCTTTACCGCAAGATGATGCACTGCAAATTTAGGATCCAATCTTGGCATTTCTTTGTAGGACCATGCAAATATGTCTTTGTATTCTTGGAGCAAGTTAAAGTACTCGAATTCCTCATTTTCACTGAGAAGAGCACTCACAAACACTGGTCTCATATCTTCTTCTGTTCCCACGTTTAACTACTTCAAATCATCCACGGTAGCTTGCCTCCCTTATTCGAATGTTGGCGGAGCTGGTTCAGGTTCATTTTTCGTGGTTGAATTTTCAAATTTAGAATCTGAGTCAGAGGCTTCTTCGAAAGCAATGTGATTAATTGATATCTCTTCTTTATCCTCGCCATTCTTTTAAGATGAGACAGTTCCCCGATTCTCATTCCTTCTTCTTGACTGTTGAGGCTTCAAACTTCAATTAGAAGTCTTAACTCCAAGTCAAGAAAATGTATATTGTCTTTAAGAGGATTCTGGATAAGCCTGCACATTTTTGTCAACTTGAATAGAAGTAGAAGAATCACCACTTGACCTTTGAAAGACGGACGTTCTACCTCTTGGATCAACTATTGTGGAAGTCTCTCTTTCCAGCCTTTCGAATACTGAAACTCTGACATTCTTACTTTGAATTCGATCAAATACTGAAGGTGTTGACTCTTGTGGCTTTTCTTAAGCAATCTCATAAATTTGAATCATGATTGGATTTGAGGACACCTTATTGACTTTAATCTTTCTTGGTGGACCTGGATTATATCCCAATCCATACTTTGGTTGTGCAATAAATGATCCACCAAAATATGAAGGAACACACCTACCTAAAAGAACAGCATCAAGATCACTCAGTTTACGAGGCTCTCCTTTTCCAAATACGGCATTCTTGAACAACTTCTTAACTTGCGGATTATAATGTCCCTTAAAAGTTGTTTCGGATCTTCAACTTCTTTGACATGTGGCATATTTTGTTTGGATGAATTAGATATACAGAGCTTTCTATACTCGGAATAGATGTTGAAACTTTACTGGTCTATGGAAGTGTAACAAGTTGATAGGGTAGAGCTAATTTAGTAGTGTTAGGTATCGGAAAAGTTAATTCAATTTGAAGAAGATTTTGATCTTCTTGAAATTACCCAGCGTTTGGATTTTCTTCTGGATTGCGGGTTTTCTCCTGGACTTGCTTCTGGACTTCTTACTTTCTTCTCCGGGAATTTAACTTGTGATTTTTCTTGGACTTAATATCCTATTTATAGAGAAATCTCAAACTACCCACTTTCCATTTATAACCGTCCACTCATTTAAAATAATTATTAAATATAAAAGTAGGACGGATTTTGTTACGTGACCTTGTTTTAACATGAACGGATCATAAAAGACTTAGACTTTAATAAATTTAAATGGACTATTTGTTTTTAATAGGCCAAGCCCATTTATTTTTTTGTGTCTACAAATGCCCCCCTCAAGATTTATTCATTTATTATACAAATAAATAAATGAATAAATTTTGAATTTAAACTTTAGATTTGATTTAGGATTTTAAACTTGAATTTCAATTCATAACTATGCATCTTTTAAGTATTAGATAAAATACACGTTTTTTTTTTTTAAATCTCAAACCTGATTTAGGATTTGATCCAAACTGGGACTCTTCTTTTCTTTCCCTAAAATAGAATTCTAAATTAAGTATACGAGTTGAGTCTTTTTCATTAAAGAATTCGAACCTATAAATATACCAATTTAGAATTATAAAATCGAACTTGAATTTAAGAGAGAATAATAAGAGTCAATATTTTGGAGTAAAGTTTACTCAGTCCATACCTTTGAAGGAGGAACCAAGAGAAGAAACGACGGATTCAATCAACTTGTTTGGACTTTGTGCTTGAACTTGATAAGTGAATTTGTTTGCTAACCATTTACCTCCATTCAAAAAAAGGTAAATTTGTTTTTCACCACCATAAGCTATGTTGTAGAAATTAGTAGAGGAATTTATGAAGGTATGGAGAAATCCCACGCAAAAATCAAGAAGTCTCATGGTTTTCTACTAAAAACTATTTATAAGAGAAAATCCACTTCACTTATAGCTAGCCATCCAGAAATCTTCCCAGCTTTTTTTTTTTTAGATCAAAGTGGAAGAATTCAAAATGAGAAACACAAAAAAATAATAAAATCAAGCCTCTATGACCCGAAATCGCTTGAATAAATCTTGCAATGACTATATTATTCTCTTTCTTCTTTTTTTTTTTTAAAAAAATTTTGGAAGACAATCTCTCTCTCTCTCTCTCTCTCTCTCTCTCTCTCTCTCTCCCCCCCTGTGTGTGTGCGCGCATATATACATAAATATATATATGAAGAAGGCAAAAGTAGCAAACAATAAAGTAATGATATTTTCATTTTATTATTTCAACCATGCTGCCAATTTGTAGAATCATAATGTAATGTGTACAACCTCGTTATTATGGTGGGCTCAAGTTTGTGTTTATACGTGTGAATTAAACAATCAACAAGATTTTTTTTAAGCAAGAAACATAAACTTTGTTTTCCCCCTTTTGTTGTTGTTGTTATTATTATTATTGTTTTATGTGTACGTGTTTTACTTGCTTTTTTATTATGAGAAATTTTTTGTTTGGAAGACCTAGAAATGGAGGCTCGAGACGTATCTTTTTAGATATTCCTCGGAGACTCACCATTCAGGCTCGATGGATTTTACGTTGGCGATATTTCTAATTTGTGCTTGTCCTAAAGTGATCCTGGCCTCTTCTATTTTATCCATATTTTCTTTACGAGTCTGAAGTTCATCACGGAGTTTGTCTAGCTGGAAAGCCAATTGGTCAGTATTATTTTCCAAAAAAAATATGGCTATCTCTACATCTATTCGACTATTCAAAGACTCCAATTGCTGGTCTCTATCTTCTAAAGTCAGACACTCTATGATTTGCTTTCTTTTGGAAAGATAAGCATCAACTCTTTCAAGAAACACTTCCACACGCTTCGTCAAAGGTGTTAGATCCGCTTGAAATGATTCGGTGATCATGTTTTGAAGTCTCTAATTGCTTTTAGCCCACCAAGTCTTAAGATTTGAAAAACCGTGTTTTATTACATCGGTGAATGACTTCTTAAGATACTTAGTCATGGCTTCTCGGAAAACATATTTTAAAAAAGAAGAGTCTTCAGTAATTCCAAGCGGAAGTTCGGACATGGAAGAACAAATTGGCGCAATCCCACGATTGTTTATATTTGAAGTAGGAACAACAATCAAAGACAACGAAGATGGGGTAACAGGTGCTTCTTGTCCGTTTTCCTGAATCTTGACCACTGAAGTTCTAGAATTTACTTCTCACTCATCATTGATATCTGCCAGCTTGGATCCCAAAATACCACCACTGATATGACTAGAATAATTGCAGGGAAGATCTTTCGAACTATTAAAACCATCAATCCCATCAAGTGCATCAATCATGTCAAGATTCTAGCTGGTCTAATCTAGTAAAGGACTTGGACTTGCGTAGAAATTCAGCTCTTCAGGAATTTTTGGAAATCCTAAAGAAAATTAAGATAAGTTCGCACCGATGTATCAAACAGTCAGGTAAAATAATAACGAATAGATATACACCTGTATTCCGTGTTTGAGGAGACATGTCTAAAGTTTCATCATCTAAAGATATATCCGGGATGCTCAAGTCCATTTTAGAAGTTTCAGTACATGCTTCTTGGTGGCTTTAAATAGCTTGAGACTTTTTCAGTCGTATCAACTGCTTTCAACGACGTATCCAAGAAAGGGTAGCCTGAAGTCAAAATTTGATACACTAAGTAAAAATAAAATAAAAATAAAAAATTTAAATCATACTTGATCTTCAGAACTACTATCTTCTGGAACAAGAGTTACTTCAAGTCCCCGAGATGCTTGATCTCTAGAATTGTTATCTTTTGAAACCAAAATTGACCCAGGTATCTTCTCTACACACATTGAAGAGAAAACGTTTCCTATTGAAGAGAACATAAATTTAAGCCTCTTAGGACCTCCTTCATCTGGAACATCCAATGTTCTTTTCTGAAAAGTTCTTTGAGAAGCTACACGGGAAGGGTCGATCTCTTTAGCCTTGTCATTTTTCGTATACTTTGGTATAGGTGCGGGTTGCTCAAGTCTAAAGTCTGTATCCTCACTGGATAATAACTCCTTCACTTGAACCTTGTTCAATCTTGGAAGTACTTCATTATTCCACCAGTCTTCGTATGTAGAATCAACTTGATGTTTTATATTATTGGTTCTCCCTAAAATATAGAATGAACATCCACTCTCTACTTGTGTCAAAGATAACCAAGCACAATAAAGAGTGATTGGAATTATTACTAGGTTCTTATCTTTTGGTGAGCTTAGAAGTTTTTGTTTGAAGCCTTGTTACCTTTCAAATCGATGAGGGTTATATGCTTCAAGAATATATGAACTAGATCTTCGGCTATAAGAAACAAATCTATGTCGAATGCTAGTCATGAACTCTGAAATCTCCATAGACCTATCATCCTTATCCATGCGTATGCAGCAATGAGGAGGCAAATGAATAGGGTTATAACAAAAATCATTAAGATCTGGCACGAACAAGTTCTCGACAATCGAACATGTCAACTTCCCAAGGCTGAAGATCATTTAAATTTCTGGCATATCTTCTGATAATAGGGCGACCAATGCTTTTGTCAATGTTGCTGTAAATTCCTCGGAGAAAATAGGTTGTATTCCAAGCACATAGAAAATGTCCAGGAAATGCATATTTGATCAATCCAATGTCATGACCTGCCACGTAATTTGATGTTTTTGTAAGTGCTCGATAAATACTAGCCACAATAGGAGGAACTAGACTCTAAGTTGACTTGGCAGCCATTCTGGAGGCTGTTTTGAAAGTCCCAGCTCTAAGATAGTCGTCTCTGGAAGGAAAAATAAAATGACAAAGACAAAGGGAAAGATAGGCCGCTATTTCTAACTCTTCTTCCTCATCAACAAATAAAGATGAGTTACAATGACTCCTGTCGCTGCGCAAAATATCTTTTGGCTTGTTTGTGAAAATAAGTCTTTGTATCGTGTCTTTTAGTATTCGTTGACCTTCTTTATGTGGCTTCGATTCTATAGCTTTCTTGTAAGGCTTACTCTTCCGAAGTTTTGGAACACAATCATCTTCTTGGAACCAAAACTCAATCTAGTCGGCATGACAAATTCAATGAATTTTCTTCTTACTGACTATCAGTGAGTATGCTTTAAACAAATATGAACAAGATCGGGAAAGTAAATTCGACAATTCTGAAAGGCTTTGAACTACCTCCTCATAATTATCACCCCTAATAAAGAGTCCAGTGATTTCTCGAATATCCCAAAGAGAAATACCAATTTCTCCATTTGTGGTTATAAAGGTATTAGTGTCCGGACAAACCTCACAAAGAGCTCTATACATAGAATTGGAACGAGGATATTCCTTTGTAGCAGAATAAACTGCAAAAGCTAACTCAGGAAAATTCCTTTTCACTAAGATTTTATGGATCCAAACCGACCACTCTCAAAACTTCAGAAAGCAAAAAGCTTCTCCACGACTGCTAAGTGCACATACCCATTTTATTTCTCTTTCATTAGTCCTCTTGAAAATGATATCTTTTAGAATAATGGTCATATCCTGATAATGATGTGGAGGTGGACCCAAAGAAGGATGTTGGATGGCATCCAAATTCCTCTGGCGATTACTGAGAATATGTATGTGCAGCCCTTTAAATGAACACATAAAGTCAAAGGACATGGCATTGGCCTGTGGATAGCAAGCTTGAGCTCTCCTGTGGTGTTGGTTTGGCTGTGATACTTCACAATTGTCTTAGGAAAGTAAAGAACTTTTCCCTTTCGTGCCGTATCATTAAGCTCAGTAATTTTAGGTAAATGGTCACCAAACAAATTCACTTATCAAGTTCAAGCACAAAGTCCAAACAAGTTGATCGAATCCGTTGTTTCTTCTCTTGGTTCCTCCTTTAGAGGTTTGGACTAAGTAAACTTTACTCCAAATTTTTTACTCTTATTATTCTCTTTTAAATTCAAGTTCGATTTTATAATTCTGAATTGGTATATTAATAAGTTTGAATTCTTTAATCAGAAGGACTCAACTTGTATACTTCATTTAGAATTCTTTTTTAGGGAAATAAAAAGAATAATCCCAATTTGAATAAAATCCTAAATCAGTTTTGAGATAAGACAAAAAGAGACCAGAAAGTTGAAAAAAAAGTGTGTTTTATCTAATACGTAAAAGATGCATAGTTATGCATTGAAATTCAAGTTTAAAATCCTAAACCAAATCTAAAGTTTAAATTCAAATTTATTCATTTATTTATTTGTATAATAAATGAATAAATCTTGAGGGGGCATTTGTAGACACTAAAAATAAAATAACATAAATAAATGAGCTTAGCCTATTAAAAAAAATAGTCCATTTAAATTTATTAAAGTCCAAGTCTTTTATGACCCGTTCATGTTAAAACAAGCCCATGTAAAAAAATATGTCTCACTTTTGTATTTAATATTTATTTTAAATGAGTGGGCGGTTATAAATGAAAAGTGGGTAATTTGAGATTTCTCTATAAATAGGACATTAAGTCCAAGAGAAATCACAAGTTAAATTCCGGGAGAAGGAAAGCCAGAAGATCAGAAGCAAGTTCAGGAGAAAATACACAACCCAGAAGAAAATTCAAAATCCAAGAAATCTCAAGAAGATCAAAATCTTCTTCAAATTGAAGCAAGTCCAAGCCAAGTCTAAAAAGATCAAAATCTTATTCACAAATCAAATCCAAGCCAAGTACAAGCATTGAAGGTTCAAGCAAATTAAATTTCAAACAATTCTAGAAGTCTAGGATTCAAGCCACGTGGCCCCTCGTCTTCAATACTCGGATCGTTAATCAGAGGATTCTACAACTACGTAGTCACAAGAAGATCATCTACTTTGTAATTTATCAAAATTCTAATTTGTAGCAATTTCTGTATTTTAATACATGAAATTCGTTGTACAAACTTCTTGGCATGCCCAGTGTTCAAGTTTAAATCAAATTCTAAATCAAAATTTAAAATTAAATTCAAGATTTATCTATTTATTGTATAAAAAATTGATAAATCTCGAGAGGGCATTTGTACACACTATAAATTAAATAAAATAAATAAATAGACTTGGCCTGTTAAAAACAAATAGTCCATTTAAATTTATTAAAGTCCAAGTCTTTTATGCCCGTTCGTCTTAAAACAAGCCCACGTAAAAAAATTCGTCCCACTTTTATATTTAATTTTTTATTTTAAATGAGTGAACGGTTATAAATGGAAGGTGGGTAGTTTGAGATTTCTATATAAATAGGACATCAAGTCCTAGAGAAATCACAAGTTAAAATTTCAGGAGAAGAAAATCCAGAAGTCCAGAAGCAAGTCCAAGAGAAAATCTACAACTCGGAAGAAAATCCAAAACCTGGGAATATCTCAAGAAGATCAAAATCTTTTTCAAATTGAAGCAAGTCCAAGAAGATCAAAATATTCTTCACAAATCAAATCCAAGCCAAGTTCAAGCATTGTAGGTTCAAGCAAATCAAATTTCTAATAAGTTTCAAAGTCCAGGATTTAAGCCACGTGGCCCCTCATCTTCAACACTCGGATCGTTAATTAGAGGATTTTACAGCTACTCAGTCACAAGAAGATCATCCACTTTATAATTTATCAAAATTCCAATTTGTAGCAATTTTTGTATCTTAATACACGAAATTTGTTGTACCAATTTCTTGGCACGCCTAGTGGGACCTTTTTGCCCTCTCATCTTCCGATTCTGTGAAATCTTCAAGTTAACCACTGAATCACTATGGCAGACGAAAAATTAAAAGAAATCGTGACTCTGTTCGAGGAAACACTTGCTGAACTTTTCCATGCAATCAGAGCCCAGATGAAGACTGGGAAAACTCAGTTGGTTTCAACACTAAGGAAGTTTTCAAACAAGGGCAAGGTCAAATTTTTAAAGTCCAGGAAGTCCAGTTCCTGTTTTGTAGAAAAATCCAAGAACTTAGCGAAAAGTTCTCGTTTCGGTTCTCATTCCAGTAACGGATCCGTGTCCTGATCCACACATATCACTTCTCCATGAAAATGGGGGTGATTATACCACCTTTGAAGAATCTCTTGAGCCAGTGATGGTCGTAGAAATAACACCTGACTCTGATGACCGAATTCAGCAAATGGCCTTGGCCATTAAAAAGCTAACAAAATTACTGAAAGACAAGAGGCACAAATTTCCATTCTTATGCATCGACTCGAAATACAAAGTCCATTGACGAAAAATAGTCCAAAAAATGCAAGCTCTTCCAGAACTAAGGATCTAAAAATCCAAGAGCACCAACAGAAACAAGATATATATGACCGGACGGTAGTGCAAAATTTGTTGCGTGACATCACTCAACTCTCTGTTAGCACTCTGTCTATCCAACAACTTCAGTATATGATTGCTAACACAACAGTGCCCAGTATGGTGGTTCACCACAATCTTCAATAGTTTATGCTAAACCCTATAGCCGTCGGATTGAAGAAATTAGGATGCCGCTTGGTTACCAACTTCCGAAGTTCCAATGTTTTGATGGAAAAGGAAACCTAAAGAAACATGTTTCTCATTTCATTGAAACATGTAACAATGCTGGCACCTACAATAACACCATGGCGAAGCAGTTTGTATGCTCTCTTAGCGACTCAGCATTTGAATGGTATACAGACTTACCAACTGGATCAATTGGTAGTTGGGATCAACTTAAGTGGGAGTTCCTAACATGCTTCTATAGTAACAGGCGGACAGTCAGCCTTCTAGAAATTTCCCAAATAAAACAGAGCAAGGAGAAGTTGGACGAAGAGTATATCGAAAGATGGAAAAACTTTGTTCTTAACTGCAAAGAACGCATCAGCGAAGCATCCTCTATTGACATGTATGTCCAAGGTATGTATTGGGAGACTACTTTATAATCTCCAAGAAAATATACCACTCTCTCTTGAAGAGTTGGCTACGCGTGCCCATGATCTAGAAATCCAGATTGCAACATACAAAAGTTACTTACTGAGTGATCTACGTGATAAGAAAGATGGCTGCCAAGTCGACTTATAGTTTAGTTCCTCCTATTTTGGCTAGTATTTACCGAGAACTTATAGAAACATCAAATTGCGTGGCAGGTCATGGCATTGGATTGATCAAATGTGTATTTTCTGGACTTTTTCTGTACGCTTGGGCTGCAACCTGTTTCCTCTGAGAAATTTATAGCAACATTGACAAAAGCATTGATCGTCCTATTATCAGAAGATATGCCAGAACTTTAAATAATCTTCAGCCTTGGGAAGTTGACATGTTTGATTGTCGAGAACTTGTACGTGGAAGGATGGATCTTAATGATTTTTGTTGGAACTCTATTCATTTGCCTCCTTATTACGGTACACGCACGGATAAGGACGATAGGTCTGCGGAGATTTCAGAGTTCATGACTAGCGTTCAACCTGTATTTGTTTCTTATCGTCGAGGGTCTAGTTTATACATTCTTGAAGCATATAACTCTCATCGATTTGGAAGGCAGCAAGGTTTCAATCAAAAACTTCTGGGCTCACCAAAAGATATGAACCTAGTAATAAATCCAATCTCTTTATTGTTCTTGGTTATCTTTGACACAAGTAGGAAGTGGATGTTCATTCCATATTCTAGGGAGAACCAGTAATATACAACATCAAGTTGATTCTACATACGCAGATTGGTGGAATAATGAAGTACTTCCAAGATTGAACAAGGTTCAAGTGAAGGAGTTATTATCTAGTGAGGATACAGACTTTAGACTTAAGCAACCTGCACCTATACCAAAGCATATGGAGAATGACAAAGCCAATGAAATCGACCCATCCTGTATAGCTTCCCAAAGAACTTTTCAGAAAAGATCATTGGATATTCCAGATTAAAGAGGTCCTAAGAGGCTTAAATTGACGTTCCCTTCAAAGGAAAACATTTCATCTTCAGAGCATGTAGAGAAGATACCTGGGACAATTTTAGTTTCAGAAGACAGCAATTCCAGAGATCAAGCATCTCAGAGACTTGAAGCAACTCTTGTTCCGGAAGATAGTAGTTCTGATGATCAGGTATGATTATTATTATTTTTTTCATTTTTTTTATTTTCATTTAATGTATCATATTTTGACTTCAGACTACCCTTTCTTTGGTATGCCGTCGAAAGCGGTTGATACGACTGAAAAAGCCTCAAGCTATTCAAAGCCACCACGAAGCCTGTACTGAAACTTCTAAAATAGACTTGAGCATCCCAGATATATCTTTAGATGACGAAAATTTAGACATGCCACCTCGAACAAGGAATGTAAGTGTATATCTGTTCGTTATTATTTTACCTTACTGTTTGATATATTGTTGCGAACTTCTCTTCACATTTTTTTTTGGTAGGATTTCCAAAAATTCCCGAAGAGCTGAATTTCTACACAAGTCCAAGTCATTTACTGGATTAGACTAGCAAAAATTTGATATGATTGATGCACTTGATGGGATTGATGGCCTTAATGGTTCAAAAGATATTCCCTACGATTATTCTAGTCATATAAGTGGTGGTATTTTAGCATCCAAGCTGGCAGATATCAATGATGAGGGAGAAGTAAATTCTAGAACTTCAGTAGTAGTCAGGATTCCAGAGAACAGACAAGAAGCACCTGTTACCCCATCTTCGTTGTCTTTGATTGTTGTTCATACTTCAAATATAAACAATCGTAGGATTGTGCCAATTTGTTCTTCCATCTTTGAACATCCGCTTGGAATTATTGAAGACTCTTCTTTTCTAAAAGATGTTTTTCGAAAAGCCATGACTAAGTATCTTAAGAAATCATTCACAAATGTAATAAAACACGATACTGGTGGCATGTTTTGTTTGGATGAATTAGAGATACAGAGCTTTTCTATACTCGGAATAGATGTTGAAACTCTGCTGGTCTCTGGAAGTGTAACAAGTTTATAGGGCAGAGCTAATTTAGGAATGTTAGGTATCGGAAAAGTTAATTCTTTTCTTAATACTTTAACATCTACTGATGTCGTTTGAGGTTGTTTGCCCTTGGAGAGCTTTCCACAAGTAAGTTTTGATCTACTTGTCGTAAGTTGATGAGGCGGTACTACAATAAGGTGGTGATCATTGTTTGTATCTTCTTTAATTTCAAATCTAGCTAAAGACAATCCTGCTGAATGAAACTCTTCACCTTCTGAGTAGAACTTGGTATCTACAAAATAAAATTCTTCTTTGAGGAATGGTTTTGACTTAGCTACCACAGATTTGACTTCTCCATCTCGGCTATACTTGAAACATTGATGCCACCACTCCAGTTTCATGCGAAAACACGTCCAAAGAGCAACTCATATGATTTTTTGACATCAATGACATGAAAGAGAGTTGATGATATTGCTCTTTGATAGATTACCAACATTTATTCCAATCTTCTTCATTGTTTTGATTGGCATAATGTTTATAGCAGGGCCACAATCAATCATTATTAAATACAATTTACATTCTCAGATACAACCACAGACGTATAGTGGTCTATTATGCAAGCTAAATACAAGTTGTAAATCATCATCGTTGAACGTGATGGTGGTCATATAGTCTTGGTAAGTTGTAGATTTAATTGGTTCCAACACTTTCTCTTGGTAAGCTTCCGGATCAATCAATACTGCGATTAGAGCCATACGATCATCAAAAGAGAGATTAAGAGCATCTACTAGGCTCATGCCGGAAGGAATGTTACTGAGTTGTGAAATAACCTTCCTCATCTTCGAGCTCTCTCCTGTTGCATTTTTTGACTCACTTCCTCCATCTGCATTGAAGACATTGGAGGTGAAACATTGTTCGTCAAAGAAACTCTTAGAAAAATATTCTCCAATGGTTACTAGTCTAGAAAAATGACGTGATGTAGCCTCCACTTCTGTTGATTTTGTGTTTGCTCTTGCTTTAATTTTGGTTTTCCTCATTTGACTGTTTCTTTTTATCTTCGATATTTCTTCTTCTTACTTATGAAGGTAGACCATCCATCACCAATTTCATCTTCAGACTCGGAGTCAGAATCCCAAATGTCTAGAACATCAGTCATGATTTCATAGAAGGTTGGATGATTACAGCTATCTTGTTTGACCTCTGGATAGACATACGTGATGGTAACTTCTTCGTCTACTTTGAGTTCTATTAGAATAGCTATTTTCAGAAGTTGAGGTCCAAATTCAGTCACCTCAGACAATGACTTTCTAGCATCATATGGAGTAGAGAATGTCTGCCCCTTATTTGAAATGGAAATTGGGTCAAATGATCCAAACGAAACCGTCAAACAACTGGCAGTTGGGTTTTTACCAGTTTCAAGTTTGATTTTATTTTCTTTGTCTAAGCGGACAATAAGATCTTTTAGCACCAAACACCTCTTCACTGGGTGACTAATGATTTGATGAAATCGGCAATATTTAGGATGATCGGGACCAGCCTCTTCAGGCCTTTTTGGTGCTGGAAGTTCGATTATCTTTTGTTCGAGTTGATCTAAAATCCTAGAAATCTCGAAGTCTGAGATGGATACTCATTTTCTTCAAGTTCCTTCAGAGTAAGAAGACCCTTCTTTTGGACTTGTACTTGTTAGGCCTGAACTCCGAATTTGGCTTTGGGCCCGAATTTGAACCTAATTTTTGAAAAGTGGTGGTTTAAAATTGTGGTATCAAGTTTTCAATTTCTAATGAGATTTTTTTTATTTATTAGAAAAAATTCACACCAAGTCAAATAGGATTCAAGTTGTACAATTTTATTGTAACTCAACTTATAGAATCTCATCCAAATTCCTCGTGTTTAGAATTCAAATTCTATTCAAACTAAGAGATAAATATTAACAAAAAATCAAGTGTAAATCAAACTCTAAATAAAACTTCAAATTGTCAAGATTTATTTATTTATTTATTTTCATGATAAATGAATAAATCTCGATAGGCATTTGAACACACTAAAAATAAAATAAAATAAATAAATGGGCTTGGCATATTAAAAACAAATAGTCTATTCAAATTTATTAAAGTCCGAGTCTTTTATGACTCGTTCGTGTTAAAACAAGTCCACATAAAAAAATCCTCTCACTTTTATATTTAATATTTATTTTAATTGAGTAGGCGGTTATAAATGGAAAGTGGGTAGTTTGAGATTTCTCTATAAATAGGATATTAAGTTCAAGAGAAATCACAAGTTAAATTCTGGGAGAAGAAAAGTCGGAAGATCAGAAGCAAGTCTAGGAGAAAATCCACAACCCGGAAGAAAATCCAAAACCTAGGAAATCTCAAGAAGATCAAAATCTTCTTCAAATTGAAGCAAGTGCAAACCAAGTCGAAGAAGATCAAAATCTTCTTCACAAATCAAATCCAAGCCAAGTACAAGTATTGAAGGTTCAAGCAAATCAAATTTCAAACAATTCTACAAGTCTAGGACTCAAGCCACGTGGCCCCTCGTCTTCAATACTCGGATCGTTAATCAAAAGATTCTACAGCTACGCAGTCACAAGATGATCATCCACTTTATAATTTATTAAAATTTTAATTTGTAGCAATTTCTGTATTTAATACACGAAATTCATTGTAAAAATTCTTAGCACACCCGGTGTTCAAGTTTAAATCAAATTCTAAATCAAAATTTAAAATTAAATTCAAGATTTAACTATTTATTGTATAATAAATTGATAAATCTCGAGGGGGCATTTGTACACACTAAAAATTAAATAAAATAAATAAATAGGCTTGGCCTATTAAAAACAAATAGTCCATTTAAATTTATTAAAGTCCAAGTCTTTTATGACCCATTCGTGTTAAAACAAGCCCACGTAAAAAAAATCCGTCCCACTTTTATATTTAGTATTTATTTTAAATGAGTGAGCAATTATAAATGGAAGGTGGGTGGCTTGGGATTTCTCTATAAATAGGACATCTAGTCCAAGAGAAATCGCAAGTTAAAATTCCGAGAGAAGAAAAGCTAGAAGAAGTCCATAAGCAAGTCTAGGAGAAAATCCAAAACCTGGAAAACCTCAAGAAGATCAAAATCTTCTTCAAATTGAAGCAAGTCCAAGCCAACTCGAAGAAGATCAAAATCTTCTTCACAAATCAAATCTAAGCCAAGTACAAGCATTGAAGGTTCAAGCAAATCAAATTTCAAACAATTCTCAAAGTCCAGGATTGAAGCCACATGGCCCCTCATTTTCAATACACGGATCGTTAATCAGAGGATTCTGCAGCTACACAGTCACAAGAAGATCATCCACTTGATAATTTATCAAAATTCCGATTTGTAACAATTTCTATATTTTAATACACGAAATTCGTTGTACAGATTTCTTGGCACGCCCAGTGGGACTCGAAAGATTCTTTGTGTTACTACTGAATTCCAACTATTTTCTAAAGTTTCAGGTGTCAAGTTTGTATGAGCCATACAAAAGATCTTGATCTATTTGATTTAGACCCAGAAATTGAACGAAGCTTTCACCATTGACAATGTGAACAAAGAGAAAAGAAAAAACAACAAAAAGATACAATGGACGACATCTGAATCTGTGATCTATTACCTACATATGTGAGAAATAATCTTGCACCAATGGCTCGACCAGTTGAAGTTAATAAACGAGATATTCTTATGGGTGAGTATATGATGATGCTGATTTTTGAGAATCGGTCCAGCATAATCTATCCGCCTTATGGACACGATAACTTCCAGTTGAGACCGGGTGTGATTAATTTGTTCTCGAACAATCTGCCATTCTATGGGAGAACACACGAAAATCCTCATTACCATATTTCTCGTTTCGATTAATACTGTAGAAATTTTAAATACCACGGTGTTAATGAAGAGGCACTTGAGATGAGGCTCTTCTCACACACATTGAAGGATAAAGTTAGAGAATTGTTAGATTCTCTACCGTCTGGGAGCATCACTACTTGGACAAATTTGATTTAGAAATTCACACTAAAATACTTTCCTCCTGCCAAAGTGAACAGACTGAAGTATGAAATATCAAATTTCCAACAATCTGAGTTGAAAAATTTTCACGAGGCATGGGAAAGATTCAAGAAACTGCTCCGAAAGTGTCCAAGTCATGGTTTTCCTTTAGCAGCTCAAAATCATTATTTCTACTGTGGATTAACTCCAAACAATCGTTCTTCAGTAGATTCTACAGTAGGTGACTCTATCCAAAATAGATCGGTTGGTGACCTTTACGACCTGTACGAAACGATGAGTGAAAAGTTCATTATGTGGCCAGACAGATGGTTGCAGAAGAAAGTAACAGGAATGCACGAAGTGGAAATCAATTCGCTTGTACTAGCGAAAATTGATTCATTGGTAAAGCAAACGGAAGAAATGAATTATTCTCACTCAGCCAATATGGTTCAGATATCCCTACCAATATGTACAACATGCGGGACAAACCATCAATCATCAAAATACCCTTTAGCCACCATTAATATGTCATCACTTGAACATGCTGCATATGCTCAGAACTTTCAGCGACAGCAGAATAATCTATACTCACAGACCTACAATCTCGGATAGAGAAATCATCCAAACTTCTCCTATGGCAATACTCAAAACATTCAAAATCTGCCAAATCAATGGAGACCACAAGAAATAAAAGAAGGATGGGAAAAAAATGTCACACGCATGGAATCTGAATTCAAGGAAGCGCAGAAAAGACAAGATATCGCGATAAAAATTATAGAAAATCAGATTGGACAGTTAGCTAAACTATTGACCAAGTGACAACCAGGCACATGGCCAAGAAATACCGATGTCAATCCAAAAGAGCAAGTAAATGCAATTACCACGAGAAGCGGAGTTGAATGCCCAGAAATTAGGTAAAGAGACCAGGTGTAGAAAAGAAAACTGTGTCCAGCAAAGAGAGAGAAAACAAATCCGATAAATTCAAAGATACAGTTGAACAAGAAAAATGGAACTCTCCACTAGATTATATTCCACCACCAGCTCACGTCCCTCTAATTCCATTTCCTCAAAGGCTGGGAAAACATAACCTAGACAAGCAATTCAAGAAATTTCTCGATGTATTCAAGAAACTCCAAATCAACATACTTTTTACCGACGCTTTAGCTCAAATGCCGAGCTATGCAAAATTTATAAAGGAAATTCTTTCAAATAAAAAGAAGTTAGAGGAGCACGAAACAGTCATGATTACCGAAGAATGTATTTCTATCTTGCAAAATAAGCTACCTCTAAAATTAAAAGATTCATGGAGTTTTACTATTCCTTGCACTATTGATAATTTATTTTTTGACAAAGCTTTATGTGATTTGGGTGCTAGTGTGAATTTAATGCCTTATTCTATTTTTAAGTAGCTCAGTTTGGAAGAAGCAAAGCCAACAACACTATCGTTGCAGCTTGTAGATAGATCCATCTAACATCCAAGATGGATTGTTTAAGACATATTAGTAAAAGTGGACAAGTTCATATTCCCTGCTGATTTTATCATTTTGGATATGTGCGAAGATAGAGATGTACCATTTATTTTGGGTCAATCCTTCTTGGCTACTGGTCGGGCATTGATTGATGTACAAAAAGGGCAACTAAATCAGAGGTTGAATGATGAACATATTACATTCGATGTGTTTAAAGCAACTAAATTTCCAAACACTTCAGATTCCTATTTCCAGATTGATGCCATTAACCAAAAGAGAACCAACACTTTCACATTGGAAAACCGGTCAGAGCCAGTGGAACACATGCCAATTATTAAAACGAGGTGTGACGAACAACTGTTCGATGAGGAAAGTGAAGTTTTCATAGTTGAGTTCGAGCAGGGTGGTAAAATAGAGTCATATCAATACGATAAGGGAAGAATCAAACTCTGGAAGGTAAACAAACAATGGTGCAAAAACAATCGATGCAAGCAAATCAAGTCCTCCAAAGACCTATTCAAAGTGTCATAAGTGATCACCGCGACAAAGTCGAGCTCAAGACTATAAACAAGCACTTAATGGAAGGCAGCCCATTTTTCTACCATTTTATTTCAATTTCCATATCATTTTATTTTTAGGATTTCAATTGACGTTTTGCACGTTTTATGCTTTTAAGACTTAAAGTAGGCGTATTCAATTTTTAGGTAACGAGGAACCAATGATCATCATCATTCTGCATATAAAAAAAATTATTATTAATTGTTTTTTTAGAGTTACAATTTGCAGGCCAGCTGTATGACATTTAAGCGAATATTTTTCGACCTGTACCTAGATAGGATCCTCCACCGGAGAATCCTGCCACACTTCTTCATCTTGCGCCATTCGATCCATCTCTGCGAAGACTCTGATCATTTTATATATTCTTTTTTGAACTTTTACATTGGGGACAATGTATCTTTCAAGTTTGGGGATGGTGGATAAAATGAAAAATGCTTGATCTGATGATAATACTTGATATTTGATTGTTAACTTATTTTTAGTAAAAAAAAAATTATTATTATTATTAGTGATTGTTTACATGTTTATGTGATATGAATAGCTTTTCCGGCTAAGGATGAAACTTTTTCTTAGAGTTTAGCTTTAATCATGACTTGTGAACATATAATTATTTTTGTTTAAATGTGAGGCTACTTAACTATGTCTGATATCGTGTTGTGTTGGCCTGTTAAGATGATTTTTAGCTATGTTGGTGCACTTAAGTTGAAAACAACAAGATACTTTTTTGAAACTTAGAACAATTTGTATCTTGAACAAGTAACTAGTAGAGTGAGTAAGTGTGGTAGTTAAGCTGTGATGGTGGCTATCTAGGCTTCTGTTGATTCCATGCATGTGTATAAATTGTGTTGAGCACTTTATACCAATTAGAGGAAGCTAGGTAATGACCAAATGTTAAAAATCTAATCCCCAAGCATGAACTTATTGCACGCAAAGAACAAGGCTAATACTATTACATAACTCTTTTCGTAGCCTTTTTGACTGGAGTGATAAAGCCCATCGGCTAAAAGCTCGTTACATGAGTCATCTAGAAAGCTTAATAGACTAAGTTTCGTACACTATTAATATCTTATACCTTTTTTCGTAGCCTTTTTGACTTGAGTGAAAAGGCCCATATGCTTTTTCAAAACTCGATGCACAAAGGTTCAAAAGACTTGGAGTCATCGACCTAAAACTCGTTACATGAGTCATCTAGAAAGCTTAAATGATTGAGTTTTGCATATAAGATATATATATATATATATATATATATATATATATATATATATATATATATAATTATTTGCTAAAGCTAATGAAAAATCTTTTGCAAAGTAAACATGGGGATTAGATAACTAATGGGTTTGACTTACTTAGTAGAAATTTCGTGGTCAAGAGCACTAAAAAATAAGAGAATCTTCATAAACCTAGTTTGTCACGATTATTAGCTTTCTCAATCAGCTTCAAGCAAGAAATAATGAATGAACTGTAACCTTTGAACCAAAATCTCGAGAATTGAAAGAGAAAATCAATTTGGGGAAAAGTGTACCTTACGAGAGGGAAAGGAAAAGTTGACCAAATGGTTAGGCTATCACCACCATAGAAATTAAATAGATCGGATTAACTGCTCTAACACACATATCAAGTATGGCTTAAGTAGAATCACGTTTGCAATAGTAATGCTTGGACACTTGTCATGAATTATAAGTTGTTGCAAAAGTCAGAAGCAAGAACGACAATCTATTTATGTTGTGAATTGTGTTACTGTTTATTTCATTCTATACATGATTGACTTTAGTTATTATATTTGAGGACGAATAAAAGTTCAAGTTTGGGAGTGTTTGATAAATACAATTTTATATTTATCACAGCTTACAAAAAAAGGCAATTATGAGTACTCTTACATATTTTTAGTATGATGGTGCATTGTTTTCTTCTCATTTTAGGGGAAAAAATCAAATTCAAGTGTCGATCTAACGAAAAGTGAGCAAATAGAAGAAAAAGGGACTTAATTGAACAAACAAAAAGACTTGAAAGGATTGTTATACAAATATCAAAGAAAGAAATTCAAGATCTGTATCCAAATTAACCATGCGATCGCATGGTTAAGACATGTTATAATCGCAAGCCACCAAATTTTTCTGCATAACATTATTTGACAAAACCATGCGATTGCAAGGTTTTGAACTGTGTGATCGCATGGGTATTCCGGGCAGCTGTTAAGTTGTTTCCTGATGGAAATAGAACTCTACCAAGTCAGGATAAAAGAACTACCTAAAACACGTTTTGAACAGTTTGGAAAAGAATATAAAAGGAAGAGAATAGCCAAAACACAGAGACGAATTTTGGGAAAGAAATATACAAGAGTAGAATCGAAGATCAATGAACGGATTGAAGATTCTTGAGTCGAAATCACGGGTTGTATTTCTAATTTTTTCTTTTTTCCCTTGAACATGATTAGTACAATTCTTGTACTACTTTACAAAATCATGTCCGTCTAAATTACTTGTTGCTAGGATGAACGATGAAACCTCATGTTTTTAATTTATTAGAAGTTTTTCAGTTTTAGTAATTAATTGTTTATAAATTGATTATTCTTTATTCATTATTTTTAATATTTTAATGCTTGATCATCATTAGAATGTTTTGTGATCTTTATTGAAGTTGAGAGATTCAATATAGACTAAGCACATGGTTTTGAATAACACATGTTCAGTAATATATAGAAATTACTATTATGACTTGTGAAATCCGTTTAGGTGTTCTTGAGATTTAAATTCATATTTTTATGTTCGAAACTTAATTAGAGATAATTAGGTTTGTATATTGATATATAATTGATTGACCATCAAGAGAAGCTTTTGATTATATTAGAATCACCGATTTTTCAATCTAAGGTAATTATAAGCTAAATCGATTAAATGAATAATAAATTAAGAAACGTGTAGATTGACAAATCCCATGTTAGTAAAACTCGAATTCGTTCTCACAAATTTCCTTTGATTACTTAATAATTTAGATTTAATTAAACATAAGTAGAATAGTTTTAGAATTAAAATTTTAAAAGAAATTTGTGTTCTTATATTGTTAAAACTCGAATTATAAATTAATTAGTTAATTGATAATTAGTCCTCGTGAGTTCGACACATTTCACATCACTTTATTACTTGTTAACGATCTATCATTAAAATCTACAACATGCTGTTAAAATCAAAATCAATTCTAACAACTCATTTGATTAGGTATTACACCAAATTGTCATCGTAACAATATATTAAATAATTGTATTTTAAAATGAATTCTAACATATTCAAATAAACCCAAATATGATTCAGCCTTACTTTATTTCTATAGTCCAACTTGGCATATATATATATATATATACTAGTTTTAAGGCCGTGCGTTGCACGTCAGTGAAATCTATAGGAAAAATTGTATGTCGAGAATAGTTTATTGATACGATATAATATGAAATTTGATATTAATAAAATTTGACTTGACAGACAGAAAAAAATAATAATTTCCAAGCTTGAAAGGAAAGAGAAAAAACAATTAAAACGAAATAAGATAGAAAGTGAAGCAAAGTTACGCATGTGTAGGGAAACAATTGGAAATGATTTAAAATAAAGAAAAATAAATATATAAATATTAGTTAATAAAGTTAGAGACGATATATTATATTAATTTAAAATAAAATTTAAATGTTTATTATAATAGCTATTTTAGTATAAGATATTATATTAAGATTGAGATTGATGAGTTCGTTAAAAAATAAGATGAGAAATTAAAAAAAGAAAAAAACTTACATGCATTAGATAATGTAAACAAAAAAAGTAAACTGAAAAATGAAATATATGCGTTCGTGAAGTTGTTTGAGTAGCTTGAAAAACACAAAATCATGTTTGTTGGGTAACTTGATCAAAAGTGTGATACAAAATTAATCTATTCAACAATTTAGGTAACTCGATGAACTGAAAATTGGATTTTTTGAGTTACTGGACGAATGAAGGAAATTTAAAACTTTGATTATGTTGTTTTTGTTTTTTATTTAAATTATGTAATACATCTAAAAACTTTTTTATTCTTATGTGGGCGTGTTATGAAAATAAATTGTAGTAAAAATTTATTACAATAATGAAATTTTTTGTTACAATAAAAACGTCAAATTAGATAATGAAAATAAATGTGTTTTTTTTAATGAGTAATTATAATAAATATTTTAATGTAATTTATAATAATATTTATTATAGAAATTATAAGTACAGTACATAATTTAAATAAAAAAGGAAAGAAAAAAAATAATAAATATGTATTGTTGAAGTTACTGGAGTAATTTGAGAAACAAAGAAAATGTGATAGAAAAGCAAGAATTATAAAAGAGAAATATTTTTGTCAAATAAATTGAGTAAGTTCTTTGATAAATGCAGCACATACATAATTGTATTTTATTACTATTTATTAGAATATAGCAAAATAAAATATGTATTATAAAAATGTAATATATACGAGAGTCAATCAATACAATATATTATAAATTTTTTAGGTGAAGTTGCCTGAGTTACTCGATGAACGAATTAAATTTATAATTTTCACTATTTTGTTTGTGTTTTTTATTTAAAGTATGTCATATATTTAAATAATTTTTTATTGTTATTTAGTGGTGTTATTTTTGAAGAAACTCGTGAGAGTAACAGTTGGATTTGTCGAGTAAGTTGATAAATATTGCATATATAAAATTTTATTTAATGTAATTTATTAGAACATAGTAAAATAGAATATATATCATATAAATCTAGTATATATCAGAATCAGTTAATAGAATATATTTTATTGTATTTTATTTTAGCAATTAGTATAATATGTTATAAATAAAAATTGTTATAATAAATTTATAGCATAATAAAAGCAATTTTTTAGTAATATATTATTAATCAATTATTACATTATTATGAAAATGTAGTGATTAAAATAAATTTTTTATGACACATTTCTACTAAATAGATTTCATCATAAGTTATGAAAATAAATTGTAGTAAAAATTTGTTATGACAAGGACTTTTTTTTTTACAATAATTATGTCAACTATATTACGAAAATAAATGTGTATTTTTTAAATTAATAATTGTAGTATGTATTTTGACCTAATTCGTAATAATATTTATTACAGAAATTATAAGTATAGTACATAATTTAAATAGAAAAAGAAAACAAAAAAAATGAAAAATATGCATTGTTAAGGTTACTCGAGTAACTCGACAAACTAAAAATCATGTTTGTCGAGTTACTCGATGAAAAATCTGATATAAAAGCAAAAATCATAAAACAGGAATATTTTTGTGAAATAAATTGTTAACTTATTTGATAAATGAAGTACATACATTTTTGTATTTAATTGATTATTTATTAGAATATAGCAAAATAAAATATATATTATAAAATTTTAATATATATGATAGTCAATCAATAGAATATATTATATATTGTTTTATTATGATTAATTTATCTAGTAACTTGACAAATATAAATTTGAGTTTCATGAGTTGGTAAAAAAATAACACGAAAAAACCGAAAAATAAAAATTTTTAGGTATATTATATAATGTAAATACAAAAAATAAACTATAAAATGAGAAATATGCACTGTTAAAGTTAATCGAGTAACTCGACAAACAGAAAATCATGTTTGTCGAGTTACCTGATTATAATTGTGATATCAAATTAATCTATTCAATACGTCAAGTAGCTCGATGAACTCATAATCGATTTGCCCGAGTTACTGGACGAACGAATCAAATTTATAATTTTCACTATTTTGTTTGTCTTTTTGATTTAAAGTATGTCATATATTTAAATAATTTTTTATTGTTATTCAGTGGTGTTACTTTTGAAGAAACTCGTGAGGCTAACAGTTGGATTTGTCGAGCAAATTGATAAATATTGCATATATAAAATTTTATTTAATGCATGATTTATTAGAAGATAGTAAAATAGAATATATATCATATAAATTTAGTATATATGAGAATGAGTTAATAGAATATATTTTATTGTATTTTATTTTAGTAATTAGTATAATATGTTATAAATAAAAATTGTTATAATAAATTTATAGCATAATAAAAGCAATTTTGTAGTAATATATTATTAATCAATTATTACATTATTATGAAAATGTAGTGATTAAAATAAATTTTTTACTTATTTGATAAATGAAGCACATAAATATTTGTATTTAATTGATTATTTATTAGAACATAGCAAAATAAAATATATATCATATAAATTTAATACAATATATTATATATTCTTTTATTATGATTTATTTATGTACTAAGTCGAGAAATAGAATTTTGAGATTGATGAGTTGTTTAAAAAATAACATGAAAAAAATAAAAGATAAAAAAATTTAAGTGTAGTGTATATTTTAAATAAAAAAAATAAAATAAAAAATTAAAAATATGCATTCCTGAAGTTACTCGAGTAACCCGACAAAGTTATAAGCATGTTTGTCGAGTTCCTTGATTATAGATGTGATACTAAATCAATCTATTCGATAGGTCTAGCAGCTCGATAAATTGGAAATCGAGTTGGTCGAGTAACTCGATCAACTAATGAAATTTAACATTTTTATTATTTTGTATTCCTTTTTTATTTAAACTATGTAATATATTCAAATAATTCTCTATTTTTATTTTCTGGTGTTATTTTTCAAGAAACCCGTGAGGCTGAAATTTGGATTTGTCGAGTCACTTGATAGACAAAGTATATAAAAAATTTTATGTAATGTATGATTTATTAGAACACAATAAAACAGAATATATATTATATACATTCAATATATATGATCATCGATTAATACAATATCTTTCATTTTATTTTATCTCAGCAATTAGTATAGCATATTATAACTAAAAAATGTTATAGTAAATTTAGAGCATAACAAAAGCAATTTTATAGTTATATATTACTAATCAATGATTAAATTATTATAATAATATAGTGATTATAACGAATTTATTATAAGAAATTGATATTATATAGATTTCGTCATAAATTATGAAAAGAAATTGTAGTAAAAATGTGCTATAATAATGAATTTTTTTGCTATAACATTTCTGTGAAATTGTATCACGAAAATAAATATTATTTTTAAAATTAATAATTATAATAAATATTTTAACATGATTTATAGTAATATTTATTACAAAAATTATAAATATATTATATATTTTAAATAAGAAAAGAAAACCAAAAAATTAGAAAATATGGATAATTTATTACATATTTGTTTTTAATTTTTTTTGATAAATGTTAATATAAATTTTATTGTGAGTTAGACCACATTTTTCATCGAGTAACTCGACAAACATGATTTGAGGTTTGTCGAGTTATTCGATGAAAAATGGGGTATAAAATTAGTCTATTTACAGTTTGAGTAACTCGAGAAATTGGAAATTGGGTTCCTCGGGTTACTTGGTCAACGAATGAGATTTTAAATTGTAATAATTTTGTTATATTTTTTTATTTAAATTATGTAATACATTTAAATAAGTTTTTATTATTATAACACATTTTTATTGCACTGTGTTTTTATATTTGATAAAATGAAATATAATTTATTATTTTAATTTAAAATAATATATTATTTCTTTATATGATATTTATTTTATTATGAGATATTATATTAAGTTATAGATTCTCTAGTATTATTCATGTAAAAGAACTCGTTGTTCATTTTATTGTGTAACTCGACAAAATTAAAATCGAGTTTATAAAGTTACTCAATAAACTAATGAAATGCATATGTTTGATTATTTTCATATTTATTTATTTAAATTATTTAAAATACTGGCTTTGTTGTTTAATTTGTATGTTGTAATGTTTTGATTTGAGAAGCTGGTTAATGTGAAATTTTTATTTGTTAAGTCACTTAATAAACGAAGTATATACAAAATTGTGCTTTCACATATTTTATATTAAAATATACATAAAATAAGTTTGTGCAGAAAATATAAAATAAAAGAGAAATTACTTAAAAGTCAAAAAGGTGCGAAACCCTATTTTTAATGTTGGACACGTGTAAGTGGAAAAGCATTCATTGTCATTTAATGGGCCATTGAATCTGTCTTAAACGGCCAATTTTTCTTTCACCGTCATTGTTGGACAAACAGTTATCTGTATTTCAGTTTGTGGAGGTTTGAAGGAGGCACGGTTTTGTTTTGGAAGAAAAGTGTATTTTCGGCGATATTTTTTTGATCACATCATAACATTATCATTATAAGGTATGTATGTTTATTTTGTATGAGGCTATAAAATGTGAATTACATTTTATGTTAATAAATGTGTAGATATAGTTATATATATAGAAATCATTGTATATATAATGTGTATTTAGTTTATGTATTTTATTTTTATATTTGTGGTAGAGGTTGGCATATATATTTATTAGAATCACAATGTGAAATTATATGATCAAAATAATTGTTTGTTTTAGAATTAAAAATTTTTGTATTTGTGTACGTTTTATTTTAGATTTTAAATGGATGGGACATTTAATATGTTATATTATTTAGCACATAATTTTTGTTAATACAGTAAGTAATTCTATTAATATATTAAAGTAAATGTTCTAAGATATTTGATATTAAGATATACATATAATAAGTTTGTATGGGAAAATATAAAATAAAAGAGAAATTGGATAAAAGTAAAAAAGGTTTTGAATTCTAGTTTTCATGTTGGACATGTGTAAGTGGGAAATTCTTAAATGTGATTTCATGGGCCATTTAATCTGTCTAAACTAGCAATTTATTTTCGAAGCTGAATTTTGCAAAAACAGTATTGTGTGCAAAGAAATTGTATTTTCGGCGTGTTGTTTTTTAACACATCATAACATCATCTTGATAAGTTATGTATTTTCATTTTGTATGAAAATATGAAATATGAATAATGTTTTATGTTATTTAATGTCTGAATGTAATTATATATGTACAAATTATTGTTTTATAAGTTGTTGTAGTCTAATATATGTACACTATGTAGTTTATTTTTATATCTGTGGTAGAAGTTGGCTGATAAGTATCATGATAAATCTTTTTCAGATATGGATGTTGAGTACGTGGTGAGCGAGAACCGCAGATTTGATGGAGTCGTTACACAAATTAGTAATTTTACATATGTTGATGTTATAATAGAAAATTATAATGAGGACCAGCTTCAAAAATTTAGGAATAGTTGTTTTGCACACTTTGAATATTTTCATGGTAGGAGATGTCAGTTTAGTGGAAAGTTGGTACATGAATTTTTGTTGAATACTGTACGTACGAATAAGGGAAATGAGGTTTGGTTTAAAATAAAAGGTCAGTTATGTAGATTTGGAATGCAGGAGTACTGTTTGATAGCAGGATTGTTGTGCCATAATAATGACGATAGTCTTAGTACAATAAGAGCTTTGGCGAGGCATAGAATTCGTAGAAGGTGGTTCAATAATTTTGCACATATATCCCTAAATGAGCTTGAAAATGTTTTTATTAATTGTGATGACGAGGAAGATAAGTATAAGTTAGGGTTGGCATTATTAATCGAAGGAGTTATTAGGCCTATGGAGAGAAAGAAAATAAATATAGAGACATTGTCTTTAGTAGACAACTTGGATGTTTGTTATGAATATCCATGGGGCCGACATTCATATTTCACGCTTCTTCGTTCTCTGTTGACTTCTTGGGAGAGACGTGCATTGAAGTGTATTGATAGTAGGGCTGCGATTGCAAAATATACCATATATGGTTGTCCTCTTGTGTTTCAGGTAAATATATGAATTATTTTTAATATTTATTTAATGTGCGATAAATATATTGTGTTGATCATGACTTAGTTTTGGTTATTTTGTATATAGATATGGATTTATGAGACATGCCGTGAAGTTGGTGAAAGATTTGCTCAAAAAGTCCATGATACGTTTCCACGTATTGTAAATTGGGATGCACAACATCGTGTTGGGAAAAAAGAGCTGGATGTGTTTTGGGAATCAACTGAGGTGCGTGAACAAAAATTTTGTTATGTAGAAGAAATATTTAATAGTTATGAAAATGATGTTTTTTTTTTCTATGTTTTGTAGATGCATGTTTTGCCAATACTTGAACCAACTGCAGAAGAGATAGAACAACCATATCTATACACAATGGTGTTAATAGAGGATGTAGGAGATGCACGAGTTGATGTAGTTGTTCAAAATTTTTTGCATGGGGTCCAAGAAAATGATGAAATTGGGCAAGGAATAGAACCATTTGAGCCTCAAAATGCAGTTGGTCCAGATGTTGTAGAAGTGTATGGAAATATTGTGCATGGGGTTGAAGAGTTTTTTGAAGGTAATGAACAAATTGAACAAGTGGGGGTAGAAAATCTTGGTGGACATGAGGGCTGGTCTCCATATATAGTTGTGGAGGAACCTGTAAATAATTGGCCTTCACGATATGTGGATGAAGGAGAACAAGGTTATGAGAATGAAGGGGCGCGAGGTTATGAGGATGAAGGGGAGCAAGGTTATGAGGCTGAAGGGGAGCAAGGTTATGAATATGAGCATAACGATGATTATGCTACAAATCAGTTGGTACAATCATTATTTGATGATCAAAGAGTATATATTGGTGATCAGTTTGGTAGTATAAGAGATGAACAAAGAGATTATTTTGATTATCAATTGGGTAATTTTAGAGATGAACAACGGGATTATATTGATAATCAAATTCGTAATGTGGTTGATGCTCAACGTTCATACTTTGATGAACAGTTAGGAAGCACAAGGGATGATTTGATGCAATCTTTGAATCAGATGGAATCATCTATATCTAGGAATAGTGAAAAATATTTTGATGAAAAAAAAAAAGGAGATGCAAGAATATATTGATACAAAGTTGGTGGCTTTTGAGGTTGAACATAGTAACATGATTGGCACTTTACGTGAAGATCTTTGTTCAAAGATTGAAAGTTCTACTTTGAAGATTGAAGATATGTTGAAGGGGAAATTGGCAGAAAAGCACACTATTGTAGGAAGTCATACAGTAAAACAGCTGACTGCTCCTGTGAAACAAAGAGTAGATGATAAAGATGAGAAGAAGAAGGAAAGTGCGTCTTCTATTGATATTCCTATATTGTGTGACATCGATGAGGAAAGACAAGTTGAATTTCTTCATTGGATGCATAAATCAAAAGATCAGTAAGTTTTAATTTTGTATTTGGTTATTTGTTATATATATATTATGTTTTATGGTATTTATCATAATTTTACTATTATAGAGATGTTGTTCGGTTGCGTGGTGGGAGTGGTGGGATTAGATTGACAAAGCAGAAGCTAGAATATATTGGGAATCCTGAATATATACTGGCAGTTGAGGTATGTGTAATTTCTATTTTTTGATCTTTCATGTCTATTGTGAGGTGTTAAAATATATTTTTAAGATAAATATTTTTTTGTAGGATATGGATAATGCCATGCATTTGATTAGAAAAAGAACAGCAAATTTTAGAGATATATTCTCATCAAGATATGGGATACTTGACAGTGGATTTGGATTACTTGTTCGAGCCATTGGTTCAAAAATTTTGGATTCTACAGGACAATTGATGCGTAAAATTCCAGTTTCTTACCATGGTTCTATGGAAAGATATGCAAATGGTTTGATTCCTAAAAGTTTTGGTAAAAATTGGAAAAATTATGATCATATATTGTGGCCAGATATTATTGATGACAAACATTGGGTCCTTTTTTATGTTGATCTATTGGGTTGGAGGCTTACAGTCTATGATAATAATTACCATTTTTATGATGAAGCAATATTGTATCGATATGTTGTTCCTGCTATACATATCATTCCAGATATTATTCAAAAATATGTGGTTGCTGAGCGGGCAGACCTTAGGAAAAAGATGATTCAGCCACTTGAATATTATAGGAAGTCATATGTTGACATACCACAGTCTATTCGATATAGGTAAGGAATTAGAATAACTGTTTGTATTTATAATCATATTTATATTTACTCACAAGGTTTTTAATCATATTTGCAGTGATAGTGGCATATTTGTTATCAAATATGTTGAGTGTCTTCTGGCTGGAATACCTATTGATGCTGTTGAATTGGAGAAAATAAATTTGTACACAGGAAAGCTTGTAATAGATTTCTTTTACAATGAATTTTTTTTTGTCCCGAATCAACGAAATGAATAGATATGATGTTTGTGTAATGAAATCAGAATTGTTTTGTCATTTTTATTTTATTCATTGTACTTATGGGTTGACATTGTACATAGTGGAAAATATGTGTGTTTTATTTCATTGTTTGAGCAAGTTTATTGGTTTATGTAGGAAAGTTTTATTCTATTATAAGATTTTGAGTTTAAATTGGTGCCGGTTTGCTTTTTCCTAGATGAAGAAGAGAAAAAATATATATTGTGTGTTCTAATTTAATATCAGGAGATTAATTCATAAGTTATGTTATTTATTTTGTAAGAGATGTATATATATTTTTATGCTATGAATTTTTAACTATCTAAGCCTTATAAATTTTTTGTTATTGTTGACTTTTATTGTGGGTATGCGGTTATCTTGTTTTTATAGTAAAATGAATTTAATTTAGAAAGGTATTGACTAAGATTTTATCTAATTAAAATTCTAGAAAATTTAATTAATTGATTAAAATGATTAAGCTGAAGTGATAAGTTTTTTTTCCCGACAATGTTTTCGGTTTTTTCCAATAAATTGAGTAATAATTTAAATATAAGAAATGCAAAAGGGGAAAAAAAAAAAAAAATTAACGTTGTCGAGTTAACTACTTTGATAACATTGGTAGGTCAATATCTGTTTTTAATTTATATAAAAAAAAATTAACATAAAGAAAATAAATTAAAAAATATTAAAATTATCTAGGTTCTTGTTGAGTAATAAATAAAATTCAACAGCTGTGGGAGAAGTGGTTGAGTAATTACGTGACGGCTATGTTGTGATGTATCGTTGTGAAGTTAGTTCTGAAAGTTTTTGTTATTTTTTTTACTTTGTATTTAATTTGGTTTGAACCATAGTTCATAACTAATAGCTTCGAGCAATTCCTGAATATGAAAATCGGACATCTTAATTGATGTGATAGTTAAGTTTATATTAATTTATCATTTATTAAAAGATAATAAAATAAAATATATATGATATAAATGTAATATATATAATAATCAATTAATGCAATATATTATATTCTATTTTATTGTATTTTAACACTTACTATAACACATTATAATAAAATATTATTGTAATAAATTTAGAGCATAATAAAATTAATTGTGTTGTAATGTTGTTATTCAAGGAAGTCGTCAATATAAAATTTGAATTTGTTAATTTACTTGATAAATGGAGCATACACAAAAAAATGCAAAATATGGATTGTTGGAGTTACTCGAGTAACTCGACAAAGCTAAAATCATGTTTGTCGAGTTACTCGATTAAAAATGTCAGACGAAATCAATCTATTCAATAGCTGAAGCAACTCGATAAACTGAAAATCGAATTGGTTGAGTTACTCGATCAATGAATCAAATTTAACATTTTCATTATCTCGTGTTGGTTTATTATTTAAATTATTTAATACATTTAAATAATTCTTCATTGTTATTTTGTGGTATTCTTTTTCAAGAATCCCGTGAGGCTGAAGTTAGGATATGTCGAGTAACCTGATAAATAAAGTATATAGAAAATTTTATTTAGCCTATGATTTATTAGAATATAGTAAAAAAGAATATATATAATATAAATTTAATACATATCATAATGCGTTAATACAATATAGTAGTAATTTTTTTATTTTAGCAAATACTATAACATATTATAAAAAAAAAATTATAATAATTTTATAGCATAATAAAAAAAAATTTGTATTAATATAAAGTTTTACTTATTAGAATATAGTAAAATAGAATATATATTATATAAATTGAATATACATTATTATTAAGTAATAGAATATATTTTTTTTCATTTTATTTGTTTTTATCAATTAGTATAAGATATTATAACTTCAAATTGTTATAATAAATTTATAGGAAAATAAAAGAACTTCTGTAGTAATATATTATTAATGAATTATTATATTATTATAATAATGTAGTGTTTAGCATAAATTTATTATAAGAATTTGATATTAATTAGATTTCATTCTGAATTATGAAAATAAATTATAGTCAAAATTTCTTATAATAATGAATTTAAGTATGATTAGTTTATGTAGGAAGTTGACATATCCAATTTTGAGATTCACGAGTTGGTTAAAAAATAACATGAAAAAACTTAAAAATAAAAAATTTTAAGTGGAGTACATATTTTAAATACAAAAAGTAAACAACAAAATAAAAAATATGCATTGTTGAAGTTACTCGAGTAACTCGACAAACAAAAAATCATGTTTGTCGAGTTACTAGATTAAAATTGTCACAAGAAATCAATCTATTCAATAACTGAATCAACTCGATAAACTGAAAATCGAGTTCGTTGAGTTACTCGATGAATGAATGAAATTTAACATTATGTTTATATTTTGAAAAAATCAAATATAATATAATATCTTAATTTAAAATAATATATAATCATTTTATATAATAGCTATTTTATTATAATATATTATATGAAGTTATAGGATATGATTGCCTAATTTATAACAAAATTTATATTCATTTTTATGAAAATTAATTATTATTTAGTTAATTTTCTATTATAATTATTATTATAATATTAATTGCTAAAATAAAAGAATATATAATACATAGCATTACTTGACTATAATATATATTTTATTTTACTATGTTCTAATAATTGATCAATGAAATACAATTATGTGTGTTTATTAGACTTATTCTAATATTCTTTATAAGAAAATTCGTATTCATATTTATGGAAAAACTTATAAATAAATATGTAGTACATTTTTTAATAATTTATAAAATATTTATTTCATACAGAATTCTTATAACAAATTAATTATAATTACTAAATTATTATAATAATGCAGTAGTTAACTAATAATATATTAATACAATTTTTTTTTATTATATTATAAATTTATTATAGCTATTTTTTCTATAATCTGTTACAGTACTTGCTGAAATAAAAAATTTATTTTTATATTGTATTAATGAATTATGATATATATTAAATTTATATTATATATATATTGTTTTTGACTATATTTTAATAAATGATAGGCTAAATAAAATTTTTTATATACTTTATTTATGAAGTTACTTACCATATCCAAATTTGAGCCTCACGGAGTTCTTGAAAAATAATACCACAAAATAACAACGAAGAATTATTTAAATGTACTAAATAATTTAAATAATAAAGAAACACAGTATAATTCATTCATTGATTAACTCAACCAACTCGATTTTCAGTTTATCGAGTTGCTTTAGCTATTGAATAGATTCATTTTGTGTGATATTTTAAATCGAGTAAGTCGACAAACAAGATTTTGGCTTTGTCGAGTTACTCGAGTCACTTCAATAATGCGTACTTTTCATTTTGTTTTTTACTTTTTTTATTTAAAATATGTAGTCCACTTAAATTTCTTTATTTTTTAGTTTTTTCATGTTCTTTTTTAACGGAGTCGTGAATCTGAAAATTGGATTTGTGAAGTTCCTACATAAATTGATCATAATTAAATTCATTATTATAACAAATTTTACTAAAATTTATTTTCATACTTCAGAAAGGAATCTATTTAATATGAAATTCTTATAATAAATTTATGTTAAACACTACATTATTATAATAATATAATAATTAATTAATAATATTTTACTACAGATTTCTTTTATTTTCCTATAAGTTTGTTATAACAATTTTTAGTTATAATATGTTATATTAATTGGTAAAAAAATATAAATAAAAAGAAAATATATTCTCTTACTTCATTTTAATAAAAAACAAAAGAAAAGAAATTAATAAAAAAACAAAACAAATTAATAAACATTTTTACTTACTTTTGTTCGTCAAGTAACGCGGGTAAGTCGATTTTGAGTTTGTCGAGTTGCTTAAGGTATTTAATAGATTCATTTCGTGTCCCATTTTTAATCGAGTAACTCGACAAACTTGATCTTAGGTTTATCGAGTTACTCGAGTAACTTGAAGAATGCAATACAATGAATCAGTACGTTGCATGAATAATATTTGATATCCTATAACTTCATATAATATATTATAATAAAATAGCGACCATATAAAATAATTATATATTATTTTAAAGTGAAATAATATATTATATTTACTTTTTTCAAAAAAAAAAACACATTGTAGTAAAAATGTGTTATATTATTATTTTTTATTTATTAGACTTATTCTAATATTTTTTATAACAAAATTTATAAATAAATGTTTTATTAATTATTAAAAAATGTACTGCATATTTATTTATAAGTTTTTTCATAAATATGAATACAAATTTTGTTATAAAGAATATTAGAATAAGTCAAATAAATACACATAATTTTATTTCATTGATCAATTATTAGAACATAGTAAAATAAAATATATATTATAATCAAGTAATGCTGTGTATTGTATATTGTTTTATTTTAGCAATTAATATTATAATAATAATTATAATAGAAAATTAACTAAATAATAATTAATTTTGATAAAAATGAATATAAATTTTGTTACAAATTAGGCAATCATATCCTATAACTTCATATAATATATTATAATAAAATAGTTATTATATAAAATAATTATATATTATTTTAAATTAAGATATTATATTATATTTGATTTTTTCAAAAATAAAAACATATTGTAGTAACAATGTGTTATAATATTGATTTTTATTTATTACACTTATTCTAATATTCTTTATAACAAAATTTATATTCATATTTACAAAAAGACTTATAAATACATACATAATACATTTTATAATAAATTATCGAAAAAATTATTTAATATAAATTTATTATAAAAAATTAATTATAATTACTAAATTATTATAATAATTTAGTAATTAATTAATAATATATTGATACAGAATTAATTTTATTGTGTATTACATTATATAAATTCAAAAAGAAAAGAAAATAATGAAAATTTTAAGTTTCATTGGTTTGTCCAGTAACTCAAGGAACTTGATTTTCATTCTGCCAAGTTACTTTAGCTATAAAAAAGATTTATTTTGTATCACATTTTTGCATCGAGTAACTCGACAAACGTGCTTTTAGGTTTGTCGAGTTACTCGAGTAATTTCAAGAATACATCTTTTGTATTTGTTACTCTACTTTTTTTTATTTACATTATGTAATACACTTAATATTATTTTATTTTTTAATTTTGTCATGTTATTTTTTAACCAACTCGTGAATCTCAAAAGCTATCATATAAAATAATTTTATATTATTTTAAATTGAGATAATATGTTATATTTGATTTTTTGAAAAATAAAAACATAGTGTATCAAAAATGTGCCATAATATTTATTTTTATTTATTACACTTATTGTAATATTCTTTATAGCAAAATTTGTATTCATATTTATGAAAAAACTTATAAATAAATATGCAGTACATTTGAAAATAATTTATAAAACATTTCTTTCATATAAAATTGTTATAATAAATTGATTATAATTACTAAATTATTATAATAATGCAGTAATTAATTAATAATATATTGATACAAAAATCTTTTTATTATACTATAAATTTATTATAGTTATTTGTTTATAATATCTTATAGTACTTGCTAAAATAAAAAAATTATTAATATATTGTATTAATGAATTATGATATATATTAAATTTATATTATATATATTCTTTTTGACTATATTCTAATAAATGATAGGTTAAATAAAATTTTTTATATACTTTATTTATGAAGTTACTCACCATATCCAAATTTGAGCCTCACGAAGTGCTTGAAAAATAATACCACAAAATAACAATGAAGAATTATTTAAATGTATTAAATAATTTAAATAATAAAGAAACACAATATAATGAAAATGTTAAATTTCTTTCATTTATCGATTAACTCAACCAACTCGATTTTCAGTTTATCGAGTTGCTTTAGCTATTGAATAGATTCATTTCGTGTGATATTTTAAATCGAGTAACTCGGCAAACAAGATTTGGGCTTTGTCGAGTTACTCGAGTTACTTTAATAATGCATACTTTTGATTTTGTTTTTTACTTTTTTTATTTAAAATATGTAGTCCACTTAAATTTCTTTATTGTTTTGTTTTTTCATGTTATTTTTTAACGAAGTCGTGAACATCAAAATTGGATTTGTGAAGTTCTTACATAAATTGATCATAATTACATTCATTATTATAACAAATTTTACTAAAATTTATTTTCATAATTCAGAATGAAATCTAGGTAATATGAAATTCTTATACTAAATTTATGTTAAACACTACATTATTATAATAATATAATAATTAATTAATAATATTTTACTACAGATTTCTTTTATTTTCCTATAAATTTGTTATAACAGTTTTTTAGTTATAATATGTTATATTAATGGGTAAATAAATAAAAATAAAAAGAAAATATATTCTCTTACTTCATTTTAATAAAAAATAAAACAAAACAAATTAATAAAAAACAAAACAAATTAATAAACATTTTTACTTACTTTTGTTCGTAAAGTAACTCGGGTAACTCGATTTTGAGTTTGTCGAGTTGCTTAAGGTATCTAATAGATTCATTTCGTGTCCCATTTTTAATCGAGTAACTCGACAAACTTGCTCTTAGGTTTATCGAGTTACTCGAGTAACTTGAAGAATGCAATACAATGAATCAGTACGTTGCATGAATAATATTTGATATTCTATAACTTCATATAATATATTATAATAAAATAGCGACCATATAAAATAATTATATATTATTTTAAAGTGAAATAATATATTATATTTACTTTTTTCCAAAAAAAAAACACATTGTAGTAAAAATGTGTTATGTTATTTTTTTTTATTTATTAGACCTATTCTAATATTTTTTATAACAAAATTTATAAATAAATGTTTTATAAATTATTAAAAAATGTAATGCATATTTATTTATAAGTTTTTTCATAAATATGAATACAAATTTTGTTATAAAGAATATTAGAATAAGTCAAATAAATACACATAGTTTTATTTCATTGATCAATTATTAGAATATAGTAAAATAAAATATATATTATAATCAAGTAATGCTGTGTATTATATATTGTTTTATTTTAGCAATTAATATTATAATAATAATTATAATAGAAAATTAACTAAATAATAATTAATTTTGATAAAAATGAATATAAATTTTGTTATAAATTAGGTAACCATATGCTATAACTTCATATAATATATTATAATAAAATAGCTATTATATAAAATAATTATACTTTATTTTAAATTAAGTTATTATATTATATTTGATTTTTTCAAAAATAAAAACATATTGTAGTAACAATGTGTTATAATATTGATTTTTATTTATTGCACTTATTCTAATATTCTTTATAACAAAATTTATAATCATATTTACAAAAAGACTTATAAATACATACATAATACATTTTATAATAAATTATCAAAAAAATTATTTCATATAAATTTATTATAAAAAATTGATTATAATTACTAAATTATTATAATAATGTAGTAATTAATTAATAATATATTAATACAGAATTAATTTTATTGTGTATTACATTATATAAATTAAAAAAGAAAAGAAAATAATGAAAATTTTAAGTTTCATTGGTTTGTCCAGTAACTCAAGGAACTTGATTTTCATTCTGCCAAGTTACTTTAGCTATAAAAAAGATTTATTTTGTATCACATTTTTGCATCGAGTAACTCGACGAACGTGCTTTTAGGTTTGTCGAGTTACTCGAGTAATTTCAACAATACATCTTTTGTATTTGTTACTTTACTTTTTTTTATTTACATTATGTAATACACTTAATATTATTTTATTTTTTAATTTTGTCATGTTATTTTTTAACCAACTCGTGAATCTCAAAAGCTATCATATAAAATAATTTTATATTATTTTAAATTGAGATAATATGTTATATTTGATTTTTTGAAAAATAAAAACATAGTGTATCAAAAATGTGCTATAATATTTATTTTTATTTATTACACTTATTGTAATATTCTTTATAGCAAAATTTGTATTCATATTTATGAAAAAACTTATAAATAAATATGCAGTACATTTTAAAATAATTTATAAAACATTTCTTTCATATAAAATTGTTATAATAAATTGATTATAATTACTAAATTATTATAATAATGCAGTAATTAATTAATAATATATTGATACAAAAATCATTTTATTATACTATAAATTTATTATACTTGTTTTTTTTATAATATCTTATAGTAGTTGCTAAAATAAAAAAATTATTAATATATTGTATTAATGAATTATGATATATATTAAATTTATATTATATATATTCTTTTTGACTATAATCTAATAAATGATAGGTTAAATAAAATTTTTTATATACTTTATTTATGAAGTTACTTACCATATCCAAATTTGAGCCTCACGAAGTGCCTGAGAAATAATACCACAAAATAACAATGAAGAATTATTTAAATGTATTAAATAATTTAAATAATAAAGAAACACAATATAATGAAAATGTTAAATTTCTTTCATTTATCGATTAACTCAACCAACTCGATTTTCAGTTTATCGAGTTGCTTTAGCTATTGAATAGATTCATTTCGTGTGATATTTTAAATCGAGTAACTCAGCAAATAAAATTTTGGCTTTGTCGAGTTACTCGAGTTACTTCAGTAATGCATACTTTTGATTTTGTTTTTTACTTTTTTTATTTAAAATATGTAGGCCACTTAAATTTCTTTATTTTTTTGTTTTTTCATGTTATTTTTTAACGAAGTCGTGAACCTCAAAATTGGATTTGTGAAGTTCTTACATAAATTGATCATAATTAAATTCGTTATTATAACAAATTTTACTAAAATTTATTTTCATAATTCAGAATGAAATCTAGTTAATATGAAATTCTTATAATAAATTTATGTTAAACACTACATTATTATAATAATATAATAATTAATTAATAATATTTTACTACAGATTTCTTTTATTTTCCTATAAATTTGTTATAACAATTTTTAGTTATAATATGTTATACTAATGGGTAAAAAAATAAAAATAAAAAGAAAATATATTCTCTTACTTCATTTTAATAAAAAACAAAACAAAACAAATTAATAAAAAACAAAACAAAGTAATAAACATTTTTACTTACTTTTGTTCGTCAAGTAACTCGGGTAGCTCGATTTTCAGTTTGTCGAGCTACTTAAGGTATTTAATAGATTCATTTCATGTCCCATTTTTAATTGAGTTACTCGATAAACTTGATCTTAGGTTTATCGAGTTACTCGAGTAACTTGAACAATGCAATACAATGAATCAGTACGTTGCATGAATAATATTTGATATCCTATAACTTCATATAATATATTATAATAAAATAGCGATTATATAAAATAATTATATATTATTTTAAAGTGAAATAATATATTATATTTACTTTTTTCAAAAATAAAAACACATTGTAGTAAAAATGTGTTATATTATTATTTTTTATTTATTAGACTTATTCTAATATTTTTTATAACAAAATTTATAAATAAATGTTTTATAAATTATTAAAAAATGTACTGCATATTTATTTATAAGTTTTTTCATAAATATGAATACAAATTTTGTTATAAAGAATATTAGAATAAGTCAAATAAATAGACATAATTTTATTTCATTGATCAATTATTAGAATATAATAAAATAAAATATACATTATAATCAAGTAATGCTATGTATTATATATTCTTTTAGTTTAGCAATTAATATTATAATAATAATTATAATAGAAAATTAACTGAATAATAATTAATTTTGATAAAAATGAATATAAATTTTGTTATAAATTAGGCAATCATATGCTATAACTTCATATAATATATTATAATAACATAGCTATTATATATATTATAATTATCGAAAAAATTATTTTATATAAATTTATTATAAAAAATTGATTATAATTACTAAATTATTATAATAATGTAGTAATTAATTAATAATATATTAATACAGAATTAATTTTATTGTGTATTACATTATACAAATTAAAAAAGAAAAGAAAATAATGAAAATTTTAAGTTTCATTGGTTTGTCCAGTAACTCAAGGAACTTGATTTTCATTCTGCCAAGTTACTTCAGCTATAAAAAAGATTTATTTTGTATCACATTTTTGCATCGAGTAACTCGACAAACGTTCTTTTAGGTTTGTCGAGTTACTCGAGTAATTTCAACAATACATCTTTTGTATTTGTTACTTTACTTTTTTTTATTTACATTATGTAATACACTTAATATTTTTTTATTTTTTAATTTTGTCATGTTATTTTTTAACCAACTCGTGAATCTCAAAAGCTATCATATAAAATAATTTTATATTATTTTAAATTGAGATAATATGTTATATTTGATTTTTTGAAAAATAAAAACATAGTGTATCAAAAATGTGCTACAATATCTATTTTTATTTATTAGACTTATTGTAATATTCTTTATAGCAAAATTTGTATTCATATTTATGAAAGAAATTATAAATAAATATGCAGTACATTTTAAAATAATTTATAAAACATTTCTTTCATATAAAATTGTTATAATAAATTGATTATAATTACTAAATTATTATAATAATGCAGTAATTAATTAATAATATATTGATACAAAAATCTTTTTATTATACTATAAATTTATTATAGTTATTTTTTTATAATATCTTATAGTACTTGCTAAAATAAAAAAATTATTTATATATTGTATTAATGAATTATGATATATATTAAATTTATATTATATATATTCTTTTTGACTATATTCTAATAAATGATAGGTTAAATAAAAATTTTTATATACTTTATTTATGAAGTTACTCACCATATCCAAATTTGAGCCTCACGAAGTGCTTGAAAAATAATACCACAAAATAACAATGAAGAATTATTTAAATGTATTAAATAATTTAAATAATAAAGAAACACAATATAATGAAAATGTTAAATTTCTTTCATTTATCGATTAACTCAACTAACTCGATTTTCAGTTTATCGAGTTGCTTTAGCTATTGAATAGATTCATTTCTTGTGATATTTTAAATCGAGTAACTCGACAAACAAGATTTTGGCTTTGTCGAGTTACTCGAGTGACTTCAATAATGCATACTTTTCATTTTGTTTTTTACTTTTTTTATTTAAAATATGTAGTCCACTTAAATTTCTTTATTTTTTTGTTTTTTCATGTTATTTTTTAACGAAGTCGTGAACCTCAAAATTGGATTTGTGAAGTTCTTACATAAATTGATCATAATTAAATTCATTATTGTAACAAATTTTACTAAAATTTATTTTCATAATTCAGAATGAAATCTAGTTAATATGAAATTCTTATAATAAATTTATGTTAAACACTACATTATTATAATAATATAATAATTAATTAATAATATTTTACTACAGATTTCTTTTATTTTATTATAAATTTGTTATAACAATTTTTAGTTATAATATGTTATACTAATGGGTAAAAAAATAAAACTAAAAAGAAAATATATTCTCTTACTTCATTTTAATAAAAAACAAAACAAAACAAATTAATAAAAAACAAAACAAAGTAATAAACATTTTTACTTACTTTTGTTCGTCAAGTAACTCGGGTAGCTCGATTTTCAGTTTGTCGAGCTACTTAAGGTATTTAATAGATTCATTTCATGTCCCATTTTTAATTGAGTTACTCGATAAACTTGATATTAGGTTTATCGAGTTACTCGAGTAACTTGAACAATGCAATACAATGAATCAGTACGTTGCATGAATAATATTTGATATCCTATAACTTCATATAATATATTATAATAAAATAGCGATTATATAAAATAATTATATATTATTTTAAAGTGAAATAATATATTATATTTACTTTTTTCAAAAATAAAAACACATTGTAGTAAAAATGTGTTATATTATTATTTTTTATTTATTAGACTTATTCTAATATTTTTTATAACAAAATTTATAAATAAATGTTTTATAAATTATTAAAAAATGTACTGCATATTTATTTATAAGTTTTTTCATAAATATGAATACAAATTTTGTTATAAAGAATATTAGAATAAGTCAAATAAATAGACATAATTTTATTTCATTGATCAATTATTAGAATATAATAAAATAAAATATACATTATAATCAAGTAATGCTATGTATTGTATATTCTTTTATTTTAGCAATTAATATTATAGTAATAATTATAATAGAAAATTAACTGAATAATAATTAATTTTGATAAAAATGAATATAAATTTTGTTATAAATTAGGCAATCATATGCTATAACTTTATATAATATATTATAATAAAATAGCTATTATATAAAATAATTATATATTATTTTAAATGAAGATATTATATCATATTTGATTTTTTCAAAAATAAAAACATATTGTAGTAAAAATGTGTTATAATATTGATTTTTATTTATTACACTTATTCTAATATTATTTATAACAAAATTTATATTCATATTTACAAAAAGACTTATAAATACATACATAATACATTTTATAATAAATTATTGAAAAAATTATTTCATATAAATTTATTATAAAAAATTGATTATAATTACTAAATTATTATAATTATGTAGTAATTAATTAATAATATATTAATACAAAATTAATTTTATTGTGTAATACATTATATAAATTAAAAAAGAAAACAACATAACGAAAATTTTAAGTTTCATTGGTTTGTCCAGTAACTCAAGGAACTTGATTTTCATTCTGCCAAGTTACTTCAGCTATAAAAAAGATTTATTTTGTATCACATTTTTGCATCGAGTAACTCGACAAACGTGCTTTTACGTTTGTCGAGTTACTCGAGTAATTTCAACAATACATCTTTTGTATTTGTTACTTTACTTTTTTTTATTTATATTACGTAATACACTTAATATTTTTTTATTTTTTAATTTTGTCATGTTATTTTTTAACCAACTCGTGAATCTCAAGAGCTATCATATAAAATAATTTTATATTATTTTAAATTTAGATAATATGTTATATTTGATTTTTTGAAAAATAAAAACATAGTGTAGTAAAAATGTGCTATAATATTTATTTTTATTTATTACACTTATTGTAATATTCTTTATAGCAAAATTTGTATTCATATTTATGAAAAAACTTATAAATAAATATGCAGCACATTTTAAAATAATTTATAAAACATTTATTTCATATAAAATTGTTATAATAAATTGATTATAATTACTAAATTATTATAATAATGCAGTAATTAATTAATAATATATTGATACAAAAATCTTTTTATTATACTATAAATTTATTATAGTTATTTTTATATAATATCTTATAGTACTTGCTAAAATAAAAAAATTATTAATATATTGTATTAATGTATTATGATATATATTAAATTTATATTATATATATTCTTTTTGACTATATTGTAATAAATGATAGGTTAAATAACATTTTTTATATACTTTATTTATCAAGTTACTCGACATATCCTAATTTGAGCCTCACGAGGTTCTTCAAAAATAATACCACAAATAAAAATGAAGAATTATTTAAAGTTAGTAGATAATTTAAATAATAAAGTGGCACAAGATAATGAGAATGTTAAATTTCATTCATTCATGGAGTAACTTAATAAACTCGATTTTCAGTTTATCGAGTTGCTTCAATTATTGAATAGATTGATTTTATGTGTCAATTTTAATCGAGTAACTCGATAAACATGATTTTTGGTTTGTCGAGTTACTCGAGTAACTTCAACAATGCATATTTTTTATTTTTTTGTCTACTTTTTGTATTTAAAATATGTACTCCACTTAAATTTTTTTATTTTTAATTTTTTTCATGTTATTTTTTAACCAACTCGTGAATCTTAAAATTGGATATGTCAGGTTTCTACATAAACTAATCATAATTAAATTCATTATTATAACAAATTTTTACTATAATTTATTTTCATAATTCAGAATGAAATCTATTTAATGTGAAATTCTTATAATAAATTTATTTTAAAAACTACATTATTATAATAATATAATAATTGTTTAATAATATATTACTACAGAATTTCTTTTATTTTCCTATAAATTTATTATAACAATTTTAAGTTATAATATGTTATACTAATTAGTAAAAACAAATAAAATGAAATAAAATATATTCTATTACTTGATAATGATGTATATTAAATTTATATGATATATATTCTATTCTACTATATTCTAATAAGTGAAATTTTATATTAATACAAATTTTTTTTTATTATACTATAAAATTATCATAATTTTTTTTTATAATATGTTATAGTATTTGCTAAAATAAAAAAATTATTAGTATACTGTATTAATGCATTATGATATGTATTAAATTTATATTATATATATTCTTTTTGACTATATTCTAATAAATGATAGGCTAAATAAAAAATGTTATATACTTTATTTATCAAGTTACTCGACATATCCAAATTTCAGCCTGATGGTATTCTTGAAAAAGAAAACCACAAAATAACAATGAAGAATTATTTAATTGTATTAAATAATTTAAATAATAAAGCGACATAAGATAACGAAAATGTTAAATTTCATTGATTGATCGAATAAGTCAACGAACTCGATTTTCAGTTTATCGAGTTGTTTCAGCTATTGGATAGATTGATTTCGTCTGAGATTTTTAATCGAGTAACTCGACAAACATGATTTTGGGTTTGTCGAGTTACTCGAGTAACTCCAATAATGCATATATTTCATTTTTTTGTGTATGCTCCATTTATCAAGTAAAATAATTATATATTATTTTAAATTTAGCATTTTCATTATCCTTTGTTGCTTTATTATATAAATTATTTACTACACTTAAATAATTCTTCATTGTTATTTTGCAGTACTATTTTTCAAGAAGCCCGTGGGGCTCAAATTTGGATTTGTCGAGTAACTTGATAAATAAAGTATATAACAAATTTCATTTAGCCTATCATTTATTAGAATACAGTGAAAAAGAATATATATAATATAAATTTAATATATATGATAATGCATTAATACAATATACTAATATATTTTTTTATTTTAGCAACTACTATAACATATTAAAAAAAAATAATTATAATAATTTTATAGTATAATAAAATTATTTTTGTATTAATATATTATTAATTAATTACTGCATTATTGTAATAATTTAGTAATTATAATCAATTTACTATAACATTTTTATATGAAATAAATATTTTTATAAATTATTATAAAATGTACTACATATTTATTTATAAGTTTTTTCACAAATATGAATATAAATTTTGTTAAAAAGAATATTACAATAAGTCTAATAAACAAAAATAAATATTATAACACATTTTTACTACACTGTGTTTTTATTTTGCAAATAATAAAATATAATATACCATCTGAACTTAAAATAATATATAATTATTTTACATGATAGCTATTTTATTATAATATATGATATAAAGTTATAGGATATAAAATATTATTCATGCAACGTAACTCATTATTCACTGTATTCTATTGTTCAAGTTAGTCGAGTAACTCGATAAACTCAAGATCAAGTTTATCAAGTTGCTCGATTAAAAATGTAACAAGAAATGAATCTATTCAATACCTTAAGCAGCTCGATAAAGTGAAAATCGAGTTACTCGGCAAACAAACGTAGGCAAAAATTTTGATTATTTTGTTTCGTTCTTTATTTAAATAATGTAATACATTGAAATAATTGTTTTTTTTTATTTAGTGGTGTTATTTTTGTAGAAACTTGTGAGCCAGAAACTTGGATTTGTCGAGTAATTTAATAAATGAAGTATATACAAAATTTAATATAATGTTTCATTTATTAGAATATAGTAAAATAAAATATATATCATATAAATTTAATATATATCATAATCAAGTAATAGAATATATTTTATTTTATTTTATTTTATTTTACGAATTAGTATAACATATTATAAGTAAAGATTGTCATAATAAATTTCTACAAAAAAAAAAAAAAAGCAATTCTGTAGTTATGTATTATTAATCAATTCTTATATAAATTCGTGCATTCAAATATAGTAAAATAAGATATATATTATATAAATTTAATATATATCCTAATGAATTAATACAACATAATATGTTTTATTTTAGTTTCACAATTATTGTAACATATTATAAAAAAAAAAGTTATGATCACAAATATAAAACATGATAAAATTGAATGTGTAGTAATATATTAAGAATCAACTACTACATTATTATAATGATTTACTAATTGGAATACAATTTATTGTAATAAATTGGTATTAGATAAAATTTATTACAAATTATTATAAAATTTATTACGTATTTATCTAAAATTTTTGGTAATAAATATTAATATAAATTTTGACTTAAATGATATTATAATTAATAATTATAAAAGAAAAATGATTTTCATAATAGAATTTCATATAATTATTGAAATATTTAAAAATAATTATTACAACACAATTTTATTCCACTGCGTTTTATATTTCATAAAATAAGATATAATATATTATGATCATTTTAAATAATATATGAAAATTTTATATAATAACTTTCTTATCATAAATTTAATATATATCATAATCAATTAATGCAATATATTATATTCAATATTATTATATTTTAGCAATTAATATAACACATTGTAATGAAATTAATTGTGTAACAATAAACTATTTGTCTAGAAATATTTAATTTTTCCAATTATTGAATATAATTTTCTATGGTTATTATTATAAGTATTAATACAATATGTTATGTTTTGTTTTATAATAATTAATTTATTTTGTAAGCTGACAAGTCGAAAATTGAAATTCACGAGTTGGTTAAAAAATAACATGACAAAATAAAAAAACTAAAAAATATTAAGTGTATTACATAATGTAAATAAAAAAAATAAACTAACATGTGCAAAAGATGCAGTCTTGAAATTACTCGAGTAACTCGACAAACCCAAAAGCAAGTTTGTCGAGTTACTCGATGCAGAAATGTGATACAAAATAAATCTATTCTATAGCTTAAGTAAGTTGGCAGAATGAGAATTGAGTTGCTAGACAAACCAATGAAAGTTAAAATTTTCATTATTTCCTTTTCCTTTTTTATTTATGTCATGTAGTACATACTAAAATGAATTTTGTATTAATATATTAATAATTAATTACTATTTTATTATAATAATTCAGTAATTATAATCAATTTATTATAACAAATTTATATGAAATAAATTCATTGATATTTTATTATAAAATGTACTACATATTTATTTATAAGTTTTTTCATAAATACGAATATAAATTTTGTTATAAAGAATATTAGAATATGTGTAATAAATAAAAATAAATATTGTAACACATTTTTACTACAATATGTTTTTATTTTTGAAAAAATCAAATATAATATATTATCTTAATTAAAAATAATATATAATTATTTTATATGATAACTATTTTATTATAATATATTATATGAAGTTATAGAATATGAAATATTATTGATAGAACGTAACTCATTATTCATTATATCCTGTAACTTGACAAGCTGAAAATCGAGTTCCTGAAGTTACTTGACAAAGTAATGAAATAGACATGTTTTAATAAATGATAGATTAAGAATATTTATTTATTTGCCTAATTTATTAGATAACTCGACAAACTGAAAATTTGGGTGCATGCGTTGCTTAAAGGATACGATGATAGATTACAAATAAATAATAAATAGTTTAATATAAATGTTGAATAAAAAATATAATATTATTTTTTGGAAAATATATAAATCATTATTTACTCGAGCAACTAAAAAAACTCAAATCTTAGTTTGTCAAGCTGCTCGACCAATAAAACGATAGAAAGTCATAAACGAAATTATTTAGTTTATTGAGTTACTTTATAACGTAGGTAGATGAGTAATTTTATATTAGTACTTTTTTATATTCTATGATTTAATATAATATGTTAGAATAAGAGAACTATCATATAGAATAGTTATATATTATTTTAAATTTTTATGGTATATTATATCTGATTTTATAAAATATTAATATATAGTAGAATAACAATGTGTTGTAAAAATTAATTTTATTTATTAGAATGATTATATCAAATGATGTTATGGAAATCGTTATTTATTTATAATTAGTAATTATAATATTATTTATAACAAAATTGATATTAATATTTACAAAAAACATTTATAAATAGATATGTACTAAATTTTATAATAATTTAGAATAAAATTTATTTAATATCAATTTGTTATAATAAACTGATTATATTCATAAAATTATTATAATAATTTAAGAGTGCAATACAAATTGCAGAGTATGGAAAAAAAGGTGTATTTATTTAAAAGTTATATTCTAAGAATTTAATATAATTCTTTAATATATTCTGAATATTTATAATTTTTAGTGCCTATGTTTATTATTCTGTATGGATATATTTGTTATTATAAGAAAAATATATGATATCTTTATTTAGAGCAAAAAGAAAATATTTTCTATTCTGTTGATTATTATTAATAAGTATATGTATTCAATAATATAAAGGCAGTAGTAAAAATAAAACTATATAAAAATATAAAAGATATAGATTTATTAAATATAATTTATATAATTGCATTGCATTTAAAAAGGCTTATATGTACAAAGCAGAAAACGCTTAAAGTATTACAAAAAAAACCTAATATCCATTCAAAACAAATGGAAAAAGGTGGCAATGCATAAAAGCGTATTATTAGTTTTTAAAGTGTGTTTTTGTCTTTCGAAGCTCGTGTATATCTCTCTGTCCTTGACGCAGACAATTTTTCTGTATTGACTTCATTCTCAGATGAGACTAAATGTTCTTCAAGTTTTCTCTTCTTCGATTTAGACACAGGTGAAGAAGGGAAACTAAGCTGTTTCACTGCACTTGGAAATGTTTGCCCTTGAAGAGGCATTTGTGTGTCAGTGGTATACGCTATATCTTTCCCTTTGTTAATCCTTGATCTTGTACTTGTAGATGTGGGTGAAGTCGAAGGAGGTGGTTCATTGAAGAAGATAATGTCATACTTGTATTCATCGTCATAGGCATTTTTCTTCATTCCTTTAATATAAAAGAAATGTTCTTCCTCCAATGTGATTCGAATCTTTTCCAACACTTGTGATCCACTATCCATTAACTTTTTGCCTGTGTATTGTAAGAATTTTTCTGCTGGATTCCCAATCATAGTTCCAGAGAATGAACCTGTGGAGTCCTCAAGTTCCACATATACACGTGCCCTAATACATGAAATATATTAAAAGTGTTGCATGTGTGAAAATTGTTAATAACAAATAATTTGTAAAAAATATAATACCTTGGTACTGCAACTGCATGAGAAAATTTGCAGAAGACACATTCGTATGTTTCATTGAAATCGGAACTTGATATTTTGTTGCAAGTATTGCAAGACATATACCAAAAGGCTTGCTTAAATATTCTCACGTATGCACGTGCATAAACCCAAAAATACCCCTGTCCTGTCAGCTATTTTTGAAGAGAAATTGTATAAATATTATAGAATAATGAAATGCATTTGTCTACATACTATTTTAATTAAAATTAGCCTTACTCCAGATAACAAATTTGGAATTTGTTGAATCTCTGTGATATTGTTCATGTCTGGGGTTGAAATATTCTTTGTTGCTGAGGATGGATATATTTTTGTCAAGATCATCTCATCTAACTTGTCAGAATTTGTTTCGACCCTTGCATAATGTGTAAAAATATTAGCAATTTACACACATGTATATATACTAGTTTTAAAGCCGTGCGTTGCACGTAAGTGACAAATATAGGAAAAAAATTTTAGGTTTTAAATGTAATTGAAATGACCAAAAACAAATATGAAATTAAAATTTTTAAACAAATCTGAAAAATGTAACAAATTTAGAGCGAATTGTGTACAATTTGTTCATACACACCAAAAAAATAAATAATTAACAAATAATAAAGAAAGGTCAAAATTTCTTCAAATGTTTTGTCTAATTTTTGGCCATTTATTTAAAATATATTGATATTTTTTTCTTGAGTACACTTGATATAAAAATTGTAGAATAATGGCATATTTCTTGATTTTTTGATTCCTTTTCATATATGAAATAGAGGATTATGAAAATGTTAATAATTCTTTGAATTGTTACCTTGGGTTTACTCGAAATAGTTTTCTGATAGTTTGTATTAGGGAGTAGCAAGGTGGGACGCATTGTAGCTGCTGCTGCTGCAAAGCATCTTATGCCCGTGATTTTGGAGCTCGGTGAAAAATGTCCGGTTATAGTCGATACAAACATAAATTTAAAAGTAATGATTTCTTTCATTATCTGTATATTTCCACTTCCAAATTTTTATGGAACCTCAACCAGCATCTGCTGTTTATTTACTGCGTCTTCAAGGTTGCCGCAAGAAGGTTAATTTCAGGCAAGTGGGGCTGTAACAGCGGGCAAACCTAAGAAGAATAGAACAGAAGGGTGGCGACGCTTTACTAACACATGAAAAGGAGCTACTCACAAGACTATCAAGAACAGAGAACAACCAAAAACGAGAAACTATCGAAAGAAATTTCGTAGGTAATATGAAACGGAAGCGCCAACTCCGCCACCACCTCTATATAAACCAGGACTATGGACGGTGGCGGGGCACAAAACAAGCATAGAAAGAAAAACAAAACAAAAAAATATGTTGGTTCTTATGTTATAATTAATAGTTATAAAAAATAAAATATGTTGTTCATTTTTTTCATTGAAAAAAAAAAATTAGAAATGTAAAAGCTCACATTAAAAAAAAAAAAAAAAAAAAAAAAAATTCATGAACAGTAACTTTTTCGAGTTACTATTCACCTCGTAAAAGTTTTGTCGAGTTGAATAGTAACTCGACAAATTTTTCGAATTTTAAAAAAAAAAAAAAAAAAAAAATTCATGAACAGTAACTTTTTCGAGTTACTATTCACCTCGAAAAAGTTTGTCGAGTTGAATAGTAACTCGACAAACTTTTTCGAATTTTTAAAAAAAAAAAAAAAAAAAAAAAAAACATTTCCATGAACAGTAACTTTTTCGCGTTACTATTCACCCCGAAAAAGTTTGTCGAGTTGAATAGTAACTCGACAAATTTTTCGGATTTTTAAAAAAAAAAAAATTTTTTAAATTTTTGTCGAGTTACTCGACAAATTTTTTTTTTTTTTTTTTTAAAGTCGAGTAACTCGACAAAAGTAAAAAAAAAAAAAAAAATTTTTTTTTTTTTTTTTATATAAATTCGAGATACTCGACAAAAATAAAAAAAAAATTTTTTTTTTTTTTTTATATAAATTCGAGTTACTCAACAAAAATAAAAATTTTTTTTTTTTTTTTATATAAATTCGAGTTACTCGACAAAAGTAAATTGTTTTTTTTTTTTTTTTTATAAATTCGAGTTACTCGACAAAAGTAAAAATTTTTTTTTTTTTTTTAAATATTCGAGTTACTCGACAAAAGTAAAAAAAAAAATTTTATTTTTTTTTAAATTTGAGTAATTCGACAAAAGTTAAAATTTTCTTTTTATTTTTTGTTTTTTTTTTTTAAATTCGAGTAACTCGACAAAAGTTAAATATTTTTTTTTTTTTAAATTTGAGTTACTCGACAAAAGTAAAAAAAGAAAAATATATATATTTTTTTTAAATTTGAGTAATTCGACAAAAGTTAAATTTTTTTTTTTTTTAAAATTCGATTAACTCGACACAAGTTAAGGAATTTTTTTTTTTTTTTTTTAAAATTCGAGTAACTCGACAAAAGTAAGAAAATATTTTTTTTTTTTTTAAAAAAATTCAAGTAACTCGACAATAGTTAAAATATATATATATATATATATATATATATATATTAAAAAATTCGAGTAACTCGACAAAAGTTAAAAAAAAATAATTTTTTTTTTAAATTCGAGTAACTCGACAACATTTTTAAAAAAAATTATTTTTTTTTTTTAAAAATTCGAGTAACTCGATAAAAAATTTTTTAAATTTTTTTTAAAAATTCGAGTAACTCGACATAATTTTAAAAAAAAAAATTTTTTTTTTAAAATTCGAGTGACTCGACAAAATTTTAAAAAAAAAAAAATGTCGAATAGCTCGAGAAATTTAAAAAAATATTTTTTTTTAAAAAATGTCAAAATAAAATTGGGCTACTTTTTAAAAGTTGTAGGACTTCATATACATTTTTATTTTATTTTGTTGTTATTTGTTTTTTTTTTATTATTTAAAGAGGTGGACAAAATAAAATGTGTAACGAAATTTAAAAGTCGGGGATGGCCAAAGCAAAGGAAAAGGTTATGAGTAAATTTGTTATAAAATGAAAAGAATGTGGACTAAAAGTGCAAATTACAAAAAAAAAAAAAATTAATGTTTCCCACTTTGTCGAGTTACTCGGCAAAGTGGTCTGATTCTAGGTGGACTTTGGGGTAGCAATTAGGCCAATTTTTTTTGGAGATGAAGGGGTTGAGTTTAGGGCTAGAGATTGGCAGGTTTTTTGGGACTGGAAATGGACGAGTAGGTGTTTAAATGAGCATTCGGTTTTTGAATTAAATTGGTGGAATAAAATAAATTTAATCATATGAGATGGTTTTCCATAAGACGAGATGAATTATGAATTCAATTTAAATCACAAAATAAAATAAGAAACTCATTATTTGCAATAATATAATCCGCATAAAAATAACAAAGGCAAGTGCACGCAACTCTTTTGTGACCAAACAATTAAATTTGTGATTTTTAAGAGGTGTTGTAGCTACGCGGTGAACTAAATGAATTTATTTTCAAAGTTTAAAATAAGGATTTTAGTCGCGAATGATTAAAATTTTCCGGTCACTACAAAAAATCAACTCCAAAATTTCAGCAAAAGCTCCCATCTTTTCCCTTCAACTTTCGGCTAGCAAGAAGTCCATACACCTTTCTCCATTCACTCCAATTTTGGTCCATATAATACACCATAATCAGCGCAAAAAATATTCCAGATTTCTTCTCCATTTTCCCCTCTAGAAACCGGCCCTTTATACTCATTTTCACCATTTTCTGGTTCTCAATTTCTCTACAAGTCAGCCCCAAACTATCCAAAAAAATCTTCCATTCTATTCCTTCAGATTCAGCCTCTATTCTCCTCTAATATCTTCACTTAAATCTGCCTACAACACACAATATTTACAAACAAAAAAGCAAGCGTACATGAGTATTTTGGGAACAGTGCAGCAACATTATATCCACCCCTTCAACTTCAACATAAAACTTAAATTTCGAGGTTGTTCTATAAGGCATTATTTACATGTAATTATGAAGTTTAACTCGAGAAAATTTTGTGAACACATGTGCCATGTTAATCACTTTGGATGTCACCATGCCTTGTTGGAAGTAATTAATTGATCTATCGTGGTTTGAGCACGTCTATGATGGAACGTTATGTCGGTGATTGAAGGAAATTACTTATAATGTTTAGCGATTGAAGGTAATCACTTAAGAGATATGTGGTGCCGGTTACCAAATTTATGTATGATTTTCTCACATGCATGTATATTTGCTACAGAGTGTTTCCTTTGAAATGTTATGACAAAAAAATATTTACTTTCCATATTAAAAGGATTGGCGGCGGCGCGACGATCAAAAATAGCGACAAAAAAGGTTCTATGTTTATTATTATTGTGGCATCGATATAATTCAACCTTTTATTTGTAAATTAGTTTAGTATGTCTTGATTATGTTTAAGTTGTGTAAATTTGAACAACGACAGTAACTTTGGCTATTTTGGCAATACAAAGTTTATTATGAAATATACCACTTTAAATGGTTGAAATTCCAAATTCTATCCCTGTTTTCAAATTATCATAACTTCGTGTATACTACGAATATTTGAGTGAATTTAGTGGAATTGGGTAGGATGTTAAGTATTATATTAGTAGAATTTGGAATCATTTCAAAATGACAATGGATGAATTAGTTATGGCTGTTTTCCCGAGGCTGTGCTGGGTGTACTTGAGTTACATTTTAAGACAACTTTGGCTACTTACTTCCATACCAAATGACTTGATAAAATTCTAAACTTTATATATGTTGTACCTAAAGTGTTAAGTGGTCACTGGTGAAACTGAAAAAGGGATGAAAATTCACAAGTTAGATGGTTGTTGGAACATCTAAATATCACTTTTAGAAATGAAAGAGACTATAAAGTGCTTCTTGCGGACCTAAACATCTAGACAGTCATTGCTTTGGTTGTTCATATTAATAATTGTCCCACCTCATTTAGTGAGTGTATGAGGGCATCATCTCCAAAAGAAGCATAAATGGTAACCACAGTAATATTCTGTCGGAAACAACCCTGAAACCGAAGAGCAAGTGCAAGCAATGTCATTGACCCACAACAACTAAAACCAAGGAATGAGAAGTTGAAGACAAACCATTAACTCGACAACCATCATTAAGTGTTTTTACTTAATTCCAGTTGGAGACGATATCCCTATGGGTTACCTAACCATTGGCTTTGGTTTTACATAATTTCATGTTATATAACTAAAGTTATAGACAATTTTGTAAACTGCGACAGCATGAATCCGAGAAACTGCCTTGTATGTTTCGGTGAGCATTTTTGTATGTCGAAACATGTCGTCGGATTATCAAATTTTTATATGTGGTAGCTACATGGGTATTCTACGTTCCCTAAAAATTTCATATTGTTCGGTGATCGTTTTCTATGTCAAATAAATTTTTTTTACTCCATGGCCGGGTAAATTGTTTCTCTAAACTGCACTTTCTGTTGACCGACTCAAAAGTATGCTGCACCTTATATATTAAGTGTTTTTACATAATTCCAGTTGGAGACTATAGACCTATGGGTTATCTAACCATTGAATTTGGTTTCACATAATTTCATGTTATATAACTCAAGTTATGGACAATTTTGTAAACTGCGACCGCATGAATCCGAAAAACTGCCTCGGATGTTTCGGTGAGCATTTTAGTAAGCCGAAACATGCCGTCGGACTATCAAATTTTGATATGTGGTAGCTAAATGAGTATTCTATGTTCCGTAAAAATTTCATATTTTTCGGTGATCGTTTTCTATGTCAAACAAATTTTTGTTACTCCATGACCGGGTGAAGAAATTTTAGTAACACTGCCCTTATTTTGAAAATTTTATTCACTTGGTCATGGAGTAACAAAAAATTCTTTGACATAGAAAACGATCACCGAACATTACGAAATTTTCAGGGGACATAGAATACTCAAGCAGCTACCACATATCAAAAATTGGTAGTCCGACGGCATGTTTAGGCATACTAAAATACTCACCGCGAAACCTCTTAAGCTGTTTTTCGGATTCATGCCGTCGGCGTGCTAGAATCGCTATTATAAACCAATCAAAAAACTTTAAGTAGTGTAAATATCTTCTTAAACTTTTGTGGACCTTGGTTTTGTGGTAGTTTTAGTGGATTCCCATGTTTTTTTTTACACGTTAATGATGTGTACTTGAAAGGTTTTGCTAAACTTCATGTTTCTCTAAGATGCAGTTTCTGTTGTCCAACTCAAAAATTTGCTGCACCTTATATATTAAGTATTTTTATGTAATTCCAGTTGGAGACGATAGCCCTATGGGTTATTTAACCATTGGCTTTGGTTTCACATAATTTTATGTTATATAACTCAAGTTATGGACAATTTTGTAAACTGTGACAGTATGAATCCGAGAAACTACGTAGGATGTTTCTTTGAGCATTTTAGTAAGCCGAAACATGCCGTCGAACTATCAAATTTTGATATGTGGTAACTACATGAGTATTTTATATTTCCTAAAATTTTCATATTGTTCGGTGATCGTTTCCTATGTCAAAGAAATTTTTGTTAATCTATGACCAAATAAAGTTTTGAATTTTTTTTTTTTTTTTTTTTTTTGGGTGACTTGTCGAGGAACTCGACAAAGTCACTTAAATATTTCCTTTTTGGTGACTTTGTCGTGCAACTCGACAAAGTCCCTTAAATTTCTCTCTCTTTTTTTTTTTTTTTTTTTTTTTTTTTTGGTGACTTTGTCAACTCGACAAAGTTCATTTTAAATGTTTTTTTTTTTGGTTGTGTGGGCTTTTAGTTTTTTGTTTTTTTTTTTTTTTTTGTAATTTGCACTTTTTGGTCCACAACCTTTTTAATTTATACCAAATTTTCCCCTAATCTTTTTTTTAGCATTGACCATTCCCGACTTTGAATTTTGTTGCAAATTTTGTTTTGTCCCCCTATTTAAATAAACAAAATAAAAACTAATAACAACAAAACTTTTTTAATAAGATTAATGCTTAATATTATTTTGTCGAGTTACTCAAAAAAGTCCAATTTGACAATTTCTTAACTTTTTTTTTTTGTTGAGTTACACAATAAAGGGGAAACGAAAATTGGTTTGACATAGAAAACGATAACCAAAAAATAATAATAAAAAAAATTTCATCATTTACCACTTTGTCGAGTTACTCGACAAAGTGTGGGAAAAAAAAAATTCAAGAACTTTGTTCAGTAACCCGACAAAGTTCAAATTTTTTTTTTTTAAATTGTTCTTTTGGTCCCAACTTTTTAAATTTTTAACTAATTGACCCATAATTTTTATTTTTATAATTTTATAATTTGGGTATGTATTTGTCGAGCGTATTTGGACCTTTATTTATTATTTTTTTGGTGTGTTTTTTTTTTTCTATAATTTAGTAGCAAATAGATTTTCATTTAATTTTTTACTATTTAATTTTTTTTTCTTATAAGTAAATTGAACACAAATGAATTTTTGTTAATCCATGAATAAACGAAGTTTTAATTTTTTTTTTACATTTTTCCCCACTTTGCTTCATAACTCGGCAAATTAGTAAAAAAAAAAAAAAAAAAAATTTAAATAATTTTGGACTTTCTGGAGAAAGTAAAAAAAGAATAAAAAAAAAAAAAAAAAATATTTTGGTGGCTTCCTGAGAAAGCCACCAAAAAAAAAAAAAAAAAAAAAAAAAGACATAACAAAAAAAATTTTGGTGGCTTTCTCGAGTAACTCGAGAAAGCCACCAAAAAAATATTTTTCTTTGTGGCTTTCTCGAGTTACTCGAGAAAGCCACCAATAATTTTTTTTTTTTTTTTTTTCTTTGGTTGTGGCTTTCTCGAGAAAGCCTTATTTAATATTTTTTTTTTTTTTTTTTGGGTTTCTCAAGTAACTCGAGAAAGTCATTTGAAAAAATTTTTTTTTTTAAAAAAAATACTAATTTTGCCGAGTTATAAGACAAAGTGGGGAAAAAGGTAAAAAAAAAAAGTTTCAAAATTTCACTTAGTCATGTATTAAAAAAAATTCATTTGACATAGAAAACGATCACCGAAAAATATGAAATTTTCAAGAAACATAGAATACTCATGTAGCTACCACATATCAAAATTTGATACTCCGACGGCATGTTTCGGCTTACTAAAATGCTTACCGAAACATCCTACTGAAATAAAGAGGGAAAAAATAGAAAAAAATCAACAATAAATGATAATGCTTAAACTTTTTGTTTTATGTTATAAACAAATTGTATACATGCAATTTGAAAAAGAAATTTTTTGAGTCGATAACATTTGATTTTTATTTTTTTTTCTAAATAATTTGATAACATTTTATGTTAAATTTGTTCTATAGATTTGTTGTGTAAACGTTTTATTCCAGTGTATAATAGATTGATTATTGTAATAAATTGACATAATTATTATAATAAATTTGCATTCTACTGTGTTATCATAATTGTTAAAATAAAATAAAATATAATATATTATAATAATTTAATATATCGATAAGTTATAAGCCACCAACTGCAACTTTAAAAAACAAATGTTTTATTTACAATATATTCATATTAAGTTTTATTCCACAATTATTGACTTCTTATATATTATAGTCAATATATATTCATTTTTCCCTTCATAAGTCATCAAATTTGGTGCTTTTTTATCTCCAGTTGCTATGGGGAACAAATGACGAAATACAATCGATTCCTAAAGGTTTTGGTAAATTTCATTTTCTCTAAAATGCAGTTTTTGTTGTCCAACTTAAATATTTGCTGCAGCTTATACATTACGTATTTTTACATAATTCCAGTTTGAGACAATATCCCTACGGGTTACCTAACCATTGGCTTTGGTTTCACATAATTTCATGTTATATAACTCAAGTTATGGACACTTTTGTAAAGTGCGACAGCATGAATCTGAGAAACTGCCTTGGATGTTTCGGTAAACATTTTAGTGTGTCAAAACATGCCGTCGGATTATCAAATTTTTATATGTGGTAGCTACATGGGCATTCTACGTTCCTTGAAAATTTCATATTGTTCGGTGATCGTTTTCTATGTCAAAAAAATTTTCTTTGCTCCATGATTGGGTGAATTGTTTCTCCAAACTGCACTTTCTGTTGACCAACTCAAAAATATGCTGCACCTTATATATTAAGTATTTTTACATAATTCCAGTTGGAAACGATAGCTCTATGGGTTACGTAACCATTGGCTTTGGTTTCACATAAATTCATGGTATATAACTCAAGTTATGGACAATTTTGTAAACTGCGACCGTATGAATCCGAGAAACTGCCTAGGGTGTTACGGTGAGCATTTTAGTCAGCCGAAACATGCCGTCGGACTATCAATTTTTTATATGTGTTAGCTAAATGAGTATTCTATGTTTCCTGAAAATTTCATAATTTTCGGTTATCGTTTTCTATGTCAAACAAATTTTTGTTACTCCATGACCGGGTGAAAGAAATTTTTGTAACACTGCCCTTATTTTGAAAATTTTATTCACCTGGTCATGGAGTAACAAAAAATTCTTTGACATAGAAAACGATCACCGAACAATACGAAATTTTCATGGGACATAGAATACTCAGGTAGCTACCACATATCAAAAATTGGTTGTCCGACGGCATGTTTAGGCATACTAAAATACTCATCGCGAAACCTCCTAGACAGTTTTTCGGATTTATGCCGTCGGCGTGCCGGAATCGATATTATAAACCAATCAAAAAACTTTAAGTAGTGTAAATATCTTCTTAAACTTTTGTGGACCTTGGTTTTGTGGTAGTTTTACTGGATTCCCATGTTTTGGTTACACGTTAATGATGTGAACTTGAAAGGTTTTGCTAAACTTCATATTTTTCTAATATGTAGTTTCTGTTGTCCAACTCAAAAATTTAATGCACCTTATATATTAAGTATTTTTACATATTTCCAGTTGGAGACGATAGCCCTATGGGTTGCCTAACCATTGGCTTTAGTTTTACATAATTTTATGTTATATAACTCAATTTATGGACAATTTTGTAAACTGTCGACGGCATGAATTAAAAAAACTGCCTAGGAGGTTTCGGTGAGCATTTTAGTATGCCTAAACATGCCGTCGGACTACCAATTTTTAATATGTGGTAGCTACTTGAGTATTATATGTCCCCTGAAAATTTCGTATCGTTCGGCGATCGTTTTCTATGTCAAATAATTTTTTATCACAAAAAAATTTGAGCTAAAAGCCCACACACAAAAAAAAAAATTTATTTCAAAGACTTTGTCAAGGAAGTAAAAAAAAAAAAAAAATTCAACTCTTTCCCACTTTGTCGAGTAAGCCAAAAAAAAAAAAAAAAATATTTCAAACTCTTTCTCATTTTGTTGAGAAAGCCAAAATAAAAAAATGAAAAAAAAAAAAAAAAATTCCAACTTTACCACTTTGTCGAGGAACTCGACAAAGTGGCCAAAAAATAATAATAAAAAAAATTTCATCATTTACCACTTTGTCGAGTTACTCGACAAAGTGTGGGAAAAAAAAAATTCAAGAACTTTGTTCAGTAACCCGACAAAGTTCAAATTTTTTTTTTTAAATTGTTCTTTTGGTCCCAACTTTTTAAATTTTTAACTAATTGACCCATAATTTTTATTTTTATGTCATTGACCATCCCCAATATTTAAATTTTGTTGAAAGTCCAATTTGACCATTTTTTTGGATTATTATCAAGTTACTCGACAAATATTTTTTTTTAATAATAAAATTAATATCTTTGGTTTGTCAAGTTATTCAACAATAATTTATTAAAAAATAAATTGGTCGAGTTACTCGACATCAATTTTTGACACTGTGTTATCATAATTGTTAAAATAAAATAAAATAAAATATATTATAATAATTTAATATATCGATCAGTTATAAGCCACCAACTCCAACTTTAAAAAACAAAAGTTTTATTTACAATAAATTCATATTAAGTTTTATTATAATTATTAATTATACTAAAAATTGATTATTTTAATAAAATTTATATAATTAGTATAATAAATTGACATAATTATTATAATAAATTTGCATTCCACTGTGTTGTTATAATTGTTAAAATAAAGTATATTATAATAATTTTATATTATATATAATTTATTATACAATGTTATAATAAATGATAGAGTAAAAAAACTATGCATGTGCTTAAATTATCAAAAAACTCGACAAATTGAAATTTGAGATTGCCGAGTTGCTCAATTATTTATATGAATATAAAATTAGAATATAGTAAAATAGAATATATATCATATAAATTTAATATATATCATAATCAATTAATACAATATATTTTATTTTAGCAATTAGTATAACAAATTATAACTAAAAATTGTTATAATAAATTTATAGCATAATAAAAGCAATTCTATAGTAATATATTATTAATCAATTATTACATTATTATAATAATCTAGTGATTAAAATAAATTTGTTATGACAAATTCATACTAAATAGATTTCATCATAAATTATGAAAATAAATTGTAGTAAAAATTTGTTATAATAATGAATTTTTTTGTTAGAATAATTATGTCAAATTATATTACAAAAATAAATGTGTTTTTTTTAATTAATAGTTGTAATAAGTATTTTAACATAATTTATAATAATATTTATTATAGAAATTATAAGTATATTACATAATTTAAATAGAAAAAGAAAACAAAAAAAATGAAAAATATGCATTGTTGAAGTTACTCGAGTAACTCGCCAAGCTAAAAATTATGTTTGTCAAATTACTCGATGAAAAATGTGATACAAAAGCAAAAATCATAAAACAGGAATATTTTCGTGAAATAAATTGAATAAGTAATTATAGATTTCACTTAGTATAATTGATTTACAGATATTATAAATAAATGTGTGAATTTATGTAAAATAGTTTTTCTATATATTTGATATTTTGTGGACTTGTGTATATTATATTTTATGTTTCTCTTTATTGTAAACAGAAAATTTTTATAATATAAAATATATGTATTTAGCATGTAGGTTATAGAGTAACTCGACAAAATTTATTTTCAATTTGTCGAGTTGCTTAAGTAATAAATTGTAAAAGATTGTTTTGTTTTATGATTTAGATTTTATTTTATTTTATAATAGCTATTTTATTATAGCATATTATATTAAGTTATAGAATATGAAATATTATTGATATAAAAGAACTGATTATTCATTGTAGAGCATAACTTGACAAAGTTAAAATCGAGTTTCCCGAGTTACTCGAGCCAATAATAAAATGCATAATTTTCATTTTTTTAATCTTTTTTTATTGAAATTATTTAATACATTGACTATTTTATTTAATTTGAATGTTGTAATAATATTATTCGATGAACGTGTTGACATGAAATTTGGATTTGTTAACTTATTTGATAAATGAAGCACATACATATTTGTATTTAATTGATTATTTATTAGGAGATATCAAAATAAAATATATATCATATAAATTTAATATATATCATAATCAATTAATACAATATATTATATATTCTTTTATTATGACTAATTTATTTAGTAACTTGACAAATTCAAATTTGAGATTCATGAGTTGGTTTAAAAATAACATGAAAAAATAAAAAAAATTTAGTGTAGTACATAATTTAAATAAAAAAAGTAAACTAAAAAATGAACAATATGCATTGTTGAAGTTACTCGAGTAACTCGATAAACCCAAAATCAAGTTTGTCGAGTTACTCGATTAAAATTGTGATACGAAATCAATCTATTCAATAGCTCAAGTAGCTCGACAAACTGAAAATCGAGTTGTCGGAGTTACTCGACGAACGAACGAAATTTAAAATTTTCATTATTTTGTTTCCCTTTTTTATGTAAATGATGTCATACATTTAAATAATTTTTTATTCTTATTTAGTGGTGTTATTTTTCAAGAAACTCGTGAGTCTTAAATTTGGATTTGTCGAGTAACTTGATAAATAAAGCATATACAAAATTTTATTTAATGTTTCATTTATTAGAATATAGTAAAATAGAATATATATCATATAAATTTAATATATATCATAATCAATTAATACAATATATTTTACTTTATTTTAGCAGTTAGTATAAAAAAATATTAGTAACATTATTAGTAAGAATGTTATAATTAATAGTTATAAAAAATAAAATATGTTGTTGATTTTTTTCATTGAAAAAAAAATTAGAAATGTAAAAAAAAAAAAAAAAAAAAAAAAATAATTCATGAACAGTAACTTTTTCGAGTTACTATTCACCTCGAAAAAGTTTGTCGAGTTGAATAGTAACTCGACAAACTTTTTCGAATTTTAAAAAAAAAAAAAAAATTTTTTTTTTGATGAACAGTAGCTTTTTCGAGTTACTATTCACCTCGTAACTCGACAAACTTTTTCGAATTTTAAAAAAAAAAAAAAAAAAAAAATTCTTGATGAACAGTAACTTTTTCGAGTTACTATTCACCTCGCAAAAGTTTGTCGAGTTGAATAGTAACTCGACAAACTTTTTCGAATTTTTTTAAAAAAAAAAAAAACAAAATTTTTTTTTGATGAACAGTAACTTTTTCTATTTACTGTTCACCTCGAAAAAGTTTATCGAGTTGAATAGTAACTCGACAAACTTTTTCAAATTTAAAAAAAAAAACATGAACAGTAACTTTTTCGAGTTACTATTCACCTCAAAAAAAGTTTGTCGAGTAAATCGAGTAACTCGACAAAAAAGAAATTTTTTTTTTTTTTTTTTAAAAAATCGAGTAACTCGACAAAAGACAAAAAATTTTATTTTATTTTATTTTTTTTTAAAAATCGAGTAACTCGACAAAAGAAAATTTTTTTTTTTTTTTTTTTTTAAAATCAAGTAAGTCGACAAAAGAAAACATTAAATTTTTTTTTTTTTTTAAAAAATCGAGTAACTCGACAAAAGAAAATTTTTTTTTTTTTTAAAAATCGAGTAACTCGACAAAAGAAAACATTAATTTTTTTTTTTTTTTTAAAATCGAGTAACTCGACAAAACTTTAATTTTTTTTTTTTTTTTTTTTTTTTTTTTTTTAAAATCGAGTAACTCGACAAAACTTTAAAAAAATTAAAATTTTTTTTTTTTTAAAAATCGAGTAACTCGACAAAACTAAAAAATAAAAATATTTTTTTTTTTAAATCGAGTAACTCGACAAAACTTTAAAAAAATGTTTTTATTTATTTTTGGCTAGTAACTCAACAAATTTAAAAAAAAAATATTTTTTTTTAACATCGAGTAACTCGACAAAATTTAAAAAAAAAAAAAAATTTATTTTTATTTTTTTGTTTAGTAACTCAACAAATTTAAAAAATATATATATATATATATATATATATATATATATATATATATATATATATATATATATATATATATATATATATATAATTCGAGGAACTCGACAAAATGTAAAAAAAAAAAAAAAATGTCGAATAACTCGAGAATTTAAAAAACATTTTTTTTTAAAAAATGTCAAAATAAAATTCGGTACTTTTTAAAAGTTGTAGGACTTCATATACATTTTTATTTTATTTTGTTGTTATTTGTTTTTTTTTATTATTTAAATAGGTGGACAAAATAAAATTTGTAACGAAATTTAAAAGTCGGGGATGGCCAAAGCAAAAAAAAAAAGTTACGGGTAAATTTGTTATAAAATAAAAAGAATGTGGGCTAAAAGTGCAAATTACAAAAAAAAAAAAATTTAATATTTCCCACTTTGTCGAGTTACTCGGCAAAGTGGGAAAATTAAAAACATTTTAATTTTCCCACTTTGCCGAGTAACTCGACAAAGTGGGATAAGTAAAAAAAAAATTCCCCCACTTTGCCTACTCGGCAAAGTGGAGGAAATTTTTTTTTTTTTTTGTTTTTTTTTGTTTTTATATTTGTCATAAAAAAGTCCGCCTACCAAAAAAAAATAAAAAAATAAAAAAATCTTAAAAAGTCACTTTTCCATTGAGGACAAAAAAACTTCAAAACTTCATTTAGTCATGGATTAAGAAAAATTCATTTCACGTAGAAAACGATCACCGAAAAATATGAAATTTTCAGGGAACATAGAATACTCATGTAGCTACCACATATCAAAATTTGACAGTCCGACGGCATATTTCGGCTTACTAAAATGCTAACCGAAACATCCTAGTTAGTTTTTCAGATTTATGCTGTCACAGTTTACAAAATTGTCTATAAATTGAGTTATATAACATGAAATTATGTGAAACCAATGCCAATGGTTAGGTAACCCATAGGGCTATCGTCTCCAACTGGAATTATGTAAAAATACTTAATATATAAGGTGCAGTAAATGTTTGAGTTGGACAACAGAAACTGTATCTTAGAAAAACATGAAGTTTAGCAAAATCTTTCAAGTTCACATCATTAACGTGTAACCAAAACATGGGAATCCACTAAAACTACCACAAAACCAAGGTCCAAAAAATTTTAAGAAGATATTTACACTACTTAAAGTTTTTTGATTGGTTTATAATAGCGAATTCGGCACGCCAACGGCATAAATCCGAAAAACAGCCTAGGAGGTTTCGCGATAAGTATTTTAGTATGCCTAAACATGCCGTCGGACTACTAATTTTTGGTATGTGGTAGCTACCTGAGTATTCTATGTGCCTTGAAAATTTCGTAATGTTCGGTGATCGTTTTCTATGTCAAAATTTTTTTTGTTACTCCATGACCAGGTGAACAAAAATTTCAAAACAAGGGCACTGTTACAAAAATTTCTTCACCCGGTCATAGAGTAACAAAAATTTGTTTGACATAGAAAACGATAACCGAAAAATATGAAATTTTCAGAGAACATAGAATACTCATTTAGCTACCACATATCAAAATTTGATAGTTCGAAGGCATGTTTCGGCTTACTAAAATGCTCACCGAAACACCGTAGGCAGTTTCTCGGATTTATGCGGTCACAGTTTACAAAATTGTCCATAACTTGAGTTATATACCATGAAATTATGTGAAATCAAAGCCAATGGTTAGGTAACCCATAGAGCTATCGTCTCCAACTGGAATTATGTAAAAATACTTAATATATAAGGTGCAGCATATTTTTGAGTTGGTCAACAGAAAGTGCATTTTCGAGAAACAATTCACCCAGTCATGGAGTAAAAAATATTTATTTGACATAGAAAACGATTACCGAACAATATAAAATTTTCACGGAACGTAGAATACCCATGTAGCTAACACATATAAAAATTTGATAATCCGACAGCATGTTTTGACACACTAAAATGCTTACCGAAACATCACAGACAGTTTCTCGGATTCATGCTATCGCAATTTACAAAATTGTCCATAACTTGAGTTATATAACATGAAATCATGTGAAACCAAAGCCAATGGTTAGGTAACCCATAGAGCTATCGTCTCCAACTGAAATTATGTAAAAATACTTAATATATAAGGTGCAACATATTTTTGAGTTGGTGAACTGAAAGACAATTTAGAGAAACAATTCACCCAGTCATGGAGTAAAAAAAATTTATTTGACGTAGAAAACGATCACCGAACAATATGAAATTTTCAAAGAACGTACAATACCCATGTAGCTACCACATATAAAAATTTTATAGTCCGACGGCATGTTTCGGCATACTAAAATGATCACCAAAACATCTAAGTCAGTTTCTCGGATTCATACTGTCGCAGTTTACAAAAATATCCATACCTTGAGTTATACAACATGAAATTATGTGAAACCAAATCCAATGGTTAGGTAACCCATAGGTATATCGTCTCCAACTGGAATTATGTAAAAATACTTAATGTATAAAGTGCAGCAAATATTTATGTTGAACAAAAAAAACTGCAGTTTAGAGAAAATGAAATTTAGCAAAACCTTTAAGAATCAATTGTATTTCGTCATTTGTTCTCCGCAGCAACTGGGGAAAAAAATCACCAAATTTCAGGACTTATTAAGGAACAAATGAATATATATTGACTATAATATATAAGAAGTCAATAATTGCGGCTAAAAGACACTAATATATGTATATTAAAACAAATGAAAGAAAAGAAAAGATGAAGAAGTCAAAAAATGCGGCCAAAGATATTAATTTAATATACAAAAAGTGTTAAAAGATTAGGACAAAATGGTGAGATTTGGACAAAATTAAGGCTAATACAACATCAAAACGACGTCGTGTTGGTTGAAGGGTGAATAGTAAACATGGCATAGACACTTATACTATAGTATAGATATATATATATATATATATATATATATATATATATATATATATATATATATATATATATATATATATATGAGATAAAGTTTGAATAAAAAATAATGAACAAATAAATTGTTACCAAGATGTGAGCTCAACCACTTGTTGTAAATGGGCATTGAAAGAGAAGATGCTGTTGGCCTTGGTTGAAATGGAAAGCCCTGTGCATGAAATAAATATATAGATATATTTGTTTGAAAAACTAAGATTGCTTATAAATGTTGTAATATCCCATGGATGAATCACAAAATTATTCAAAAAATATTACCACTAAAAGATGTTACTTTTAGATGGTTTCCAATGATGACTTGTTTCTGGCTTAAATTATCAGCAATGTAACGGCATTCTTTCTCCACAAAATTATCCCACATCGTTAGCAACACAATGTTAAAGCTAGTATAGAAACACAGAAAATATATGAGAAAGTGGTACATGAATTTTGTTAATAATATTGAAATTATTGGAATATATATTTATAGTTGAAAATAATATAGTTATATTTATATAAACCTTGTGTCGATGAGAACTATATCTTGAATACATGTTTGCGTTTCAAACCTAGTTTGAACCAACCTTTTAGGTTTCACATCAATTGCAACTCCAATAATACCTAAAGAATAAGAATAACAAATTAGGACAAATCAAATGTGTTATGAACATAATGGATAAGATGAACATGTACATATGTAAAAATAATAATTTAGATACACAAAAAGGGGAAAAATTCTTTTTTAATAAAATAGGAACCAATACTTATATCAGAATTTGAGTCCATGTAAGGTTCCAATTTGTTGAAAGGAACAAAATTGTATGTAGAAGCTATCAAAACACTGTGATCTTCATTGACTTCCTCAACTTTTGTTCGACCAGATATCGTCCACTGTATGTTGCCCATAGAAGCTTGATACTCAGGCTTTGTAAATTTCACATTTGCATTTGAGACAAGATATGTTTTGCCAAGTAATAACTTGTCTTCATATGCTGAGATGTTTGCATCATAGATAGTTGCATGGACTTTATTTTTCTGTATAATACGATGCATTCGAATTAGATATTTTGTAAAAGCATGTACATAATTTTGGCTACATATTAATTTTGAATGTGAACAAAGGGAATTGAAAGTTATAACATATTAGAGGAAAATGAAAACTTGTAAATATTTTATGGGGCTAAAATTAAAATAATTACTAAACATAAATAATAGATTCAAATAATATACCTGAGGATCCATAAATACCATATTTTGGTATTTTGTCGGGCTTCGTTGAGCTGTTCGAGGAAATGATTTTTCCACAACAATAATTTTTGAAGTCCAATTTGTATCATTTGGGGCGATATTTGGTATTAATTTGTATTGTTTTTCCATTGTTTGATCCTGCACAAAATGTCAAATATAAATCAAAGAGTATAAATACGTTATCAAAATAAAATAATATTTAGACTAATAATCAATTGTAGGAGTATGTGTGTAAATATAGTACGGACTTGCAGTTGAAAGCTTAAAGAGGAGTATAAGGATATTCAGAATTAAAGACTTGACAATAGATATGAAGATAGAATGTTTGTTGTGTTTCATTTGTAATCAGAACTAATGTATATATATAGATTTAGAGAAAACATCTATGCCTCGTGACGGGGTCCAGAGAGTTTTCTCATTTGGCTGCATGTTATTCATGCACCCAAACAATAAAAAAAAATTTACTTTACTTTATGGCCCTACTCCAGCCGCCAAAAACAAACCCCCCACTTAATTGAAAAGTCTAAATTTGCATTCCTCCCCTTAACTGCAAATAAATAAACCCACACACACATAAAAAGTTTGAAATAAATTTATGTCCCCCAGCTCTCCTTTTTTACTTAATAATAGAATTAATGTTAACTATATTATTTATTGTATGCTAAAAATAATATATACTCTAATGAAAATTAGTATATATTACTATTTATAAACAAATATGATGAATATAATAATAAAAAATATATTTTAAATTTAATAAATTTCATTATATCAATAATATGGATATAAATATAGTTGTAAATGAATAGATTAAAGTATAAATAAGTTCAAGAAGGGAGTTTAAAGTATAAATAAATAACAGAATGAGGGATAAATAAGTTGAAGAATGAGATTGATGGTATAAATAAATGAGGATATGGGAGATAAATAAGTTAAGAAAGGAGGTTTAAAATATAAATAAATGAAGTGGAGTAGGGGGTGAGGAGTGGGGGATAACTATATTTGTTTGCACGGTGGATTTTTGTTGCCAGACCTGGAAACTTTTCTTGACCCCGTGATGAGATCCAAATCTTTTATCTATAGAGTTATATGGTATCTATTATGCCAAGACTAAGGATATGTTTACCCAATGGGAGTGTAAGTCCTTGTCGGGATTGATGTGTGGCTTGTCACGCAGTAATTAATAAATGATGTGGGTCCTAATAATGATACTCTAAGAACTCATCCGCACTTCTCCTCGTTCGGATAAAGCTTGTTGTACAGGAAAAACTTACAGAAAGGTTGACAGGCTGCATGGCAAATGTGTAAAGACTTATTTAACCTTATTAACTTTTTCAAAATTTTCCAATATTGCCGTCCAAACAGAGAGAAAGTCGAAACTTCATGTTTGTTTAATTGTTTTTTTTTTTTCAAACTTATTTTGAACCACATATTTGTTGACACCCACAAATTTTAACTACACATTTTATCAAAAACTTCTAAAAAACTACTTTTAATTAATCTGCTATTTATTTGATTTCATTTACATTATTATTATAATTTTAATGATTTACAAATAAAATTTTGATGACTATGTCTATAGTTCAAGTTTTTGATATTACATTGATATGATTTGAGCTAAGTTAAATATGTTTTTATATATTTATTTATTTTATTTATTTTCTTCAAGTGGATGAAGTATATATATATATTTTTTCAAGTTGTCGCAGTATTTGCTAAAGTTTGTTAAAGTGATTTTGTCAATGTAATTAAGGTAATCAAAAACGTACGTGTAATTCTAATAAAATATATTTCTGACTTTCTTTTGCTTTTCCCCCCTCTACTCAGTGATGATTATTTATTAGAATTAGATTTTAGGCAAGTTCAAATACTTTTCCACACGTTTAAATAATTTATTTAAATTATTAATGATAAGAAACGTATGTGCAATGAAAGGTGAATCGAAGAAATCAGTTCACACGAGCTTTATTTTTTTTTTAATTTGCATTTTTAAAGAATAAAAACAAATGTTTATTCTCTTGGTCGAAAATTAACTTTCCATTTATAAATTCTAAAAACAACACATACACACACACACACAAAGAAACAATAGACAAGCTCACAATCTAATAAAAATTTACAAGACAACAAAATAGGCTGACAAAACAACAAAGTAAGCTCACAAGTCACAACAATACAATAATAAGTATAAACTAATAAAGGAGCAAAAATAAGTTTAAAATTTGTGAATCTTATAAAATACGTGGATTCAACAATAGGCTGGCAAAATACAACAATCAAATAAATGGCAGATTAATTAAAAGTAGTTTTTGAAGAAATTTTTTATAAAAGGTAATAAAATTTGTGGTTTAAAATAAATTTAAAAATGAAATAAAATAAAAAATCTTAAACAAACATTAGCTAAATAATTTTGAAGAAAACAGCACAAATGAATGACCTAGGCAGCCCACATACTTTCTAAAATCAAAGTTAGTGACACGTCATTTGTAACTCATTCGGTAAAGCTTGATGTACAACAAGCATTATTCCTCCTCGTTCTATCTTACTCAGTCCCAAGTAACTAAGAAAAGTAATGACTATACTAATAATAGATTTTAACAAGTCAAAATATAAACATGAACACTCAAAAATTTTAGGTTAACACCTATACTCTTATGTTAAATTATAGTATAGGCAAAGTGATGAAACTGAAATAATTTAAATGTTATTATTATAATGTATACTATGTAAAATAATATTATTATAGATAAGGTTATGAAATGAATAGATGAAACTATAATAAAACAATAGGTAAGGAGAACTATAGTATAGTAGGTTTTATAATAATAATTTTTGGGTATACCAAAGTATAAATAATTATTCTATAGTAAATTAAAAAAAAAACTAATTTAGGATATATGTATAATATAAAAAAGTTGAAGGGTCCAATTATAATGTTTATAATGTAAAATTTTCTATTATTTTAATGAAGTTAATTCAAAGATGAAAATTGCTAAGAATTGTTAAATGCGTGAGAAAGAGTGGTGTGGGAACTTATTTGTATCTATAAAAAGGAAAATGGGAATGATATGTGAAATAAAAGAAAAAATAGGGATTAAATTGTTTAAAATATAAAAGAATGGATAGTACTTGTTTGAAATTATTGGAGAAGGGATGGGACCCAGCATTTATTAAAGATTGCATATCTTTAGACAAGATGAGGTATAGCATTTATTAATTGCTACGTGGAAAGCTATGATGCAATTGGGGATGAGGATCTGAAACCCGAAGTGAGAATAACGAGGTCAAGCACGATTAAAAGATATTTATATATGTTTATGTATATAGATTTTTGATACGTGTATGGTGAGGATGAATAGATTAAAGATTAGATTGACATGTGTATAATAAAAAGATATTTGTACATTTATGATATAAATTTGTACTTATCTTAGGTATGATTACATGTAGAAATAGACTACGTAGTAATCTACAGTTTATTGTATAAATTTTTGTCAATTTCATAAAATTAAGAAATAAAGTATAGTTAGATTTTTTTTAGTTACAGGTGTTGATCCATGTTTATTTAAATATAGAAGGAAAAAAAATCATATCATATATAAGGAAAAAGTTATAATTTTAAAAGGTAATTAATTTGTAACATTTCTAGATAAACTCATTAAATGGTAAATGGAGTATAAATTTATAATATTGAATCTTTGAATATTTGTAGTACAATATTTACAAAATAAAAGAACATACAATTTTGAAAAAATTTCATGTAAGAATATATTGAATATTTATTAACTACAATATTATTTGCCTCAAAACTTTATAGAAGTGTTGCACAAAGAACTCATGAAATATATTTCAAGAATATTCACTGCAATATCATTCATTTCAAAGCTTTATAGAAGTGTTCTTCAAATAACACATAGAATATATTTGAAGAATACAGCTTTATTTATTGTTTATAAAGTACAATCCCTGTAATGAAAAATAAAATACACAATAATAATTAAAACACTATGAATGCACAACTGATAATATTTCTGTATAAACTACATTCTTTGTACAGCTAAAATGATTTTTGAGTTTATCATTTGGTATAATTAATGCTCTAATACATTTACTTGTTTTTGCTCTAGATAATGCAACATAAAGTTGACCATGAGAAAATACAGGTTCAGGAAGATATAATCCAACATAATCTAGTGTTTGACCTTGAGCTTTATTTATTGTCATTGCAAAACAAGGACGTATTGGAAACTGCGTTCTTTTAAAAGGAAATGTACTCTTATCACTTTCAAGTGGAATAAAAGGAATTCTAGGCAAAAAAACTTTTTTCCCACGCCATTCTCCAACAGATATTTCAGCATGAATAACATTACGCTCAAATGCACGACAAATTAATCTAGTGCCATTACATAATCCTTCAGATGGACTAATATTTCTCAATAACATAATAGGGCAATTTTCTTTTAATACAAGTTCATGAGGTGGAATACCATTTGGAGTCAATGTATTAAGAAAATCTTCATGAACAATTTGTTCATTTTTTTCTAGTGTTTCGTCAAAGCTATAATATGTAACATTTTCACCAGCAATTTCATTAAGTATAATATTATTTATTTCATCAACAGCATTATTTGTAGGAGTCAAAATAACTCGATTAACCATCTTTTCTAATTCATTGCTATAATTTTGTAAATTTGGGTAAACATTTCGGATCAATTCTTTTATAGAAACTGTTTTTGTATCAAATGGTATAACTATTTCATCTGGTAATGTAATCATATTACAGTTATGCTTAGGTTGAATTCCATTGCCTATATCAAGTAATAACTTAGAAAAATATGGGTCAAATTGAGCTCTCATATTCTGTACCAATTGTAGCTGTATAAAATTTGGCCATAAGTATGAATAGACTAAACTTGATCCAATGATTGCCTGTTTATTTCCTTTTTGAACTACTGGCAAAATTTGTCGAAAATCACCTCCTAAAACAACAACTTTCCCTCCAAAAGGCAATATAGAATCATTAACATCTCTTAGCATTCTATCCACAGCCTCTATTGCATAACGGTGTACCATTGGTGCTTCATCCCAAATAATCAAATTTGTCAATCTAAAAAAGCTTGCTAGAGCAGACTGCTTGCTAACAGAACAGGTCATATTGTGATTTATTTCAAGTGGTATCTTAAACCTTGAATGTGCTGTTCGTCCACCAGGTAATAAAGCAGCTGCAACACCTGAAGAAGCTGTTGCCAAACCTATAAGATTTTTAGATCGAATTGTGCTGAGCAAAGCTTTATATAAATAAGTTTTACCAGTTCCACCAGGTCCATCTATAAAATACATACGACCTATATTACTATATACATCTGTAAGAATTTTGTCATAGGCAATTCTTTGATAGTCATTTAAGTTATTTGGATACACAGTATTGTCAGTATAAATAACATTGTTTAATTCTTCATTAATAATCTTAGCTAATATGTCTTCTTGTTCCATATATATTTGAAAAGGCACAACATGGTAATCATTTATATTTTTATTATTTGCTTCTAATATAGAATTCATTTCATGTAATGCTTTCATTTCTGCATTTGCAATAGACATACCATCGGATAAAAAATCTTCACATAAAAATAGGCGAAATTTTGTCCATAAAACATCTGGATTATTAGGAGAACATAGAATGAGTATTGTAGCAAATAATCTACGAAGAGAAGAAGGCATTTGATAACTAATAGCTTCATCTAAACAAAGCTCACAATAATTATTGTCTTGTAATAAACCAAGTGCTATAGCTGTTTCACGAAAAGACGACAAATAAACACCATGAACCATTTTTAAATTTTCAAACGACGTTGCTCCTTTAACATGATTTAATACAATACGTAAATAATATCTTTCTCCTTCAGTTATAGTAGATGTAACTATTTTACCAATAACATTTCCTTTTTTCCTTCGACACCATATTTTTCCTTGGCTATCCCATACAAAAAACTTTGGAAAATCTTTATACAATAATGTTTTTGCAAATTCATTTGAAAGATTCATATGAAAAAATTCAGTTAACATTGTGCGTTGTCTAGATTCACTACTAATTACTGTCTCTAAATTTTCATAGTCCCTATATGTAATCAAATGGTTATTTTCAAGATGTAGTTGTAATGAGATAACTGAGGGAGACATTTCATACAAAACAAATCCATATATTCTCCACATTGCTTCAGATGGAGAAATCCAACGTCCATTTTGGTATATCTCAATTTCATCAATAGGATTTTCATTATTAGTATTAGAGATTGAAAAACTCACACGATCATAGCCTTTGTACACATATTTATAGAGGTATTTAACAGCTTTAACTGTGGAACATATTTCCACATTAATATGGCAATCAAACTTCGCACATAAATATGGATTGTAAAGTACAACCCATCTATTGTCTAATAAATGTCCTCGAATCATAAATGATCGTCTATCATTTAACCGTCTATAGGTTGGATAAGAATTATGGCCAATATAAGTATTTGAAATATATTCCTTAGGGTATTTATTCTTACAATGACCTGTTTTATCCATACAAACATTATGAGGATTCAAATGACCACATGGACCATGCATCATATGTTTAACAACAATAGAATGAAGATGCGGATGTTTTAATTTATCTGGAATTTCACATGATACAATAGAATCAATTCTATCAATATTATTAATTTTTGCACAACTTTGTAAGATTAGTAAGAAATGAGCATGTGGAAGTCCTCGTTTCTGGAATTCTACAACATAAATATATGCAGCAACAGGGCCAAAAATTTGGTGCTTAAATAGATCAACTTTAAGTTCTTCTAATTTAGCTTTGAATATTCTAGCAGTTAAATCAGGTCTATTTTGTCCTATATCATTATGCCTTAATTCTTGCTTTATTTCTACCCAATTAGGGTTACATGTCAATGTTAAAAATAAATCAGGTTTACCAAATTTTTGTACTAATGCCATGTCGTCCATATATCTTTTTTTCATATCTCTAGGACCTCCAACAAAAGAAGAAGGTAAAATAATCTGACGACCAATTTGTGCACCTCTATTTTGACCATTTTCTACACTATCAACAACTCCTTGATATAATTCAGCACGGATTTCACTTTGATTTTGATGAAAATAATCTAATCGACTTGTTTCAAGTTTAACATACATATCTACTACATATTGCTGTAGAAGTCTACCAGCATGGAGCAAAACATTGTTTTGTGTATCACGTACCTGTAATTTGAAGCAATAATATTCACGACAAGAAACTTGTAAACCTTTTTTATTCTTCTTCAAAACTGCACAAGAAAAAAACACAAACAAATTTAATAAAAATAAATATTAGATTTAACCAATTTAAGTAAACAAACATAATGGTAATCATTACCTCTTTTTTCTTTCTCTAATACATCAGCTGCACAACTAATGTTTTCAGTAGAAACGAAATTCTCTGTTGTACTATGAATATTAACTATACTATTTTTTGCCTTTTCAATACCTTCATGCCAACCAGTCTCACCAAAGGGAAATAATAATGGATATTGTAGAGGATCATAACATCCATAATAGTAATGTATTCTATGTGAATGATTAGAGTGACAATAAATTGATATATCACGATATCTTATATCTGCAGATGGGTCCTCATCAACCCAAACTGTAGCAACTTGAGATACAGAAGGTGCATTATACACTCTTTGATCAAGACCAGCATCACATCTTATATGAATTTTGCAAGTTTGAAGACTTTCAATATCGCTTAAGGAACGAAAAAATCTAGAATATGGATTAATCTTTAATAGATTCACTAATATATGTAGTAAAGACGATGAGAAATTGTTAGATGTATTTAATCTATTTTGTATTTCATTGTCTGTATCATAAAAGTATAACTGTAAATATGATGGATTATTATCAATAATTAGAATTGGATTTATGTAATGATATACTTGTCCTTGAACTCTAAAAGTGTAAATACCTTTATAGTTAGTAGATTTAGATAAATCTTTATCAAACTTCACTCCAAAAGAGGTAAAAGCAAAATGGTTATTATAATTTCGTACATTATTTTTAAAATCTAATGCTTCATCTGAACTTGAAGTATATAAATCATATAAAAATAGAAGGTGAACAGTTGATATGCAATTTGATTTTTCCATCGGAACAACAAAAACCTTTACTTTCTTTCTCAAACTTTTTTGCAAGACAATGAATACAATTTGTTGGAGTACATAATACATAACTTTTTGTGGGTACAGATCTCATAATAATATTCGAAATACAAGGAGTTAATTGGAATTCATGATTTTGATTTTCATGTTCTTCATAATAAATATCACTTTCCACGCTAGAATCTTCTAAATTGTTAGAGCCAACAAAGGAAATTCCATGACCATCTTCATTCAATGTTCGAGCTATAAAAAATATGACAAATAAAAACAACATAAATAAATAAATCGAAACAATATATGCATAATAAGTAAAACAATAACAAAAAAATATACTTTGCTCACCAAGTAATTGTGAATTATCTATTGAATTGACATCATTGGATTGAATATCTTCAAGTAACTGAATCCTTGTTTTTTGAATCTTCTTGTTAGATTTATAATGCATATGCTCAGCATACATCTGTCTCCTTTTCTTGTTTTGTTGTTCTTTATTTGAATCAACAATTTTTTCGCCTGTCATCTAATATATTTTTTCATAAAACAAATATAAAAATTAGTCTAATTCAATGTATAAAAAAATACAAATATAATATAAACATTATGAACACAAATAAAAATAAGATTAGTGCATAGATGAAATCACAAAAAGAGAATAAATTACTATTGATTTAAAAGCTTCAACAATGATTTGAATTCTTATATTGAAGTATAGCCTATAAATATATAATACTAAAAAACAAATCTTGTTAATAAAGATATAATGAAAGAATAAACCAAATAACACAAATAACAAAGAACTTCAAATTTCCAGCAGTAAAAAATTAAAAACCTGTAAATTTAAGTTGTCAGCTTGATGTATAACAATGAATAAAGAAATGATCAAACCAATAAAATGGTTTTCAGAACTTCTGCAATCTACGTTCAAACTCAACAGGTTGACGAAGGAGATGAGAACTATAATTTGAAATAGATGAAACAAGCTACAATGATTCAAAGCGATAACAAGAGAAATTCAACAAAATTAGGACTGATTTCAACAAAAATAGATCATGAAACCAAATATAACTAACTAAAGCTCTATAGGGTTTGATAAGAGTTCAAATAAAAGAGTAAGACTCAGAAGAAACAAAAATAGAAAAGAAGCAAGGATTGTGTATATATGTCTCGTACAAATCGAAGAAAAGAAAAAGATAAAATCATACTTCCAAAACAACGCCGTTTAGTTCCAACACATGAATAGTATACGTATGTATATAATTTTATATGTTATTAATAATAAGTAAAAAGATAAGGACAAAGAAATGGGAAAAACAAAAAAAACAATTAACTTTTATTTTGTACATGAGTACACGTGTTAAGAAACGGTATGAATTTGAAGAAATAAAGTGAAATCATTTGCCCTAATTACCTCGTAACTTGAAAACATGTACTAATATAAAAATGTATGCATCTTTTACAGAATAAATTCTAGATATAATAGACAAATGTTGAAGTCAAACATTGCGGCTGGCATGTAAAATAAAAGTATACAACAAAAATGCAAAATCTAACGGAGGCAAGAATTTAAGTAGGAAAATTGACAGATAATTACTCGAGCAGATCGAGAAAGTACGTTTGAATTTGTCGAGTTAACCGACAGAACAAATTACATAAATAGACAAAATCAATAGTAAAGTTTACAATCATTATTAACAATAATGAAAGTGCATAATTATATAAGAAATTATATGAAAACTACATTTATCATAAAAAATTAGAATAATGATAAAAAAAAAAATCAACTACACCAAGAGAAAATAATTAACACAAATTTTATATCATATACTATAAGGATTTAATATAATATATAACAAATTGATAATATATTATAAAATAATTATAATATAATTACCAAACATAATTATAATATAACAATTAATAACAAATATATTATAATAGTTCATAAAATCTAATATAATGTAATCAATAATCATAATTTCATATAATGAAAAATAATTTTATATTAAATGAACAAATGAAAAAATTATTTAAATAATTTATTTTTTGATTCTTATATTTTATCATGAATAAGAACAACAAAGGAAAAATAAAATATTAGTTTTTTGCGTGAGCAAAGTGAGGAAAAAGATATTATTAATTTTTTCTTTTTTTATAATTTGTCATTAAAAAGTCCAAAAAAAAAAAAAAACAAACATAATTTTTGAGATAAAAATATTTTTTCCGCTGCACATAAATACAAAATCTATAAAAAATTACAAGTTTTAAATACAATTGAAATAAAGAAGAAAAAAAAATTATAACTGAACAAAGTGGAAAAAACGAAAACAAATATTTAAATATGTTAATTTTTCATTATTATATTTTGTCATGAAAAAGTCCAAAAAAGCAAAAAAAAATTTGCGTGACAAATGTGAGGAAAAATATAATCATTTTTATTTGTTTTTTCATATTATGTCATGAAAAAGTCTACCTAATCATATTTTCATATTACATAAAGAAATTTTATATGATATATAATTTAATATAAAATATCATCATAAATGTTAGAGTAAAAAATATATACACATGCGTAATTTATGAATGAGGTAAAAAATTTCAAAGTTGAAAATTGTAAGTTATTGAATCACTTACATGCAAAAAAAAAAAAAAACAACAAAAATAGGAAATTTAATAATTAATATACATACAAAATTATAATAATAATAATAATAATAATAATATATAAATACTCAATACCTCGACAAAAGTGAGAAGGGATAAAATTGTAAATGAAAAACAATGAAATCATATAACGACTACAATTATTATAATAAATTAAAATAATGACTATAAAAAAATTCAACTATACTAACATACAATAATTGATAAAAATATAGTATCATATATTGTAAGGATCTAATATAATATATAATAAATTCATAAAATATATATTTTACTATAACATATTACAAAAAAAAAAAACCCATGGGTAAATTTGCTATAAAATGAAAAAGATGTGGACTGACAGTGGAAATCCAAAAAATTAAATAAATAAATGCATTGCTAAAAATATACAAAAATAAAGGAAGGGGAAAATATTTTTTTTTTTGTCCAATATTTCCCACTTTGCCGAGTTACTCGACAAGTGGGATAAATAAAATGTATTTACCTTTCCCACCTTGCCGAGCAACTCGGCAAAGTTGAAAAACATAGGAAAAATATTAATATATTTTAATTCCTAATTCTTATATTTTGTAATGAAAATGTCCAACAAAAAAAACACTAAAAAAATAAATTATTTTTTGTGTGAGCAAAGTGGGGAAAAAATTGAATAAATGGAAAAAAGAATTAAATATTTTAATTTTTGATTCTTATAATTTGTAATTAAAATGTCCAAAAAAAAAAAAAAAATATTTTGGGTGTGAACGAAGTGGGGAAAAAATAATATTAAGTTTTCCTTTTTGTATATTCTGGCTTGAAAAAGCCGAAAAATAAAAATAAAACAAAATAATTTTTGACAAAAAAAAAACTTTTCCATTGCACCTCCATAGAAAATATTAAAAAAATTGTAAGTTTTAAATATCAATGACTACAATTATTATAATAAATGAACACAATGACTATAAAAAAATTGAACTATACTAACATACAATAATTGATAAACATATAGTATCATATATTGTAAGGATCTAATATAATATATAATAAATTCATAAAACATATATTTTACTATAACATATTAAAATCATAAAAACTCATGGGTAAATTTGCTATAAAATGAAAAAGATGTGGACTGACAGTGGAAATCCAAAAAATAAAATAAATGAATGCATTGCTAAAACTGTCAAAAATAAAGGAATGGGAGAAATAATTTCTTTTGGCCAATGCTGCCCACTTTGCCGAGTTACTCGACAAGTGGCATAAGTAAAATGTGTTTAGTTTTCCCACATTGCCGAGCAACTCGACAAAGTTGAATAAATGGAAAAAAAATTAAATATTTTAATTTTTGATTCTTATAATTTGTAATTAAAATGTCCAAAAAAAAATATATATATATATATATATATATATATTTTGTGTGTGAGCAAAGTGGGGGAAAAATAATATTAAGTTTTCCTTTTTTTATATTCTGGCATGAAAAAGCCCAAAAATAAAAATAAAACAAAATAATTTTTGACAAAAAAAAAACTTTTGCATTGCACATCCATAGAAAATATTAAAAAAATTGTAAGTTTTAAATATCAATGACTAAAATTATTATAATAAATTAACACAATGACTATAAAAAAATTCAACTATACTAACATACAATAATTGATGAACATATAGTATCATATATTGTAAGGATCTAATATAATATATAATAAATTCGTAAAATATATATTTTACTATAACATATTAAAAAAAAAAAAAAACTCATGGGTAAATTTGCTATAAAATGAAAAAGATGTGGACTGACAGTGGAAATCCATAAAATAAAATAAATAAATGCATTGCTAAAACTGTACAACAAATAAAGGAATGGGAAAAAAGAAATTTTTTGGTCCAATATTTCCCACTTTGCCGAGTTACTCGACAAGTGGGATAAATAAAATGTGTTTGGTTTTCCCACCTTGCCAAGCAACTCGACAAAGTTGAAAAACATAGAAAAAATATTAATATATTTTAATTTTGCATTCTTAGATTTTGTAATGAAAATGTCCAACCAAAAAAAAATAAAAAAATAAATTATTTTTTGTAAATAAACAAAATTAATTTGTAATTCTTGTCATTCGTGAAATTAGTTTAAATTTCCTAGTTTTGATTTCAATTTGTAGCCTTCTTTGTAAGATATTTCTTTTCAAATTAGAATAGTGATTTCAGTTTTTCAAATGTGGAGGGGATATATTGTATTTCAATACGTGAATATTGATTATGTATAAGCTATGAGTTACATGGTATGGGCATTCAGTTTCATGGCAGAATGTGGTGGAACTTGAAAGAAAATGGACAAAATTTCAGTTTTATACTTTGTTGCTTCCAGTCCTGACAATGTTTAAGTTTTCAACCTGACCTTGAATTCAATTGTACTTCACATACATAAATAAGTTCACAACCTGCAAATGTCATAGTTAAGAAAAGTATAATCAATTTTGAAAGTGTGGAGATTTTAATATGAATACAAAATTATAATGATAATAATAATAATAATATCCACAGACTCAATACCTCGACCAAATCTAAAAATATAAAAATCTCCTATGCCAAGTGACTCGACAATAATCAAATGATGAAATGGCAAGGAGAAAAAATGATCGAGCCACTCCACAGACTCAATACCTCGACCAAATCTAAAAATATAAAAATCTCCTATGCCGAGTGACTCGACAATAATCAAATGATGAAATGGCAAGGAGAAAAAATGATCGAGCCACTCGACAAGTAAAAGGAAAAAATTATTTTCGAATATCGACAGGAAAGAGAAAAGACTACACGAACAAAACATAATATAAAGTAAAAAAAGACTGCGCATGTGTAAGGAACAAATAAAAGATGATTTAAAAATAAAAAGATGCCGGATCCAGAAGAAAGAAACAAGTCAACAATTGCAGCATTTTGAATAAACTTTAGAGAAATAACGAATCCCCAAAAAACAAAGAAAAGTCAAAAAAAGACAGCCACTATTAATAGGTTAAACAAGCGTAAAGCACAGAAAAGTGAGATTTGGACAAAATTAAGGCTAATACAACATCAAAATGACGTCGCGTTGGTTGAAGGGTGAATAGTAAATATGACATAGACACTTATACTATAGTATGGATATATAGTACATTATTACGTGATTGTGTAGGCTTACTTACACCAGTACTTTCTTCATAAATTAAATGTAGTTTAATAATTATATACTACTAATTGTCAAATAATTCATTTAATTAGGAAAGAGTTTCCTTCCTTTGTCGGCCATTTAAAAGTTTACTCCAATTTGTCTTTGTAACAACACAATAATGCAATTGTATACGTGACATTAATTTCAACATTTTCAACAAGCTGACTATGTTAATAATATATTTTCAAATTAATCAATACAAGCTATCACATTAAAATTTTGCGATTTGTCCTTCAAAAATAAAAGGGAACAATTATATTTTGAAGAAACAGATAATTCAACTTCTTAATTTTCATTGATAATAAGTTTTGTATATATGATAAGTTTTGTATATATACAAAACTGTTACAAAGATAAGTAAAACTAATCCCTATAATATTGGGATACTATTTCCTATAACAAGAATATATATATAAGAAATAAAAATAGTTTGTTACATAAAATATGGATAATCTTTACACTCCCCCTCAAGATGAGATATGTACATTTAATACGCCCATCTTGCCAATAAGCTCCATGAAAAAATGTCTCCACAAAGGCTTCGTCAAAACATGTGCAAGTTGCTTTGAAGAAGGCATATAATCAGTTTTAATAATTACAAGCAACAGTTTCTCTCTTATGAAATGGCAATCTATCTCAATGTGCTTTGTTCACTCATGGAATACATGATTTGATGCTATGTGAATGGCAGCCTGATTGTCACAAAACAAAACACTAGATTGAGATAAATTAACTCCCAATGTTTTCAACAAACCACGAAGCCAAATAATTTCTGATGTGGCTAAAGCCATCGCCCTATACTCTACTTCTGTAGATGAACGAGAAACAATGCTCTGTTTCTTACTTATCTAGGAGACGAGCATTCCCAATGAACGCACAATACCCCGTAGTAGATCTCCTTGTGTCATGACAACTCGTCCAATCCGAATCACAATAAACCTTCAGCTCCAAAGAATTATTTGCAGGCAATAAGATTCCTTGTCCATGTGTACCTTTAAGGTATCTTAAAACTCTTACTGCTGCATCCATGTAAGGCTACTATGGTTTACTGACAAATTGACTCAATAAATTCACAGAGTATGTGATATCTGGATGAGTTATAGTAAGATACAATAATCTGCCAACTAACTTTCTATAAACAGTCGGGTTTGGCAATAGTTCACCTTCGTACCAAGATTAATGAAAGTTAGAATCCATGGGAAAAATCTGTCGACTTTGCATTCAACATCCCCATGTCGCTTAAAATCTCTAACACATATTTTCTCTGGGATAAACATAAACCTTTGGCTGATTTAGCCACCTCAATGCCTAGAAATTTTTTTAAAGTGCCAAGATCTTTGATTTGAAAATGACTATGAAGAAAATTCTTAAAATGTTGGATAATTGTATCATTGTTGCCAGTAATGACCACGTCATCAACATAAACAAGGATGCCTATAAAATCTGAATTTGATTGCTTGGTGAAGAGGGAATAATCTGATTTTGATTGAAGAAAACTGGCATCAATAAGAGCTGCAAAAAAATTTGTAAACCATTGGCGAGATACCTGTTTCAAGCCATAAAGAGACTTGTGAAGCCATCATACAACACTACTCTCCCCCTTTTGAAAAAAAAGCAAGAGAAAAATGCATATAGACCTCTTCAATCAAGTCACCATAAAGGAAAGCATTATTCACATCCATCTGGTGAAGAGACCAGCCATGAACAGAGGCAATAGAGAGAAGACAACAGACAGTGACCAGCTTGGCTACCGGGGCAAATGTCTCCTGGTAATCAAGGCCCTCCAACTGAGTGTATTCCTTTGCAACTAGACGAGCCTTGTAACGCTCAATACTACCATCTGAATGATACTTATCCTTGTAAACCCATTTACAACCAATGGGTTTCTTGTTAGGCGGTAATGGAACTAGAGACCAAGTGTGGTTCTCCTCCAAGGCTTTCAACTCAATAGACATCGCCTCACGCCAAATCGGATCCACTGTGATAAACAAGAAGGTTCTACAATGGAGGATACATCAGCGATAAAAGAGTGATAAGAAGGTGAAATGTTGGAATAAGAAATCACTTGCGATAAACTGTGGAGAATACTTGACGAAGCAACCGATGTGACCTGGCTACAGAGAGACATGTCCACAATGAAATCCCTGCAAAAATTTAGAAGGTTCACGACAACGTTTTGGTGGCAAATCAAGGCAATCCGATGATAAAATTGGTATAGTAGAAGGTCGTCGACTAGTCAATAGAGAGGAGCGATCGGTAGGGGCCGACGTGATCTACAGATGCGAGTAAAGAAAATGATGAGATGGATAAATCTGTAAAATTAGGTGGGGGAGACACGACCGGGTCAACCACAGACGGTTCTAGGTCAGATGAGGACGGTTCAACAAAACTGGAGATGGTTAAATCAGGGTCAGGAATAGGAAGTAAAATCGGGCCGAAAAAACCAGGCTCAAGGAAATTGGCTAGACCAGTGTCTTGGGGTGAATGTAGAGTCTGTTTGGTCGTTGCAAAAGGAAAAATAGACTCGTGAAAATGAACATCCCGACTGATAAATAAAATTTCTTGGAAATATCATAAAGTTTGTAACCCTTGACCCCATGTGGGTAACCAAGAAAAACGCATTTGCAAGCACGTGGGGCAAATTTGTCACGACCATGAGATAAAGTAAAGGCATATGCTAGACAACTGAAAACACGTAGGTGATCATAACTAGGTGGGTGTCCCAAAAGACGTTCATGTGGTGTAACATCTGATAGAGTAGTAGATGGGAGCCAATTAATCAAATATGTAGCTGTTAATATGCATTCTTCCCAAAATAAAATGCGCAAATGAGCCTGAAAACGAAGGGCTCTAGCGGTATATAAAATGTCTCTATGTTTGCGCTCAACAAGACCATTTGCTGATAAGTAGCAACACATGATGTTTGATGTATGGTGCTAACAGAATAAAAAAAATTCGTAAGCTAGTAAATTCTAAGCCATTGTCAGATCTAATGACGTTGATAGATTTTTGAAATTGAGTGTTTACCAACTTAAAGAAATTTGGTAAAATGGTGCGAACATAAGATTTTTGAACTAAAAGATATACCCATGTACATCGAGAATAATCATCAACAATATTTCAAAAATAAGGAGCACCACAAGTAGAAACATGCTTATAACCAGCCTATATATCAACATGAATGAGATCAAATAAAGTACTAGAAATTGAATTACTTGCAGGAAAAACTAATCGAGTTTGTTTTGCCAGTGGGCATACATGACAAGTATGCTGAGATTTATTTGAAACGTCGGGAGAAAAAAAATTCATCCGTTTAGAGGATGCATGTCCTAAACGTTGGTTCCAAATATCAAAAGAGTTTGATAAACAAGAAGAACCAGAAAATGGTGTATTATTTTGCAAAAACTAGTAGAGGCCTCTCTGTTCTCTACCCAGTCCAATCATCTGCTTCGTCAGTAGGTCCTGAAAGAAACAAGAATTAGGATAAAAATGAGCAGAGCATTTCGAGAGGTAACTAATTGTTTGACTAAAATTAAATTAAAACCAAAAGACGGAACACAAAAGACATTGTGTAGGGTAATTGAATCTGATAACCAAACAGTGCCTATATGAGAAACAGAAGCATGAGAACCATCTGGTAATTTAAAAGAAAAATGAATACTAACTGGAACAAAATCAGTAAAAAGGGAAATACTGGAGGCAATGTGATCCGTTGCACTGGAATCAACAAGCCAGTCAATAGAGAGTGAATCAGAAAATGAAACTCCAATAGTAATACTTGCCATATTAACACTTGGCTACCTAGAACCCGATTTTAGAAAGAGAATAACTTGCTGGAGCTCATCATAAATAGCATGTGTGGATGGTGTGGAACCATTGGAAGATGCATTCGCCGACAAAGCAAGGGTTGGATGCGTCTGCAAAATAGGAGCTGAATGGGACTGATGCAACCGATATCCTTTGGGATAACCATGAAGGGCATAGCAATCATCAATGTGCTGATATATGTTAGAACAGTGACTGTAACGGCCCGGCTTCTTGGTCCTTATATTGGTCTGCTTTGAGAAAAATCGAAAACTTGAAATTGCCAAGGCCATGGAATCTGGCAAAGAAGGCACCGGATTCGAAACAGATCTATGTTGTTCTTCAGATAGAAGCAAGGCATAGGCCCGACCAATAGAAGAAAGATGATCCACATATAAGAAGAATTTGGCTCCTTGTAGGGCCATAAGAATCACTCAGCCCCATTAAAAATTGAGTAAGCTGATCCTGTTGAGCATTCTGCATAAATTTCATAAGGCAACCGCAAGTGCATGGAGGAATACAGTAATATTTGTGAATTCATCCCATAAAGTTTTCAACTTAGTAAAATAAGAAGAAATGGAAGAGGAATCCTGAGAACAAAGAAAAATCTCACAATGTAGTTGATATATACGAGGGCCGTTACTCTGGGCAAATTGATCTTCAAGCTCCTTCCATAGAGTATGACAGTCAACGACGTACACAACACTGGCGGCAATGTCAGAGGCAAGAGCATTAAGAAGCCAGGACTTCACCATGGCAGTACATCGAAACCATGTAGGATATGAAGCATTTGCACGGTTCAGTGCTTCAAGGGTGCCATCAATGAAGCCAATCTTATTCTTGGCGCTCAATGTAGTGCGAAAGTTGCGACTCCAAGAAGCATAGTTGGAGCCAAAAAGAACTTGAGAAACCAAAATTGTACCGGGGTTGTCCGAGTGATGAAGGTGGAAAGGATTGGAGTTGGAAGGGATAATAGATTTGCCGGCCCAATGAGAAGAGACAAAAAGAATGAAGAAAATGACTAAATTTCTATGTTTATTGCTTTGATACCATGAAGAAACAGATAATTCAACTTCTTAATTTTAATTGATGAGTTTTGTTATATATACAAAACTGTTACAAAGATAAGTAAAACTAATACTACAATATTGAGATCTTAATAAGACTATTTTATATAACAAGAATATATATAAGATATAAAAATAGTTTGTTACGTAAAATCTGGACAATCTTTACATATTTGATTTCAACATGACTTTCAAAATTAAATAAAAATATATGAATATAATTTTATCCAATAACTTTTCATCAAAATCATTACAATACTTGTCAAATAATTCAAATTGTAGGTTTTATTAGGTAAAAGGTTCATTTCCATTAAAATATAACTCTCATTGTCATGTAATTGATTTGATATGCAAATACAAGTGAGAAAATTTGATATCTGAATGTGTGGATCAATTAAGCTTTCAGAGGTTGCAGCAAAGAATTTCAAGCATAAATTCTTATATCATTTGGCTGATTTTACAGGAATATTTATATAGTATGAAGTCTACAAGGAATACTCTAAAATCACAGGTGCAGCTTGATCCGTGAAATGAGGAAGGTTGCAGCTGTGAGGTATCTAACAGAATAATAAAAAATAATACATGTGGAAGAAGAAAACTGTTACAATACAACAAAAGCGTGTTCTGTGAGTGTCATTCTTTAGACCTGGGATGCGACTTCTTAAAAACAGATTAATGAGTAAACTGATAAGCTTAATTAAGTTTAACATCCTCCCTCAAGCTGGAGGTAATTCTGTAACTCCAAGCTTGCTCTTCAAATACGCAAACCTTGAGTTGGAAAGTCCTTTGGTTAATAGGTCTGCAATTTGATCTGAAGAAGGCACATATCTGACTTCCAATTTTTTTTCAAGGACTTTACCCCTAACAAAATGAATGCCAAGTTCAATGTGTTTTGTACTTGCATGGTAGATTGGATTAGCAGCTAGTGCACTAGCACTCATGTTGTCACACCATAAAACTAGAATGGAAATTTGTGGGAGCTCAAGCTCCTCAAACAGAGACTGAATCCAAGCAATTTCTGAGGCTGCAGATGCTAATGCTCTATACTCTGACTTTGTACTTGATCTGGCAACAACATGTTGTTTCTTTGATGACCAGCTTATTAAATTATCTCCTAGATAAACACAGTAGCCTGCTGTTGATCTTCTATCATCTGGGCAAGATTTCCAATCCGCATCTGAGTATCCATGCAGTGTCATACTGTCACTTCTTTGTATCCATAACCCTTAGTTTATTGTTCCCTTTAGGTATCTAAAAACTTTTTTCAATGCTTGCCAATGTAGTGATGTTGGTAGCTGTAAAAACTAACTGAGTTTGTTTACAGCAAAGGTAATATCAGGTCTGGTGTGTGATAGGTACTGCAGTCCCCCTACTGCACTTCTATAAGTTGTAGGATCTTTCATGGTTTCTCCTTCATATTTGGACAAAGTTTTACTAGCTGTCATATGAGTAGGACAAGGTTTCAGATACTCAAGTTGAAACCTTTTCAATAATTCAGGAATGTATCTTGATTGTGTAAGATAAATCCCTGAATCATGCCAGGAAACTTCAATTCCCATAAAATGATGAAGTTGACCCATATCCTTCAAAGCAAACTTCCTATTCAGCTCTCCTATAAAATGTTGTAATAGCTCACTGTCATTTCCAGTTATGACTATGTCATCAACATAGATAAGGGCAAAAACAATCTGTTTCTTATTCTTGAAGTAAAACAGTAAACTATCTGTCTTCGATTGCCTGAATTTCCAGTTTACCAGTGTAGTCTTCAGCTTATCATACCAAGCTCTAGGTGCTTGTTTGAGTCCATAGAGAGCCTTTTCAAGTTTGCAAACATGAGATGGCTTTGATTTGTCTATAAATCGTTCAGGTTGATTCATATAGACTGTCTCTTCTAGTTCACCATTTAGAAAGGCATTGTTGATGTCTGCTTGTCTGATTTGCCAATTCTTTGAGACTGCAAATGTAAGGATTACTCTCAGTGTTGACACTTTGATGACTGGGCTGAAGGTTTCATAAAAGTCAATACCAGGAGTTTGATGAAATCATTTGGCTACTAGTCTTGCCTTGAATCTTTGTAGTGATCCATTTGAATTATGTTTCAACTTGAAAACCCATTTGTTGTCCACTATGTTATAGGATGGTAGAAAAGGAACAAGTTTCCAGGTTCTGTTCTTCATCAAGGCATCATACTCTTCCTTTATAGCTTTACTCCAATCTTTGTTCATTATAACCTCTGCCACATTCTTAGGTTTTGGACTGTATTCAACAGATTTACTGGAATATACTTTTGGCTTGAATATTCCAGCCTTGCCTCTAGTAATCATAGGATGTTGAACTTGACTGCTGATTTGTGATTCATCTCTTATCTCACTGCAAGGTGTTCATTTGCTTGTTCAAGTTCTTTATGATTCTGAGATAGTTCATCTGAAGTGTCCCCAATAGGTTCATTTCTATCTTCTTCTTTGTTCATGTTGCTTTGGATCTGATATTTGTCACTTGAGCTAGAAGGTAAGGGTTCAACTACTTCAGTAACATCAAGTTGAGTTTTATCAGTGGAGCTGAAGTCAGAATTTGAGTTTTGTGGTGGAAATTGAAAATAGGACACTATTGTATCAGATTCACTAGGACTTGATTTTCCTTTTGTAAAGAATTCAGATTTGAAAGAAAATTCTGATTCATTGAAACAACATGCCTGGAGATCTACATTTTTCCAGATGGACTGAGACATTTGTAACCTTTATGAGATTCACTGAAGCCAAGGAAGACACATTTGATAGAATGAAAACTGAATTTATGTTTTTGATAGGGTCTTAGACACGGGTAGCAAGCACAACCAAAGGTTCTAAGGATCTTGTAGTCAACTTCCTTCTTATAAAGAGCTTGAGTAGGAGATTTCATCTTAAGAGTAGGAGTAGGCATCTTGTTATAAGAAATGTTGCTGTTTGAAAGGATTCCCACCAGTATTTTAGAGGCATTTTGAGCTGAGGTGTGTGGACATGAGTGTCTAAATTCAATCCCAGATTGTGAGACAAAGTTTGTAAAATTTCTGTATTCACCTCCCCAATCAGATTGTAGAGTTTTGATTTTCCTTTCAAGTTTATTTTCAACCAATTTCTTGAATTGAATAAAGATGCTGAGGGCTTTAGATTTGTGTCTCATGGGGTATATTCAAGTGAATCTTCTGAAATCATCTAGAAATATTATATAGTATTTAAATCCTAAGGTGGACTGAATGGGGGCTTGTCCCCATACATATGTATATATGAGGTCAAGAGGAGCTTTGGCATGTGAATCAGATAAGGTAAAGGGCAAGGAATGAGATTTTCCATGTTGACATGCATCACAAAAAGATATAACTTCATTTAATTTCAATTTTTGGTTACAGAGTTTGAGGACTTGAGACACCACTTGACTAGATGGATGTCCAAGTCTTCTATGCCATACATCTATTTGAGAATTCATTGGTTCTTGGCTTAAATTGATGGAGGACACAACACTACAGACACTTTTTGAGGACAATGACTCTTGGGCAGTAGAGTTTTTATTGAGACAAGGAATATCCAGCTGATACAACCCTTCTTTAAGCTTTCCTTGCAGCATTACCTTCCTTGTTAGCTTGTCCTTAATAAAACAACAATTAGAATGAAACTCCATATAAACACAGTTATCAGAAGTCAGCTGAGATACACTTACAAGATTTTTCTTTATTTCAGGCACATGCAGCAGTTTTTCTAACACAATTGATTTATCAGTTAATGTAGGCAAGCAGGTAACACCAATATGTGAAATATGTAGCTTATTACCATTGCCAACCATAATATTCTCCTTACCAGAGTATTCATTTGCTAAGCTGAGATTTTCCACTGCAGCAGTAACATGATTGCCGGCTCCTGTGTCTGCAAACTAGGCAGGATCATTCACACTGCTTGGTGATGCTACAAAGGCTGTTGGTGACTTATTGTTACTGCTTCTTTGATTTGGTTGTGTTCCCATGTAGTTTTTATCATATCTATAGTGACATATGCTTTCTTTATGTCCAATTCTACCACAAACTTGACAAATAGGTCTGTCACTGTTGTAATAGCTTCCCCTTCTACTTCTTCCTCTTCTTCCACCTCTGTTATTGTTTGAAAATCTACCATCATTGTTTGATCTATAATCTCTAAATTGATAGTTTTGTCCTGGTTTTTAAGTGAAGTTAGCAAAGACTTGGTTGATGTGCAATCCTGCCATTTCACTTTTGACAGTATTGAGATGTTCTAATTTGCTCTCAAAGGTCATCAGGGTGGATTGAAGCTCTCCCCAGGAGATTGTTACCTTGCTGTTGATTTGAACAACAATGGGGGTGTATTCTTCATCCAAACCAGCTAGAACTTGAGTTACCAAATCAGGCAGAGAAATGGTTTTCCCAGCAATCTCAAGGTTATCAGCCAAGAGTTTTACTGTATTGAGGTACTGATCAACACTCATGCTTCATTTCCTTGATTTCTGCAGTTCTCCAGTAAGGAAAGTAATTCTTGATCTGTTTTGAACCCCATAACTTTCCTTGATAGCAGACCATAGCTGACTAGAGTTGCGTGAGCCCATGACTCTCATGGCTATATCAGGGGTTATTGAGGAATAAAGCCAACCCATCAGTAGCTGATCTGTAGACATCCATTGATTATATTGAGGATTCAGGATCATTTCAACACTAGTTCCAGTTTCACCATTGATTTGAGCATCAACAAATTTTGGAGGACACAACTTTGTTCCCAGAATATGGCCTTCAAGGTTATGCCCACGAATAATGGGTAGGATCATATTTTGCCAAAGGAGGAAGTTGTTTTTATCAAGCTTCACTAAGGGAGTTTGAGTTAGGTTGACACTAAAGGATGAGAGGTGGTTACTTCCCTGCATTGGAGGCACCACAGTGCTTGAGTTTGAAATGGGTGGAGTATTGAAGTTGGTGTTTAGTGGGACATTATCAGCCGTAGCCATTGTTGTAAAAGCTCTGATACCAAGTTAAGCTTTTAGAGGTTGCAGCAAAGAATTTCAAGCATAAATTCTTATATCATTTGGCTGATTTTACAGGGATATTTATACAGCATGAAGTCTCCAAGGAATACTCTAGAATCACAAGTGCAGCTTGATCCGTGAAAGTAGGAAGGTTGTAGCTGTGAGGTATCTAACAGAATAACAAAAAATAATACATGTGGAAGAAGAAAACTGTTACAATACAACAAAAGCGTGTTCTGTGAGTGTCATTCTTTAGACTTGGGATGCGACTTCTTAAAAACAGATTAATGAGTAAACTGATAAGCTTAATTAAGTTTAACTGGATCAAGATGAGAAATTATGAAATTAATATTTGGTATTTAAAAGTTGTACATCTCAATCTCAAAATGACAAATCGTCATACCTGCAACATATTGTAGCATCAAGTTATAAACTTTTAAGGTGAGACACAACTAAAATGCTAATAAGCCAAATTCTTACAATCAGATCGCTGAGGGTTTGACGTGGGTGGTGGTGGGTAGATGGGGGTGTTTAGGAAGATAAATCATTCTACTAATTTTTTTTTCTTCTCTTCAATTATTTTCCTTTTCCTTTCTTTATTATTTTCAATTTTTTTTTTTAAAAAAAACAGCCACATTAGACTTTAATTTGCCTACTCAACCTCCTTCTGAGCTTAAATGGACGGTATCTATTTTAGTGAATAACGGAGGAAATGGTCAACAATTGAGTGACTAAATTTTTACAATGGAATGGTCCATGAACTTTTGTGAGCACTAGGTTTTAGGATTTTTTTTTATCTTTAAAAAAAAAAATCAAGATGGACGTGAAAATTAACCTTAACATTATATTTTCGTTTGGAAACCCAGCTTTGCCGTTTGTTTAAATGGACAGAATCCATTTTTGGTGGCTAATGGGGGTGAACTGTCCAAAGTTGAGTGAGTAAATTTTTAAAATTGAAAGTTAAGTGACCTTATGAGAATACTACATAAAATTAAGAACGAACTAGGTTATTAACCCACCAAAATTTGGCACCTAACATGACCAAGTAATTCATTTTTTAGAGAATCTTGAAAAACAAAAACTAGATAATTCAATAATATTTATTTATTTTTTTCTTTATTCATTTCCAATTTCTAGCTCAACCAGCTTAATTAGCAAAATTTGATTTCTATATTTCCCCTTTACTAATTTTATCTAACCATCTTATTCAAGAAATTGATATAAATTACATGCAATTTGTCGAGGCAATAAATATGTTCAATTAAGTGAAATTGGTAAAATATTCAAAAAAATAATTAAGATAATACATACTAAATACGATATAATTCAAATTTGATGAATTGATAAAATCAAATTTAGATATTTTTAAGCTAATACAACCTTTCTTTTCCCAATGCTTCACCTAACCCGCACGTACCTAATTTCAACAAGATAACAAAATAGATCAATACAAGGTATATATATAATTTATTCCAACTTGCTGTATTCAACAAACTATTCGTCAAAATCACTATAATTCTTTTTGAATAATAATTTAAATTGTAGGTTTGATTATGAAAATGTTCCTTACCATTTAAAATATTACTCCAATTTGTTCTCTTAATGCAAAACAAAAATCCGTTTTATTGAATTTAATTCTAACATGTTTGAATAAACCTACATGTGATCCTACATTTGTTTAAAAATAATAATTCTACTTTTATTTTCAATAATAAAAATATTAGTTATATTGCTACTACGAAATTTTGTTTGTTACAACACCACACTTTTAAATATTTTTTTTTTAATTTACAAAAATACCTTAAAACAACTTTGTTTCTTTCAACAATTAAACTCTCTTTTTCTGTAGAAATTGAACAAGATGAACAAATATAGCGGTTGTCATCAGAATACAGCCGTTTAAAAACTATTTTCCACCACTTTGAAATTAAAAGTTATGGTCTTAGGCATGCTGACAAAAGAAATATAAATAATACAAATATATATATATATATACATCATGTATTCTCGTCATTTTTCGGTTATAGGAGAGGGTTTGATCTAAGGGAGGTGATTACACTATTTTTGAAACATTTATACTTATTCTCTTACCAGAAAGGACATTCAATTTTCATTGATGAATAGATGTGTTGACCTCGGAATCTGTACTGTCCACGTGTCAACACTGAGAATACACCTGAAAGTGGTCTGTATGTTATCTGCACTATCTCTCTGTACTGTCCACATGTCAACACTGAGAATACATCTGAAAGTGGCCTGTATGTTATCTGCACTATCTCCAATTAATCTTCTGTCAGCCTGTATGTTATCTGCACACTGAGACAATCGTTAGGCACCAAGATCACCGGAGAAAAAGAGGTCGGTGATCGTTGGTACTCCGACGATCAAATGAACTGCCGATACAAGAATAGTATGGGGAGAGTATTTGGGTGTAGGAAAGACAAGCAAGTAGAGATTTGAGCAGAGTTTTAGAAAATAAATACGTACCTTACAATATTGAGGGATCTTGTATTTATAGGTTCATAGTTCTAATTGATTTAGATAAGCAATCAATTAGACATCTAATCTGATCCTCCTTTCTTATGAGATAAATGGTAATTGGATATGAACGCGATCTTTTAGGTTTTTCATCCTTATTGCGCTGATTTCCAATATCGTGTTACCAATTATTAGGAGATTGAGACTTAGTTTCCTTCTGATATTATATGACAATCAAACACAATCTTCTTATCTTTCGAAGAAGATTGTGTTACGCCCCCATCCCTTGTGGTGCCTATGTCATCCTAGCCTCTGTCCAAGGAAGTTGTGTAGACGAGTGGGGTGTGGGCCGTCTCTATTTGAGGAGGTTGTGAAGACTGTGGCGTCTCCACGTGACTAAGGAGATTTGGGAAGAGGTGTTCTTGTTGCCGAGGAGATTTGGGAAGAGGCGTTCATGTTGCCCAGGAGGGTGGCATCAGTTGCGTGTAAAGGAAGCCTCCCCTGACATGCAAGTTAGGAATGATTGGACAGCCTGCCAAGACGGCATGTCACAATCCTAGCTTCCTAGCATACGTCTGAAAGGGACCTCCCCATTAAACCATGGATGTGACGCCCTGGACATGTCGCACATCGAAGGGTGGTCGACCAAGTAGAATTCATCTATAAATACCAAAGCCATTCTTACAAGAGAGTGAGAGAAAAAAAGATAACAATAAACCTAAGAACATTACACACAAAAACACAAGTCCTCTATGCTAATTAACTTAAGTGTTCATACCACTTAGGAAATTAGTAGTTAGGGGCACTCAAGCCACCACCTCTACCATAACGTGTGTCTCCGACACCCCCAAACATCTTATCGACTTGGTTCCAAGCTCACGAAACCACGTGGCCATCTTAGTGTGCGGGAGAAGTACACGTAGGAAGAGGAGGCATGGGGTTCTTATTGACTACCATTTTTGGAGGTCAACAGATTGGCACCGTCTGTGGAAAACCACACATTTAAACCACGAGTGAAACATGATCAAAAGCCCAAACCTCCCTGAACAAAGGAGCCTCCCTGAATAAGGGACCCACTAACCCACCGAAGAAGAGAATGGGTGGACGCAATGAAGATGAGAACCCTAAAAGAGCCCTACATAATGCCAATGAAAATACCGCAGCTGCGAGAGGCAAAGGAGCCAGACGGAGGAGGCATTCGAGAAAGGCTCCCACCAACCTCGAGAGAGAAATGAGGACCATGGCTACTAGCGTAAGGCAGCTGGCCCAACACCACACCCAAATGCAAGGCTTCATCCAGCTGATAAATATGCAGGGAGAGAACCAGCTCTAGGGCTTCGACCTAAACATCCCCAACGAAGAACAGGAGGTGAACAATAGCCACCCATTTGATCCCCAAGTAAGGGGAGAGACCTCACAGGCCAGAACTTACAGAGAAGAAGCCAACTCATCCTAGAGGCTAGGGGAGGCCGCAACCCGCAATGTCAGCCAGTGTTTTTGACAGGCTCAGACATGGACCCAAGGATTTGAACCTTTGACCTCTTCCTTGGAGAAGCGAAATAAATCCAGTTTGGAGGCCAACCTCCAGTGGACTGTACGTAAGTTAACGGTACATAGAATAGCTCCTAGGCAAAAGGTCGTAGGAAAAAGTCTGTGATCGTTATAGAGGAAATCACCAATGAGAATATGATCCTCCACATGAATCATGGCAGAGTGGCTACCGGCTCAGTACTAGGAATCAGGTATGGTCGAGGCCCTGGTAAGCCCATCCACCAACAAATACAACGTCGGATGGACTATCCATCTGACCTAAACTCAGAAATGAGCTACGTAGCCTCTGCACAAGAGGGTCTACTGCTACTGCCTTTAGCACCAGGAGCTTCAGGCTCTGCCCCTGGATTCTACAATTACATAATGACCTATCCAACATATTATGAGGCCGAGACTAGCGTGTTCCTGTTGCCTCCTTTCTATCAAAAAGTCCTCGTAAGCTACTGCTGGGTCCACCGTAGCTATGGCCATAGCATGGAGGAATGCCGAGAGGTGGAAAACCTAGCAAACCGGAGAGACTCCGTAGGACCTAGGTGCAGAATGGACCTCAGGCATGGGGATTGACCTTCAATGAGGGTCGCCAACCACTGTCCCATAATAGATGGCCTCACCAACACGGAGATTGTAACGCCCCAAAATTTCTAAGATTCTGGAGAATTACTAAAATTCATAGAGAAATAAAATATTGCAGAAAAGGTCTCTTAAATAAAATTTCCAATTGTCAAACAATTGAATAACTCGTAAACATTTAAAAATATCGAGTCTCAAAATGTTAAATAATTTTGATAAATAAAAGTCTAATGCTAATATCCGAAATTTGACGCTGGTCGTCTTATTAATTAAAACATCCTAAAAGTAAATCTAATTTTAATTGGCGACCGTTGTGCCAACAGCTTCACCAATCCGCCATCATCCAACACATTAATTATCACCTGAAAAATTGTTAATGAGGAGGGATGAGTATAATTAATTATTTATACTCAATGAGATGCTTGCTATTCCACAATCAATCCAAATATTGTAATTACATATAAATTCATCTTACCAAACTGAACTTAAAATTATCACACAATGATAATGATAATTCAAGCAAGCGCTGCAAATAAATTGAAACTTGAAGGTTTAACTGAACCCAAAGTTTAAATGAACTGATTCATGATTTTTCCCGAAGGAGCACTGAACTGAAGTAATTAAATTTTATATATAAATACAATACGTAGAAAGATGTTGAAAACAACTAATAGCACGTAGCACTTCACCTTAGTTCTTATGAATGAGAATTGCACTGGATATAAGTTGTAAAGAGAGCACACAAGTGGCTGCTGAAAATTAAATAATTTTTATGCGTACGTGTATTCGTGCGCGAAAGCTACCGGACATTTTCTTGAATGAAATCGTGAATGGTGGATTTTTATAGGTTAAGTTTTACAATTGCTTTTAAATACATACTCATAACTAGTTTAGTTTAATTAGGTTTAGTATTAGGTTATTGGTACTTTAATCAAATTAGGAGAGTGAGAGATTAAAACCAATTTGAATTCCAAAGTTAAACTGGGTGAACATAACTGCTATCCTAAATTAGTACCTTACAATTCTATTTAACTATAGAATCTTTTGGCCGGCTCTAACTTGGGTTTAGCTTAACCAAAATTACTTTTTCTCGAGCCTAAAGTATATGATTAAATACGAGCTACCAAACGAACCTAAAATTGATATACTAAAACTCATTCTTTCACTAATTAATTATTTAGCCCAGTTAATTAATCGATTCTAAAACTTATGTTTACTTAGGTCCTTTAACATCTTAAAAATTTGTAGATTCTACAGAGATAGGATGCCTATTGGCCACGAACAACAAAGATGACGTAGCTCCAGGAGCCCTGCACGGCTACCTCGGCTAGAGGGGGCACGGGGCAACGCCTGATTAAGGGCGCCAACAAGGCTCGCATTCGAGAAATTGATACAATCTTTGGGGGACCCTACTTAAGATGTAAGACCCGGATGCTCGGAGGAGCTACGCAAAAGAGGCCGAGAGAAAGCTGATGACTAACTGGTTCATCAACATCTGCCCCTCAGGGTCAAGTAAGGTCGACCATATCACCTTCACAGAGGAGGGCATGAGAGATGTCCACTATCTCCACTGTGACGCCCTAGTAGTGAGGACAATAGTGGCGCAGAATGGATTAGGAGGATGTTCATAGATAACGGAAGCTACATAAATGTCATCTTCTAGACTACTTATGAGTAAATGAACATTGAGACCTCGTTAGCCCCTTCTCCTGAGCCTCTTTATAGCTTTATGGGTAATTGCGTTACCACGAAAGAGGTGGTACGCCTGGCCGTTACTATGGGAGAAGAGCCCCTAGCCATCCACACCTCCATGGAATTCTTTCTAGTGGATAGGGGGTCAACTTACTATGGGGCCCTAGGCCCACCGGCCCTAAAGGAGCTTTAGGCCGCAACGTCCATTCACCACCTATGCTTGAAATTTTCTACCGAGTGAGACATTGCCACGGTAAAAGGCAATCAGCTCGAGGCGAGGAAATGTTACATGAACGCCTTGTGAAAGGCTGAAAAGAAAGAAGTCAATATGACACTCCATGATGTCGAGATGAATGAGGCATTTAAAGAAGCTCCAAGAGATATCACGATAAAGGAGGCCACCTCTTCGGAAGACATCGATCCTAGGGTAACGGGAGCCTACCCCATACCTCACCTGTGGAAGAGCTAGAAAGCTTCCCGGTAGACCCTTCTAAACCAACCAAGAGGCTCCAGATAGGAAAAACCCTCCATGATGAACCCAATGAGGCTTTGAAGGATTTCCTTTGTCGCGACCTTGATGTTTTCGCATGGAAACATGAGGATATGGTTGGGATTGACCCAGCAGTGAGTTGCTACAGACTCAACGTCGATCCCAGTTTTCCAACAAACCGTTAGAAGATGAGACCCCTTAACCCTGAAAATGTATGAAGCCTTAAAGTAAGAGGTGGAGAAGCTCTTATAAAGCGGCTTCATCCGGGAGGACAGCTATCCAAAGTGGGTCTCCAATCCTATTCTGGTTAAGAAAGCAAGCAAGAAGTTGAGAATTTGCATAGATTTCTCCAATATTAACCAAGCATGCTCTAAAGACAGCTTTCGACTGCCTCGAATCGACCAACTGGTGGATGCAACTTCGGGACACGAATTCCTAAGCTTCATAGATGCCTACTCAGGCTATAACTCGATCCCAATATACCCTTCAGAAAAAGAGAACACATCATTTGTAACAGACAATGGACTCTACTGCTATAAAGTCATGCCATTCGGCTTGAAAAACGTTGGGGTAACCTGACAACGACTCGTCAACAAAATGTTTGCCAACCAGCTTGGCTCTACCATGGAAGTCTATGTGGACGACATGCTGGTTAAATGCCTAAGATCATGTACAACACTAGGAAGAAACTTTCCAAATACTTAGAGCCTATCATCCCCTGAAGTGCGTCTTTGAGGTAGCCTCCGAAAAATTCCTAGGCTATATGGTCAACCAAAAAGGCATTGAGGCCAACCCAGAAAAGATCAAGGTACTGATTGAAATAAAATCGCCTAGGAAGCCAAAAGATGTGCAATGCCTCACTAGAAAAATGGCCGCCCTCAATAGGTTGGTCTCAAAAGCAACAGACAAGTGCCTTCCATTCTTCAAAATATTGAAGCGGGGGTCACAAATTCGAATGGACTAAAGAATACGAAGCTGCATTCTAGGCCCTTAAGGAGCACCTCAATCGTACTCCTCTGCTATCAAAATCTGAGTTAGGAGAGGTTCTAATACTCTACCTAGCAATCTCATCTGAATCGGTGCGCTCGTTTCTGGTCTGAGAAGATGAACATCAACTACCTGTTTACTATGTAAGCAAGACCCTCCTAGGGGTGGAGGCACGTTACCCCGATATGGAGAAGTTAGCTTTATCTCTCATCACCGCCTCTAGAAAGTTGAATCCCTACTTCAAGGCTTACAGCATCCACATGCCCACCAACTTTTTCCTAAAGAAAGTCATGCAAAATCCAGACGCCTCAGGAAGGTTATTGAAATGGGCTGTTGAGCTTAGCCAGTTTGATATTGTTTTCAAACCAAGGGCAGACAGCAAAGGACAAGCACTCGTAGATTTTGTGGCAAAATTTGCAAACATTCCCGAAGTGGATTCCTCCATGACCCCTCTAGAATCACCTACATGGTGCCTATTCATTAACAGGTCCTCTGGAGATGCGGGCTTGGGGACTGAGGTGGTGCTCACTAGTCCCGAGGGTCACAAGCTGAATTGTGCAATCAAATTCAACTTCAAAGTCTCAAAAAATATTGTGGAATATGAGGTTCTACTAGCCGGAATCTGCCTCACCAAGGAAAAGTGGGTACAGAGGCTGTCAATAGGGAGTGATTCTCAATTGGTAGTAAGCTAAGTTAATGGGAGCTTCGCCGCTAGTAAAAAAGGAATAGCCTCATATCTCAAGATGGTGAGAGAGCTTATACTGCACTTCGATAAGTTTGAACTTATCCAAGTTCCTGGGACGAACAGCGCCAATGCTGACGCACTATCCAAACTTGCGAGCATCAGGGACTCAGAGCTCCTCATGTTAGTTCCAATCGAGCACCTTGCCAAGTCATCTATAGAGGCTCTCACGGAGGTAATGTAGATTGAAGGGACCTCCACCCGGATGGAACCAATCCTCTCATTTTTGAAAGAACAGGTCGTCCCTAGTGATAAGGAGGAGGCCAGTAAGCTGAGAAGAAGGGTAGTGCACTTTGTATTATCGGATGACATGCTCTATAAAAGAGGATACTCCATGTCTCTCTGTAGGTGTGTGGGCAGCGAGGAGGCGGATTACATCCTCAGGAAAGTCTACGAGGGGATATGCAACAACCACTCATGAGGCTTGGCTCTGGCCAAAAGGTTTTGAAACAGGGTATTTTTGGCTTTCTTTGAAGAGAGACGCCCTGCTCCATGTGCACAAGTGGGATAAGTGCCAACGCTTCTTCATGATTACACGCCAGTCTCGCTAGGAGCTGACCACTGTTTCCAGCCCCAGGCCCTTTCCCAATTGGTGGATCGACTTCATAGGACCCATGCTCAGAAGAAGAGGCAATGCATGCCATGTCATAGTCGCCATTGACTACTTCACCAAGTAGGTCAAGGCTGAACTCGTGATGAAGATCACAGAGGCTAACACCTCAAAGTTCATATGGAAAACATCATTTGCAGGTTTGGAATTCCCCACTCCCTGGTATCAAACATTGGAAGGCAATTTGACAACAAGAAAATTAGGACCCTATGCAAGGAACTAGGGACACCAAGCACTTTTCCAGCCCCCATCACCCACAAGCTAACTGTCAAGTGGAGGCCATTAACAAAATAATCAAGTATATTCTCAAATGGAAACTTGATGTGTCAAAAGAAGTTTAGGTTGAGGAGCTCCCTCACGTACTCTGGGCGATTCAGACCATGTCTGGACACCGACGAGTAAAACTCCCTTTTTCATGGCTTATGGTTTCGAAGCTATGAGCCCAGTTGAAATAGGTATCTTGTCACCTCATTGCTTATTCTTCAATGATGTTGTCAATGACGATTTGATGCGAGCAGGTTTGGACCTTTTGGGATAACGAAGGGATAACTCCCAATCAAAGCTAGCTTTGTACTAAAGGAAGATGGCTCGATACTTCAACAAGAAAGTAAAGAAAAGATCATTTAACCTTGGTGACCTGGTCCTAAGGAGAGTCTTCATGTCCTCCAAAAAAGAGACAGGAGTCGGAACCCTAGCCCCAAATTAGGAGGGGCCTTATCGCGTCGCCAAGTAAGTGTGCCCCGGTACGTACCAGATTGAGGACCTAGATGCTAATCATCAGCCTCATCCATGGAACACCGAGCACTTACGCCGGTAGCATTAATAAGCGAGTGTTGAAGAGCCTCTCTAACTTTGTTTTGAAAGAAACCTCTTTCACTTTATTTTACTTAGCGGAGAGCCTCTCTAATTTTGTTCTTGTTAACTATTTAGATAAGCCTCTCGTTTATTAAAGAACCTCGTTCATTTTGTTATATTTCGTGAAAGACCTCTTCGTACTATACGTGTTCTCTTCTTAGGAGCAGGTTGTTTCACTTCAAAAATTAAATCAGCTGATCAAATAGTTGAAACAAAAATTTCATTCATTTTCAAAATTACATAGAAGAGCCTCTACCGAGGAGGTGAAACCATTACAAAAATTAACCTAATACAACTACGCCAGAGGGTCAGACGCCCAGCCTCGTCCTCGACATCCAAATGAGTGAATCGCACATCCAAAGAAGCGAGATCAAGCTCAGGATACTCAGATCGTAGAACTGCAAGCACCTCTTGCTGGCCAACACTAGTGAAGTAATTGGAGAAGTTCATGCAGGCTTCAGTATTATGAAAATTTGCCTTGAAATTAGCCCTGGCATTTTCCAACTGCCCATCCAGATTCTTCTTCTCCAGCAGCAGACTAGCACTCATGGCCTCTGCGTCCCCTTTGACTTTCTCAGAGGCTTCTAAGTGTTCTTTAGCCTTTCCCATCTCCATACGAATCACCTACACCTCAGACTGAAGAGAAGAGACTTCCTGCCTCATCAATCTTTTCTCTTCGTTGGCCTTCTCCAAGGCTTCGACAGTGACCATCAAAGCAGCATTGGCATCATCATGTTTTTTGGCCAGCTGGAGATCGTTGGCCTCAGACTTCTTCAAATCGGCTTACATCCTCTCATAAGCCAAGCGCATATTTTCTACCACCGCTTGAAGGTCTTCGAGAACCTTTTTATGCTTGTCCAATTTTGAAGCCTCGGCCATAACTTTCTACTGCTGCTGTCTTAGCCCTCTCAGCGAACTCAGGGTCCTCATTTGCACCCTGGTAGCCCTTATAATGGAGACTAGGTTGGCCTCAATAAGATCATCAAACCCTCCATGAGTAGCAAACTCCTTCCACTTCGGGGTGCAATATTTGTGAAAGGCCTGGGGACCAAAAGCTGGGTATAGAGAAAGAGCATGGATGGCGTCATCAGGCAACTTCCTACCAGTTGACCCGATAAGTTCCTCCAGCATCCTCTTGGATTCTTTCTATGTAGACGCCTCTTTTTGTTGAATCATGGAGGCCTGAAGCCTGACCGAGAAGTCATTGAGCACTACTGCCTCGATAGTAGTAACTGACAGAGTTCTCTGTAGAGTCGGAGGGTGGTAACGAACCTCATCCTCGACCAATTCGATTACTTTTCTCTTATACAATGAAGTTTTTTTTTCTTCTCGTATGGTCGAGGACAGTCGTCGTTTTTTTCTTTCTGCTTGGGTGGTCCCACACCTCCCATGTGAGGCTTCTTGACCAATGCCACATCCTCTTCAATAACCTCTTCTACCCACTTGGACGCTCTTTCGCAATTGACCACCTCTACGAACTTCTTCTATTTGGAATCTCTAGAAGAGCCAGGCCATAGCTCTCTAGGCTTAATCTAAGACAGGTGAGCCAATGTTAGCTTCGGGTGTCTACCTTGCTCGAAGTCAACTGCGAACAAAGCAAGGCATTAGAAATGAGCATAAAAGACTAAAGTTCGACGAGGCGTAGATTTGTACCTCTTGAAGCCATTACACTAAGTTCTACTAGGTGGGCGTGCTTGTTCATTAACGACTCGTAGCACCTTTCTGCTGGGACGTCCTGATAGATTGTCTGAAGCATGTCCAGTAATTCGTTTGATAGCTCGTACTGAGGAAGAGCATCTGCAAAAAGAAGTCGTTGTTAGACTTAAAAAGAAAAACACATACGCAAGCAACCAATGCCCCCACTTACTGGCTATGCCATAAACACTTGGGACATCCAGATCAGGTTCAGAATCGTCCTCCATCCTTTGCCAGTTTTCTTTCACCCAAAACCAAGACTCCTTCCATTGTTTAATAGATGAGGGGCAATCAGTGACTAGAGGCTTATAGGCCCCCATGGGCTGATGTAATACCAGCTTGGCTCCTCCTCCTTATCCTTCTTTCGAGGCATCTTCTTTGGTATATACACCGTATGGAATACATGGAGAGGCGCGTCTCCAGTCCAAATGAGTGCCTAAACTATAAGTAAAGGTTCCCAGCCATTTGAGACCTCCCATTTGGCGCCACTTGCGTCAGAGCCAAGCTATACGCCCGAAGAATCCTTAAGAATAAATGATGCAATGACAGTCTCATTCCAACTACGGATGCGTAAAAATGCAGATCAATGCATCTTCTTCTCAGAAAGCAAGACCGTTCATGGAGCCCCGGTACGATAAGCTCTATGTCATCGGGGACCTTATATGACTTCTTCAACAAATTCATGTCAGCCTTGACCATGATTAATCGGACGTCCATGGCAGCCCAGTGAATGGAGGCTATGCTAGGAGCCTCTCCACCCCCCTATCGTCCCGTAGGCAGAGGCTGGAGCTATAGCCAACTTAGTTTTTGTAGAGGTGTCTACACTTCGGATAGGCAATACGTTGGCCAAGGAAGGCAACATAAAATAAGAGGTCACATCTTCGGCGTACCCAAAAGCCCTTCCCTCGACAAGGTTTATGGACACAGTTAAAAAGACAAGAAAATGAATAATCAAAGCATTTAGAAAAAGGGTTTACCTAAACCTAGGTCTTCACCGGAAGTGCAGATAGAGATATGAACGCCGGGAGTTTCTTGCCAGAATAAAATGAATGCTGGGGAGAGGGGTTTTCTTTCTTGCACAACTCTTTCAATATCGCGTAAGAAAATGGGAAAGGTATGGACCTACCCTTACATATAGGCAGAGGACGATCAAAAATGACAGTTGGATCTGATCAAGTGTCATCCATGCCGTTCAAACTGATGGGCCATCCCAGCCATTGAATACCAAATGGCAAGTAACAGTTATTCATCTGAAGGGCCAAGACATAGGCGTACCCGTCACGGACACATGAGGAAGAGTCTCCTAGGCAAACTCAAAGCCTCCAAAATTTAAACGTAATAATTACCTACAGTAGTCTTTCCAGTACGCCCAAAGAGACGTTCCATACTCTCTCCAATCATTGCGTGCCTCGTGGCCTAAACTATAATTCTTCGCCAGATATCCTCAGCCTCTGCAGCCAAGCCTCTTCCAAATGGGGACTTCCTGTGCAGAAGCATATCCTTGCTCAGACGCCTCATCCCCAAGTAGGTCGAGCCTCAGCTCAGGCTCCCACATAAGACTTCCTCTGCAGACGCATACTCCCGCTCAATGGATTCGTTCTTCAACACCGTATCAGCTTTGGACATGTAGATCACCTAATTTAAGTTGTCTTAGACCTTGGAGATCAGCTGGATACATCCATAATTCCTCAAGTAAATTTAAAAAGTTGGGTCTAAGAGGCAAAAAATGTATCTTT
>CM059042.1:41584510-41663628 GCA_030279155.1 Forsythia viridissima
ACTGGTTAGAATATGAGACACTTTGGAAATACAATTTTATAACTCAAGATACAACAAATTAATGTTTGAATATAATAAATATAAAAACTAATACAAAGAAAGCTCCCCGGACTTCAAAATTAGTCATCAATTATGCAACAAAAATCTTTAAGTTCGGAACTCACAGACTTCAGCTCGTCTCATCAGCATCATATGAGTCAATCACATACTTCAAGCGTCTTAGTATTATTCTTCACATATAGGCACAACAAAAGTTTGTCTGCCACACATGAGTCCATAATCAACTTTAAAAGCCATCTTCACATGGAAGATTCATGTTGGCCATTCTCCTTATTTAATTAATGTTCCCTTTTTTATTTAACTTTGACCTTTTCTGACGTCGTGCCTAGAGAATATACTTACTCTTTGGTAGTCTTCCATATCTTCATTTAATCATCTATGTCGTCTTCTTCTTCTTTCGAGATTTTTCTTTTTCCTTTAGAGGAATTCTTTCTGATTTCATGGATACATAGTTTGGTTCTTCAAAAAATTCTGACATGACTTCAAGAATCTTATGTTTTAATTCCTGCTGGGAGAGTTTTGGGTTTTCCTTAATGCTTTTTTAACCGATCAATTAAGTTGGTCTTCCACAAAGTTGGCATTTTTTTCAAAGATTGGGTTAGAGTGTGATAGCATAGAAGATCTAGCTTGGGCTTTGTTGAAGTTATCGTGGTATTATTCTATTTGATATTTTTTCTAATGTATAAGATTATTTTCATTTACAGTTGATTGTATGGTTATTACACAATTTTCCTTTTAGGACTATTATAACCCTATAAATAAGGTTTTCTACCTTGTAATAAGCATTCATTTAATTGAATCAATACATAGAATTATTTCTCCACACATATTTTCTCTCATATTTTATATATTTATATCTCATATTTTACATGGTACCAGAGCAACGATGTATGGCACAAACACCATAGAGGCGACGATTGCCCAATCGGATTCCATAGCTCTACAGCAATCCGATCATCCCTGCTTAATTCTCGTTTCTAAACCACTTGATGGAAACAATAACCACATCAAAACCAAACCTGAGAACCAGGCTAATTACAAGCCTTATGGTCGCAATGGTTTCTTTAAGGATTCGACAAGCCGCTTCTCCGATGGACGCATCATCGTAGACTTCCAACTGCTACTAGTGGTGACTATAATAAAGACATTACTATGGCGAATACATTCCAATAGTTGGTAGTGGTGGTTATGAAAAATCAACTTATGATTATGAGACGTACGACAAAGAAAGCATAAGGAACACCTCGGCGAGATGGGCACTTTTTCAGTTTTCTACTCCAAAAATCATCATTTTGGGGCAGTATTGCAATATCAAGATTTGAGATATTACATCAATCATTGGCTACTACTTACAATTAATTTTCAAACTCAATTTGGTTTCTACAACACCATATTGAGTTTGAGGGGGATGTTGAAGATATAAAAAGATCGTAGTATTATTCTATTTGATATTTGTCATAATGTATGAGATTACTATCTTTTATAGTTGATTGTGTGGCTATTACACAATCTTTCCTTTTAAGACTATTGTAACCTTATAAATAAGGTCTTCCACCTTATAATAAACATTCATTCAATTGAATCAATACAGAGAATTATTTCTCTCCATATATTTTCTCTCATATTTTATACATTTATATCTCATAATTTACAGGCTTATATGGACGCGATAGATTGTAATCGTCATTCTTCAAAGAAATGGGCATTAATTTCGTACACATGCTCAGAATTTCTATTATAATATGTTTTCGGAATCGTCTCGGCGAACCGGTTAAAACTAGTTGTTTCGCCACTATTGGTGATGGATTTTAATCGTTTGAAGTCGTCTTGTTAGCTTAAAATAACAATCTTTAGTTAGTCATGTCTATTTTCTTCTTTTCTTATTTACTTATCTTATTTCAATACTAGGGTTTCATTATTTAAGAGTCATTTTTCATTCATTAACAAAGTTATTATTGAAGAATATTATTATTCTTGGAGTTTCTCTACGGTAATAATTTATTTCGGTATTTATGAGAATCATCGAGTTGAGTTTGAATTTGTTTCATCAATTCACGTTTTTGCCTGTTACCCTTGAAAATATTCTTTCAAATCTTACAAGATTATGTAGTTTTAAAAATAACTTCCGAGTTATCAATTTCATATCACCATGGATAATGGAATGGGAATCCGTTGGGAACTTGGTCAACTTTAAAGGTCCATGTCAAAATCCTTTAAAATGGAAGCTAGCCTATTTAGTATTCTTTAAGAACAGATAAACAAGTTTAAAGCATTCATATAATTAAGGGTAATTTGCACTTTAGATCTCCAATTTTTGCAATTTGTTATTAATCTACTATCAATCAATGTTTATAGCACCAGACATCTACAACCTTTCATTTAATTGCAACTCACATCCTCATTGATAGATTTTGACAGATTTGCCCTTCTCTTTAAATAAACAAATATTTTTTTTTAAAAAAAGCTAAAACAACAAAAAATGAAAAAAATTGCAAATAAAGTCCCATAACTTTTAAAAAGTACAAAGTAACTTTATCTTCCCAAAAAACCTATCAGACTCCATGGCCAAATCACCACCACCCAACTCTGATAGACAAGTCCGCCACACATATGAAGATCCAAATAAAAGAAAATTAGTAATTATAAACTCAATCAACAATTTTACTTGCATGCTTATAAACCCTTGCCAATAAATCACTAGACTCAAACTTTCTCGTGTAATCCTCGACGGCCATTGACGTAGCTGTAGTCTTTTTCTGCAAAGACACCCTCTTCACTTGTGACGATGCCGCAGCCAGCACTGCCTCGTCCACTACTCTATCCTTCCCATCCACTGCGAGGCCCGCCGGATGTTGTGGCGAAGCCGGAGCCAAAGCCAGAAGCTAGGGTACAGACAACTTTAGGGACCATAACCTGGAACATCTCATTCTGCCTCGACTTAATCAACCACGGGTCCTTTATAAATTGCTCAAGTATAGCTTTCTACTGATCAAACTCATCTCTGGCCTCCTTACTCTGCATATGCGGAAGAAATCACTCCTCACAATAACATATCTTGCGGCTGCAAAACAACACAGAATGCAAGAAAAACGAGAATCCAAATGTACATAAAACGAAAAAATTGGGGCGGATTTGTCTATCGGAGTTGAGTGGTGGTGATTTGGATATAGGGTGGGGCAGGCTTTTGGAGAAGATGAAGTTACTTTGTACTTTTTAAAAGTTAGTAGACTTCATTTATAATTTTTTTTTATTTTTTGTTGTTTTTAGCTTCTTTTTAATTTGTTTTTATTTAAAGATTAGGACAAATCCATCAAAATCTGTCAATAGGGACATGATTTGTAATTAAATGAAAGGTTGGAGAATGCTTAGTACTACAAAAATTGGTTGAGGGTATATTAGCAACAAATTATAAAGCTTGGGGACAAAAAGTGCAAATGACCCTACAATTAATTAAACATTTTTGGGAATTTTTTTTCTTCTTATGTTCTGCAATTCATGAACCATTCAATAAATTAATTTTGGTCTAAGGATTTTCTGAACATAATAAACTAAGTATGATTTTTTAATCGATTTTGATAAAGGAAGACTTAACTACACGCTTCGATATAATCCCAATAATTATAGGATATGTACTATTTTCTCTCTTCTGGTATTTTAATAACAATTTTTCTTTCCACATTAGAATTTAATCCATAGTCTTTAAGACTGATGACCATTTGAATAAATGCTTTGCTGAATCCAATTTCCTTTATATTCTTGTCATTATGAACAATGTCGACCGAGCCTGTTTGAATTAATATCTCAAAGAACTATCTTGTTCTGTTGCTAGATGTGCAAAAATACTTCGGATAGTTTAAGTATGTACTTGCAATTCAAAAGGATCAGATCTAAATTGAAATCTACATCATTGTAATACAACTTTGAGTACTTCTTTCTCATAAGTTTCTTGATAGTTACTTTTACTTCAATCAATGCTCCTTTAAAGGTTTTATCGTGACATAAAGGATTTTGTTGAGTTTGCTTGGTTGCGGAATTATCATTTTTGGAGTTTTGATTACTCCTTCATCATCCTCTATCCCTTTCCCTACCTCCTGGAAGGGCGGTTGTAGATTGTTTCTGCAAATATTCTCTTGTTAAGTCTGGTAAAGAATTTGATTCAGAAATAAACTCATTTTTAAAGTAAAAAGCAAATAATATTGCTTGCTATATTGTAAAAATTTGTTTAGAAACAATATTTGTAACATCTTCTAGAGTACTTGCAATCTATTCTTTATAGAAATTCCTGATTTAGCAAATTATCCTAAAATTTAAAAATACATTTGAATATAGAAAGAATTTATTTTTTAATAGTTGAATAGTTTTTTTGTGTAGGATCCTATACTCCTCAAGTATATCTAATAAGTTCTTCTTTATTATTCTTATTATGATTCTTTTGTTTAAAGATTCCTTTATAGCCCAAATCTGATGCATCTGTTTCAACCAGTTTCTAATAAAATGGAATTAGCAAAGCTAAGCAAGGAATTTACTTTGTCTTAAGCTTTATTTTTCTAATTGATTTTGTATGGGGGCATTAGTCCATGTACAAGGTTGTTTTTTAAGCCTTACATATAATAGCTTGCTATCATAAAAAAGATTGTGATAGAAGTCTGCAATATAGTTAAGAATTCTTAGAAATCTTGTAACTGCTTCTTATCTATATTTGTCTGAAAATTTAGAAACAAATTCAACACTTCTGGCAATAGGATTAATTGATCCTTCTTCGATATTACGTCTCAAAATCTTATTCTCATTTGGAGTATCTTCATCATTCTTGTATAAACAACTAAACTAGGTCTTATTAAGCCCTTTTCTAATAGAGATTGAATATCTTTCTTACAATATTCTAAAACTTCTTTGTTCATTATGGGTACAAGAAATACTAGGTGGGGCTTCTTTTGTCTCTTTATGGTTGTTAGTCAATACCGGGCTTAGCTCCCTTGTGCGCTCCAGACCATTCTCCAATAGTTCGGTGCTTGCAGGGAGGGAAATACTCATTCTTTGGGGCTGCTTTCCTCAGGCTCCATTTTAAGAGTACGCGCGGAGGAGGAGCCCTTAGATTGATGAGGATTATTCCACTTTTCTTTCTTTCTTACGGACTCTTATTAGTTTTGAGTCGTTTCATTTAAAGTTGTAACTATTTAGAAATGTTTTGAACTGGTCAAACCTTGGTAAGAATATTTTTCTCATCGAAATCCTTTTCATAAGGTAAGTTGACAACATGTCTTTTCCTTTCCCAAAACATTGGGATATTCATTAGAGACTAACTTATCTTCAACCTATTTTATTACATTTAAAATTTCTGGCTTTTCTAAAACTTCTTTAATTCTTGAAACTTTTATTTCTTGCTTTACAAAATTAATTTGGTTCATTTTGTAATTGTCGTTTTGTTTTAAGACATTAATCTATTTAATTATAGGTTTTGAGATAAATTTTAATAGTATCTTTTTACCATTGATAGTAGTAGAGACTCCCTCTTCATCAATTTAGAGTCGCTTAATTAGTTTTGTTTAAAAAAGGATTTCCTAAAATTACATCTTGAAAAAGGTCTTTAACTATAATAAAAGATGTATTTAGACATAATCTTTCGTTACACATATAGACATTAGAAAGTTAATATTTTACTTTTATATTTGAACCATTTGCAAACTGTTAAGCTTTGTGAAGTATTTTCAAAAAACTTGGTAGAAATAAATCATTCTATTACACAATTTTGATCAGCTCCACTATCACTAAAGTAGTTGTCTTAATAGTGAGGCTGTTGTCAATAACTAGGATAATTTCAATCCACCATCTTTGGATTACTACCTTTTGTACTCGGATAAAAAACCTCATCTTCTATTTTTGTTGGTTCTTTAGGAAAAATTGTTTTGTTACTTGTTCCTGAAGTTTCCAATTGGTGAACTCAATTATTTAGAGTTCTTAAGTCTTCAGTTTCCATTTGAATAATCCTTCTTTGTTGAACTTCTCTTTTGAGATTTTTAAGCTCTTTATTTATGGCTTGTTTGATATAGATTATAAACCAGTTTTTTAACTAATAATAGTTTATTTTTTCAAGAATGGTCAACAATGTCATGTTGTGAAGGCAAATTTTACCATTTTGGTAAAATAAATCAGTTTATAAACTATACCAAACGGGCACTTAATTTTCCTAAAATTATAGGTCTAATCTTTGGAGTTTTAATTAGATATTAAACACTTCTTTCATAGTTGTTGAGTCTAACAATCTTACACATTGTTGCTTGTTTGTGTTACTTGAAGTTGTGGGATCAGATTTGTGCCACAAAGAATGCCTCTATGCAACCTAACAGAACGGCAATCAGATTTCACCAACAAACCAATCGGAGGTGATCAAGAATTTCAATCACTTAGTCCAACCTCACTTTGTAAAGAAAAAGAGATACTCATTTTCCATCCCAACTCCACTCACCAAAAAGAAGAATGCAAACATAAATTTATATAAATTAATCTTTGTAAGATCTCATCCATCCAATTTTGAAAAAATATAGTAATTTATAATTTTTTAATTAAAAACCACGTGCCCAAAATTGAACAGAGTATCGGCTAACTTGAATAATCAGACAAATAAATAAATGTTGATCGAGGCAAGAGATCGACTCTTTGTCCTTAAGACGATAATGCCTAACACTGGTGCTAACAGTTATCCAGCACTCGTCTCTCAAGATACAACGACCTCGTCTTGTAATAGAAGCACTTCAAATTACAAGACCAACGAACCTACTAGTGTTTTGAAACTCTCTGAATGAAATTTGGAACATACAAAAATATTTAAGGACTGAAATGGAGAACACATAATAGTGCATGAAGTAGAGAATATTAAACTGTAGAACATGAATTTGGAATGAATAATTTTTGGAAATGGGAGACTTATTTATAGGTGTTGGAAAGTTGTGTCTCAAAAGGTACAACTACTGAAAGGTTATGTCTGAAAAGACATAACTCATATGTTCAGACATACATGTTTGTCTGGACAGATTCTAGAAGCAATTGACATGTAGCGCGTTCTGAGAAGTTGACTGAATTGCCACGTGTCACAATCTGGAAGGTTTGAAATAAAATAATTTTTATTTCATTTCTATAAAAAGTTATATACCTTCTTGGACTTAACTCGTGACCCACCCACGACCCGAGCCTCGAGCCTGGCCCGGCGGGGGCTTTAGTCCAACCCACTAACATGTAGATCTCTTCCCTTTTAAAGACAATTGGTACTCCTTGGGACCCAAACCCAATTGTACAACTTGAGCTATTTAAGGTGACCACTTTGCTTCTAGTTTTCAATGTGGGATTGGCACTTTACCAATTCCCATTATTTTTTAATTCCAACATTCACTTATTTAAGTGGCATACTTTAGATTTAATTTTTCATTCACCTGAAATTGATTTTAAAAAATTAAATATACTATGTTATTCTACTCGTGGAGTAGAACGAAGTTGGCCAAAGAAATTTCCGTTTCCAACCACGGGACTCACTCAAATAATTTGTCAAAAGATGGTCAAAACTATTTTATAAAACTAATTTCCAACAATCCTCCATATAAATGAAATTAACGAGACAGACAATACAAACACTTCAGAGAGATCAAGTAGAAAGCAATTGTATCGGGATAGGTACCTTGTGGGTTTAAACATTCCGTAGTGAAATACTATCGGGTTTACTTGGCTAATCAGTGAACACGATGTCTTGAACTGTTCAGTCGTTGGTGTAAACCAATATAATAATATTCACACAATAACCTTCTTAACATCTTCATTTCTCACGATTGTGTTCATTTTGGCCCTGAACAACTCTTGGATTTTATAAGTGCTTTAGAAAATTCAAGCCTTGAAACATTCTCATTTAAGAATCTTCATTGTGCCAATAGTTGAAGAATGGGTGACTTGGAAGGAAAAACAGGCGAGAACAAATTGGAAAGGTAAAGTGAGCACCCGGAGGATAGTGACTTTAATCCCAAGAGGCAGATAGAGGAGGTCCCAAAGGTAGTCGTCAGTGGGGGGGAGAAGTTCCAAGGAAAAAGTGAAACAGGCGACATAAGAAGATGTATATAGCAAAGACCATGTATAATCTATCAGAGCAAGTCCAGATGTTAGTAAAGAAAAATAGAACAAGGGGCGCTGTGGGTGGCAGACAAGCCAAGGATAAAGAAAAAAGTGGGGTCAAAGCTAAAGGCCTGGCAGCAAGCCATTCCCATCTCTATAGCAATCCTCAGGACTCCAGGCATTACCAACCCATTGACCCGCTCAAAGAGCGAGAACGTAGACCAGCAAGGTCTGCCAGTGTCTTCGATCGGGTTGGTGACGATGTCAACTCCCACCAAAGAAATGCCCAGTTCCAAAAGGGATGAAAGGTAGGATCACTTCCAAATGACCCCAGTATCAACCAGGCTATTCTTACGATGATGAAGGAGATGGATCCACCAGAACTTTTGAAGAGGATGACGACGACGAAGATCTCCTATTTTTCCATAAGAAATAGAGCACTTTCGTCCCTATAGGCTTCATAAGGCCCAAGTTAGAAAAGTACACCGGGCGAGGCGACCCCATGTATGACTTGGAAGATTACAAAATTGAGATGAAGCTCAAGAACGCCTCGCCGTCACTAAAATGAATGGCCTTCTATATGATCCTTATTGGGAAGCTACGAGGTGGTACCTAAAGTTCAAGCCTGGCTCCATCCAAAGATGGCCAAAACTAAAGAAAGCCTTCATGAGTGCTTTCGTGGGCCACACTTTAGACAAAGCCCCTGCTACAAGGCAAAATGACGTCAGGCAGGGATTGAGTGAATATGTCAATAGCTACTTCAACAGGTTCTAGAATAAATTAATCACAGTGGATTCCATATCAAAAGAGAAAGCCCTGGATGCCTTATGGAATGGGTTAAGGGTGGAAACTATTTTTTGGTGAGACGTTCGAAACAAGATACCCCAGACGTATAATCAACTAGTAGAACTCATTAAAGCTGAGATTCAAATAGAAGAGACAATTGAAAGTAGAAAAAAGTAAGAAAGTGAGAGAGTGATGATTGCCCAAGGAGGGATGAGGGGTGGGTTCCCAAGACAAAACAACTCTGGTCAGCAAGCTGGACCTCGAAACCAAGGATATAAGGCGAAGGTGAACAAAGTCACTCCAGAAAGGAATAAAACTCCAAATGAGATATCTGTACCCCAACCTAGATTAAAATTCTATAGAATACACCGGTCGGAGAGCCATGACACAGAGGAGTGCCTTGATGTAAGGGCCATGATCAACAGAATGGTGAAAAAAAAATATCGGCCTATTGTGAAAAGTCAGTTTGGACAGCTCTCGCAGTCACGAACGATGAAATATACATACAACAGGGGGTGAAGTATGAGGACGAGGGGTGGGGTTACTGCCCAGTGCCCCGTGTACCATAGCAGGCCAACAAGGGAAGACCAAATGTGCAGCCACCTACAATCGAACCCCCCGTTTGAGAAATCAATACCATCATGGGCAGACTCCACATTGGTAGAGCGAGCAACAATGCGAATAAGAATTACATAAGGGCAGCGAAGAGGTCCATATTGGAGAACTAATGGTTCGAAGGGAGGCAAAGCCTCAGGCTCCCAATATAACTTTCAGAGATGAGGATGAGGTGATAAGAGTAGATTAACACTTATCTGGACCATCAAAAGTAGACAATTGTATGTACTCTAAAGTGATTTTCTAGTTAATTACGTGTTGATTTAATTTCTTTAGGTCGAAACCCCAGTTCAAATGGAATTAGAGAAAAACAAAGTAAAATAGGAGAAGAATGACTGAAAGTGCACGAAGACTTGGAAATGGAGACCAACTTGCAAATATCCAAAAATTGAAGGATTTGGGTTGCAAATAAAAGAGGACGAAATTGAAATGAAAGAATAAAATCCAAGAGCTAAAGTGCAGAACATTAAAAGTGGAAGGACCAAAATTGCAACCGTTTTTTGCCGCGGTAAATAGCGGCCAGCCAATGACTGGGGTCCACAGATACGTTTTTCTAAAATATTTTAAATAGAAACTAGGGGCGTTTGAGTCCATTAAAACAAGTCGGAAAGGATAGAAACTAGATAAAAACCTAACCTAGGCCAAAAGAGGGTTGTTGAATCGGAGAGAAAAGAATAGACAAAGAGAGGAAGAACAACAAAGATATTGAAGATTGAGAGGTGAAGACGACGAATTTTTGGTGATAGATATTCAACTTTTCATCATCTTTTATTCAAATCCGGTTATGTATTCCAAACTTTTCATCTTTTCTTTTTCCTGAATTATGAGTAGCTAAATTTATATTTTGGATGAACGATGTAACCTAGTTTAGATTCTTTAATTTAACTCTCAAGTTTTGCTTATAATTTAATTACGTATTGATTTTACTTCTTATCTTAATATTTGAAATAATTGGCTATTATATCATTGAATTGTGGGTTTTAACAAACCGAGTGGTAAGTTATTAATCTAGACCACGTAGTAAAATTCGATAATTGGATAAAAAGTAGATATACACTTTTATTATTGTTGTGGTCTTAAATTGAATTCTTAAGAGATTTAATGCATCTAACTAAGAATTATTCTGACTTCATAGAGATATAATGAGTTGACTTAATTAGATAGGACTAATTTGAGCTCGAGAGAGGTAAATTAGGTTAAATTCGTGAATTCGACCGAATACAACATTAGGAATAAATCTTGAGAGGAGAAACTAGAGATGACAACTATGGTGAATTCGTGAATCCAAATCCTTTAATAATTATACTTGATAAATCCTTGATTTTTGCATTCACACTATTTTCTAGAATCAATAGTTATAGTTTAAATCTTCAAATCAACTTAATTCAAAGAGTTTTAAATAAATTAGGATTAAGATTAATTGAGCTAGTATCTAAATAGGATAGCCTTTATGAGAACGATAATCCGGACTAAATAGGTCAACTTTATTACTTGTTTGCGATATTGTGTACCCGCAATTGTATATATTCTACAATAAGTTTTTGGCGTCGTTGCTGGAGACTATTCTTATTTGATATTAGTTTAGATTAATTTTTATAGTTAATTTGATTTTTATCTTGTTACTTTTTATATACTACAGAAAGGGTGATTATTGCATGCTCCGTACACAAGGCGGCAATCTTGAAACTTTCGATCATGAGATTGAACGCACTTTCAGACGAAAATGCAAAGAACACAACCAAAAACAAAAAGATTCGCAACAAATTCAAATGGCAGATGCACAAGTAAGAAGAGAAGCTGAACAAGAGGCTGCCCAGCAGTCCAATTGGCAGCTCAGCAAATTCAGCAACATGAAGAAGAAGAAGAAGAAGAAGACGATGGAAATATGTCAATGGCTCAGTTCTTAACTTCGACAGCAGCTCTTCATCATTCAAGCATAGTTTATCATGCATAGTTTATCTGATTAATCTCTTCAGCAATAACCTACAATTCTATGGAAATGTGCATGAAAATCCAAATACTCAATGGGTGAATGATGATGCCATCAAACTTAGGCTATTTCTCTACACATTGAGCGATGTGGCTTTAGAATGGCTGGACTGAGAACCACATGCTAGTATCACCACCTGTGATTACTTAGCTAGAAAATTATGTAACAAGTATTTTTTACCAGCTAAAGTAGCCAAGATGAAGCTGAAAATCTCTACTTTTCAGCAACTATATCATGAAGCTTGGGACAAATTCAAGGAGTTTCTCAGAAAATGTCCAAATCATGGTATTAAAAAGAGATTACAGGCTCAATAGTGGACTCCTCTACAAACGGCTCCATTACGAGTAAAAATGTCAACGAAGCATGAGAACTATTTGAATCGATTGCAAATATACATACCATGTTTTCATCTGATCGTGTCACTCTAAGAAAAGTAGCAAGTATACATGAGATTGACAATCATTTAGCTACTAATGCACATATTGCTGCATTGACAAAGCAAATGGAATTCTTGGTCAAAACACAAATGCAATGAGTGAATGCAATCCAAGCAACCATGATGTGCAAAAACTGTGGAGCTAATTACTCGATGTCAGATTGTATGTTATTGGCCTCTCCAAATGAATAGGTCAATTTTGTGCAGAATAATACACATCAGCAGTATTATCCTTATTCACAAACATATAATCTGGGTTGGAAGCAACACCTAAATTTTAGGTGGTTTGATAATTACAACAATGGTCATGCCAACAATGCTCAACAAGAGATAAGACCAAGTTTGGGGAGATGTTTCAACAACATATGTAGAAAACTGACAAAATAATAGAGCAGCGGGACACAAATTATCAGAATCAACAAGCATCTATCAGAAAATTAGAGACTCAGATTGGCCAGTTAGCCTTGCAACTGTCAAATAGAACTCCAAAGACCTTACCTAACAATACTGTAACAAATCTAAAAGAGTAGGTACAAGCAATCACTACAAGGAGTGGAGTACAATTTCTAGAAATTTACGTGAAACGACTAGATAAGAAGGACAAACAATTAGTAATTGAGAAAGAGTTTGTTGAGAAACAATTAGCGCAATCACAAGAAGGAGATTCAAAAAAATCTGTAGAATCATCAAAAGCTAAGGCGCCAGTTCCTATCAATGCTTATGTGCCACCTATTCCTTTTTCCTCAAAGGTTGTAAATGCATAAGCTCGATAAATAGTATGCAAAAATTTTTGAAGTTTGAAAACTACATATCAACATCCCATTCGTCGACGCATTAGCACAGATGCCCTGCTACGCAAAATTCATAAAGGACATTCTTTCTAACAAACAGAAGCTAGAAGAGCATGAAACAGTTTGTTTGATTGAAAAGTGTAGTGCAATTCTTCAAAAAAAACTTCCACCTAAATTAAAAGATCCAGTGAGCTTCACTATCCCTTGTACTATTGGTTCTAATTATTTTGATCATGCATTGTGTGATTTGAGTGCAAGTATTAATCTTATGCCATTATCTGTGTGTATAGGAAACTAGGTCTGGGAGAAGCAAAACCGACCACTGCATTGCAACTGGGGGATCGATCTATCAAGCATCATTAGGGTATCATTGAGGATGTCTTGGTAAAGGTCGATAAGTTCATATCCCAACAGACTTCATAATTCTTGATATGGAAGAGGATAGTGATATCTCCATCATTCTTAGAAGACCATTCTTGGCTACAGGAAGAGCGTTGATCGATGTTTATGAAGGAAAAATGATTCTTAGAGTGGACAATGAGCAGGTCATATTCAAAATGTTTAAAGCTATAAAGTATCTAGCTGCTTCAGATTCTTGTTTTCAAGTGGATGTGGTGGACAAATTAGTTGCAGACACTTTTGAGATAGAATATCCTTCAAAAGAACTTGCAGTTTGTATGATGCATTTCGAATCAAATAAATCAGAACACCCAGCTATGCAAACACGTGCCATGCACCTAGAAGAATTTTCACCAATTTCTTACAAAAGAATTAGATATTTTGAACTGCTTGGTGAGAGCCCACACAGACCAGTACAATCAATAGAGAGCTCTCGAGCTGAAGCCATTACCATCTCACCTACGATATGTATACCTAGGTGAATCTACTACTCTCCTAGTAATCATTGCCAATTATGTGACAGAATTGGAAGAAGAAAATTTGCTCATAATAATGAAGGAACATAAAAGAACTATTGGATGGACCATTGTGGATATTCGAGGCATCAATCATTCTTTGTGTATGCATAAAATTCTCACATAGGAAAATTTCAAGGCATCAGTAGAGGGCCAGCGAAGATTGAATCCTACTTTGAAAGAAGTAATTAGGGCTGAGGTACTAAAACTATTAGATGCAGGAATTATTTACCCAATCTCAGACAGTTCTTAGATAAGTCCAGTCCATGTAGTGCCTAGAAAAGGAGGAATAATAGTTGAGAAGAATGATGACAACAAGCTTATTCTGACACGACTTGTCACAAGTTAGAGAGTATGCATTGGAAAGATAAATAATGCGACAAGAAAATATCCCTTTTCTTTACCTTTAATTGATTAGATGTTGGAATGGCTTGCCGGTCACTCCCATTATTGTTTGTTGGATGGGTATTCGGGATACAATCAGATTCCTATTGTTCTAGAGGACCAAGAGAAGACTACTTTCACATGTCGCTACAAGACTTTTGCATGTAGAAGAATGCCCTTTGGATTGTGTAACGCACCTGCCACTTTTCAGCATTGCATGATGGCCATATTCTCTGACATGGTGGAGCAATACATTGAGGTATTTATGGATGATTTCTTAGTTTTTTGAGATTCTTTTAATGTATGCTTGACAAATCTATCTAAAGTTTTAAAAAGGTGTGAAGAAACTAATCTTGTATCAATTGGGAGAAATGTCACTTTATGGTGAAAGAATGAATAGTTTTGAGGCACCGGATTTCAGCTCAAGGAATAGAGGTCGACAAAGCAAAAATACAGGTGATTGAGAAATTGCAGCCGACGAATTGAGTGAAGGGTATTAGAAATTTTCTTGGACATACAGGATTTTACATGAGGTTCATCCGTAATTTTTCGAAAATCACAAAGCCTCTTAGTAGCTTATTGGAGAAAGATGTGCCGTTCCACTTTTCTGATGAGTGTTTTACCACTTCTAACATTGAAGGAAAACTTGATAAGTGCACCAATTATAGTTGCACTGGATTGGAGTCTACCATTTGAGCTAATGTGTTATGCTAGTGACTACGCAGTGGGCACAGTACTTGGGAGAAAAAGAAGTATTCATGTCATATATTATGCAAGAAGGACATTAACAGATGCACAGATCAACTATGCAACAACTGAAAAAAAGATGCTCGTTGTGGTTTTTTCTTATGAAAAATTTTGTTCCTACCACATTGGGTCAAAGGTAATTGTCTACACCAACCATGCAGCTCTTAAGTATTTGTTTGGGAAGAAGGATGCTAAGCCTATATTGATTCGGTGGATATTATTGTTACAAGAATTTGACATTAAAATATGTGATAAAAAGGGGGACAGAAAATCAAGTGATAGATCACTTATCTAGGCTGAAGCAGGCAGATGCGGCTGATATTGTTGATTATTTGGTCAGTCAAATTATCCCACTAGAATTCTCTTATTAGAAGAAGAAAAAGCTTCTCCATGAAGTTATATTTTACTTTTGGGAGGAGCCTTATCTATACATGAGAGGCCTAGATCAGAGATGTGTTCAAGAAGAAGAGATGAAACAGATATTAGCACAGGTCCACGCCTCGGCTTATGGTGGTCATTTTGGCCCTACCAAAGTAGCTGCTAAAGTTTTACAGTGTGGTTTCTACTGGCCAACATTATTTAAGGATGTTCACCTTTTGTAGATCTTGTGATCGATGCCAACGAACAAGTAATATCTCAGCTTGTTACGAAATGACATTAAACAACATACTTGAGGTGGAATTGTTTGATGTTTGGGGCATTGATTTCATGGGACCGTTTCCACCGTCCTATTCCAACAAGTGTATTATAGTAGCAGTTGATTGTGTGTCCAAGTGGATGGAAGCAACGGCATTACCGAATAATGATTCAACGATGGTAGTCGGGTTCATCAAGAAGAATATATTCAACCGATATGGGGCTTCTCGAGCTATTATCAGCGATGGTGGTACTCATTTTTGCAATTTCTTATTTAAGTCGATCGTCAACAAATATGGTATGCAGCACCGAGTAGCCATAGCTTATCATCTACAAACAAGTGGGCAAGTGGAGACATCGAACAGACAATTAAAACGGATCTTTGAGCTCACTCTACCCGAAAAGATTGGTCCAAGAAACTTGATGATGCACTATAGACATACCATACAACTTTTAAAACACCGATTAGAATGTCTCCTTATCATTTGGTGTTTGGAAAAGCTTGCCATCTACCAGTTGAATTTGAGTACAAAGCATGTTGGGCACTCAAGCAATTAAACATGGATTTGGAAAAAGTCGGAGAAACTAGACTTTTGCAATTGAACGAGCTGAATGAATTTAGGATGGATGCCTATGATAATTCAGTGATCTATAAAGAACCGACAAAGAACTAACATGATAAACACATCCGGTATAAGGTATTCCAGGTTGGGGATCAATTTCTGTTGTACAATTCAAGACTCAAGCTTTTTCCTAGAAAATTGAAGTCAAAGTGGTCAGGACCATTAACAATAGCTAAAGTTTTCCCGTATAGCACAGTCGAATTAAATCATTCGACCAAAAGAAATTTTAAAGTTAACGACCAAAGAGTGGAGCACTATGTGGAGGATTTCCCAACGGCAAAATCTACCATTGATATTGCAGTGCCAGAGTGAAATTTGCAAAAGGTCGAGCTCACTATAATTCGAGAGCTTAATGGGAAGCAACTCATTTTTCTATCCCTTATCTGTTTTTTTGCATTGCACGTAAAATTTTATGACTGCATTAGAAAATAGAGCACGTATCTTGATTTTTAGTAATTAAGCAAATTTAAATTTAGGCTAAACATCGTCATTCAAAAATAAATTTATTACGATTTGACCACGGCAAACCGTGAACACAGCTAGGCCGCAGTCAGCTTGAGGGGTTATTTTATCCCCCCAACTTCATTTTTACACCCTATTTTAACTCTCCAACCCTAAAATTTTTCATCCCAGTCTTTTAAAAATCATTCCACATTGTTAGTTTCTTCATAGAAAGGGCAAAGATTCATAGCAATTTAGGCCTTCATTACCGCATCTTCATCTTGTCCACTTGGATTGCACAAAAGGTAAAAGTGGCTAACCCTTCATTCTATGCTTTACTTGAACTTATTTGGAATTTTTTTTGTTTAGAATGGAGAATGGGATGTATTAGGTGGATGGTTTGATGTTGTTGCATTTTGGGAATCCTTGATTTAAAATATGTGTTTCAAAGTTGTCTCCATGTTTATGCTTATAGGATCTTTGTGCATTGCTCCTAAGCTATTTGATCAAATGTCCCAGCTGACTTTTTGAGCATTTTAGTTTATAATGGGTATGGATGTATTAAATGGATGGTATGGAGTGGTTGAATATTTTGTTCATTGCCCACAAGGTGTTTGATAAAATGTCCCAACCGACTCTTTAAGCATATCCTTCCATTGTTGTTTTGGGATACAATTGCCATCACTTTAGCGATATTTTAGCATCAATCATATCTATTCGTCATCTCACACTTCGTTTCTTTTGACTTCTAGGTACTTTCAAGTTCAAAATGCCTCCTAGAACAAAACCAACTATCTCAAGGAAAGGGAAGGAAGTGGCGGAAAGGTCAAACGTCCATAAAAGAACCCATCATGCGGCCCCTACCTATGAAACTTATGTCAGTGAAGAAACAGCGCAACGGGCGGCCATTTTTTCCACATGGACTGTACTCTTAGAGCGAGAGGTAGACTTAGAAAGTCTAACCAATTCTACCCTTTCCACTATAGTACATGACAAGGGTCGAACTCGGCTATGTTCTAAGCCACACAGTATCTATACAAAGATAGCACAAGCCACCAATTCTACCCTTTCCACTATAGTACATGTTCAACCTCCATATCACTGATGAGGAGGAAGAATACGCATATCAAATGTATGTCCGAGGGGTTTAGGTTCCTTTCAGCCTAGATTTCATAGGACACTTTTACGATGTTGAAAAGGGCTCCGAAGCACCCGCTATAAAAAATTGGAATGACGTGGCCTGTGCTATCTATCTTGTCAAAAACCCCAAGCCATGGCCACAGGATAATGTTGTACATCATAAAGACATGAGCGACAAGCTCCGCCTACTCTACAACTTCATGGAAACCAACATTGCTCCCACTTCTCACTTGACAGAAATTTATATGACTAGGATGACGTTGCTATATCGGTTGGCAACTGGACATGACTTAAATTTTGGAGAGCACATATTCAACTCTAACAAGAACCTTGCTTACTACCTGAGTGGCCGATCCAAACTAATTTTCCTATGTCTCATTTCAGCCCTTTGCAAACAAGCTAAGGTCCCCATGCATCCGTCTGAAAAGGACAAAACCCATATATCTATTCCCCGCCTTCAGTCTGTAAGGCATTCCGTTGGACAAGTCCAACATCATTTTAATGAGTAGAGACTGGTAGCAGAATTGGAAGAGGAAGATGAAGAAGACACTCCAGCCAATGTGGACAATCCCGTTGAGTTAGATATCTCGGTATTGCCCCAGAGGATTCGATGCCAAGGTCGAATAAATTTTGGACCAATTTTAGACTCAGTGCAGACTACTTTACAAAGACATACGACTGAACTTCAACAGCTACAAGATAGATAGGAGGCCATCATCGCTACAGAGATTAAACTCCTTGCTACATTACGTTCAATGGACGAGCGCCAACGTTGTGACCATGAAGAATTACTTGAAATATTTGGACACCTAAATCAGTAGCACTTTCTACCCCCACCTCCTGATGCTTACTGATCGGATGAAAATTCGATGTTGTCTCCACGCATTCTGAATTAGGTTACTCTTTCCTTTATTTATTTATTTTTCTTTTTTTTGTCACATTGAGGACAATGTGTACTTTAAGCTTGTGAGTGACTTTGACTTTATTATTTTTGTTATGTTTGTGTGTACTGTTGATAATACTATGTGATTTATAAATTAAAAAAAGAATAAGCAAAAGCAAGATTGAACATTTGTAGGTATAACTTGGAGATTTAGATAACTAGTGGATTTGACTTATCTAGTGGAAACTTGATGGTTGAATCACTCAATGAAGGGAGAATCATCACAGATCTAGATAGCTATTGTATTGGCTAGACCTAACCAAATTTTGAGCAGTAAAAAAATAAGTATTTTGAGAGCAACTTTAGAGTTAACACCCAGGGTGAGAGATTGAATATCAATTGGGAGTGTGTATTCTTATGAGAGAGAAAAGAAATATTTGACCATTTAGGGCGGAATATTATAAACATAAAGATTTATGTTGATTGGAGTGACGCACACACATATGTCGGTCGAGCATCAAATAAGTGAAAATTGATTTTGGTAGCATGATTTAGAAGTTTTTTATGAATTGTTTGATTTGTTTCAAAAACCTGAGGACAACAAGCTATTTGTTAAAGTAAATTTTATATTATTCGTTTGATTGTTTAAGTAAATAGTTATGTTCGAGGACAAACAAATGTTCAAGTTTAGGAGTATTTGATAAGTGTCGATTTACACTTATCTGGACCATAAAAAGTGGTCAATTATGTGTACTCTTAAGTGAATTTCTACTTAATTGTATTTTAATTTGATTGTTTTAGGTCAAAACTCGAGTTCGAATTGAATTGGAGAAAAACAAAGCAAAATAGGCGAAGAAAGACTGAAAGTGCACGAAGACTTGAAAATGGAGACCAACTTGCAAATATCCAAAAGTTGAAGGGCTTGGGTTGCAAATAAAAAAGGACGAAATAGAAATGAAAGAATAAATCCAAGGACTGAAGTGCAGAACATTGAAAGTTGATGGACCAAAAGTACAAATAATGGTTGTTGTGAACTGCGGTTCAACCGCTGTTTGCCGTGGTCCAACCACCGCAGCTGGCCGCGGATGGACCGCTGCCCATGGGTATTTTTTCTGAAATATTTTAATTAGAAATTGTGTGCGTTTGAGCCTTTTGAGAATTAAAACAAGTCAGAAAGGATGAAAACTAGATAAAGACCTAACCTAGGTCAAAAGAGTGTTGTAGAATCTGAGAGAAAAGAATAGACAAAGAGAGGAATGACGACGAAGATATTGAAGATTGGGACGTGAAGACGACGAATTTTTGGTGCAAGATATTCAATTTTTTCTCATCTTTTATTGAGTAGCGAAATTTATATTTTGATGAACGATGTAACCTAGTTTAGATTCTTTAATTTCAACTCTCAATGTTTACTTATAATTTAATTACGTATTAATTTTACTTCTTCTCTTAATGCTTGAAATAATTGACCATTATTTCATTGAATTGTGGATTGTAACAAACCAAGAGGTAAGTAATTAATCTAGACCATGTAGTAAAATTCGACAATTGTATAAAATGTAGAGATACATTTTTGTTATTGTTGTGGTCTTAAATTGCATTATTAGGAGATTTAATGCATCTAATTAAATATTATTATGACTTTACATAGAGATATAGTGATTGACATAATTATATCGGACTAATTTGAACTCGAAAGAGGTAAATTATGTTAAATTCATGAATTCGAACGAATACAACATTAGGAATAAATCTTGAGATGAGAAATTAGATATGACAACTATAGTGAATTCGTGAATCCAAATCCTTTAATAATTATACTTTCTAAATTCTTGACTTTTGCATTCACGCTTCTAAAATCAATAGTTATAGTTTAAATAGGACCAGTTTATTAATTGTTTGCGATATTGTATACTTGCAATCATATATTTTCTACATCATGAGGCCAATATTCACTACCCTTCACTGTGACACCCTAGTAAACCAGGCAGTGATTGCCCAAAACACTATCAAATGTATGCTGGTTGAAAATGGAAGCTTGGTGAATATCTTGTTTGGAAGTACTTTCAACCAGATGGAGGATGACCATTCCTGGATGCCCATATCTGAGTTACTGTACAGATTCGCAAGAGTTTGCATGATCCCTTAGAGAAAGATCACCCTCGCAGTAGAAGTTGGAAAGGAACCTCTGGTGGCAAGAAACTTCATGGAGTTCTTGATCATGGATCGAAGGTCCACCTACAATGGAATCTTGGGTCAGCTAGTATTAAAGCAGCTGATGGCCATCACATCAATCCACCACCTCTTCAAGAAATTTTCCACTTTCACGGGGGTCGCCAATGTGAAAGGCAATCAGGAATCAGCACAAGAATGTTACCTCAATGCCTTGAAGAAGGAGGCCACGCGAGCCCCCGTCACCAATACGGTCATGATGGTTGATATGGCAGTTCTCAAAGTAGAAGAGGAGAATCGAATTTGCATGGATGATAGCATCAACCCCTGAATAATTGAGTCTAGCTCTAAAGCTGCCACATTGGAAGAACTTGAAGGATTCTCAATAAGGTCTAAGCAATTGCAGATAAGGTGTGGGTTAGAGTTGGGGCTGAAGAAAAGCTTGAAGGAGTTCTTAAAGGCCAACCTTGATGTTTTCGCATGGAAACACTCTGACATAGTTGGGATAGACCCAAGTATGGCATGTCATGCGCTAAAGATTGACCCCCAAGCTAAACCAATGGTATAAAAGTGAAGGCAAATGAGCAAAGGCAAACGAGGCACTAAAGGGAGAGGTTGACAAATTTCTAGCAAACAAGCTCATCCATGAGGCACATTACCTAGTCTGGGTATGCAACCCTGTCCTAGCTCCTAAGAATGGAAGACTTTGCAAGACCTGCCAAGATTTCACGGATTTGAACAAGGCCAACCCAAAGGACAGTTTTCCTCTACCAATGATCGACCAGCTAAGAGATGCCACAAGGAGACATAAATTGCTGAGTTTCATGGATGCATACTCAGGGTACAACCAAATACCCATGTTCACTCTAATGAGGAACACACCTCGTTTATCACCTATTGAGACATTTACTATTACAAGGTAATGCATTTTGGTTTTAAAAATGCTGGTGCTACTTATCAAAGACTTGTTAATAAAATGTTTGATGATCAAATTGGGAAAACCATGGAAGTATATGTTGATGATATGCTAATCAAAAGCCTCAGAGTTGTTGATCACCTTAAATGCATAGACGAAATGTTTTTGATCCTCTGAAAGTACCAAATGAAGCTAAACCCTTCAAAGTGTGCTTTCGGGGCCGTATCGAACAAATTTCTATGTTACATGGTGAACCAGAGAGGTATAGAGGCTAATCCTAAAAAAAATCAAGCTCTATTTGACATGCGACCCCTTATCAAGCCTAAGGAAATCCAAAGCCTCACAGGTCGGGTCGTAGCCCTAAGTCAATTTATCTCAAGAGACACTAATAAATGTTTCATTTTCTTCCAAATCATTAAAGCTGAGAAGAGGTTTGAATGGACGAAGGAATGTGATGCTGCCTTTGATGAGTTGAAAAACCATCTAGGAAAAAGCTCTCATTCTCTCTAAACTCAATCCAAGCGAAAATTTAATCTTGTACCTTGCAATCTAAGAGGTAGCTAAGCTCGGTGCTAGTGAGGGAAGAAGGCCAGCAACAGCTACCAATATATTATGTAAGTAAGGTATTTTATGATGCAGAGACTAGGTACCCAGAAATTGAGAAGCTAGCTATTGACCTAATAGTATCTTCTAGAAAGCTTTACCCTTACTTCCAATCTTATCACTGGCTGAAGGCCTGGAGTTGTTTGGCCTGGAAGAAGATGGAGAAAAAGATGAAGAAGTCTTCGGCTATTCACAAATCCCTTTTCCTTTCTTTGCCACCTCTACAACGGTGCCCCTTACCAGAATGGAGAGAGGGCTCTCTGATCACCACTCCCTTCACTGGTGGTGGACCTTTCTCGATCAGAGGAAGCTTTGTTTGCATCGTTTTAAAAGAAGCTTCAACGTTAGGAAACGGGTTTTTCTTTACCCAGATGAAATTAATTTTTGGCAAAGTCATTTCGAGCCTGGTGTTGTACAAATCTATATTCCCTGGCTATAAGATAACCTTCTTCTCCCTCAGTAAATTTGGGTTCTCTAAAATAGGCTTCCTGATCTGAAGAAAAAGCCTGGAAATTCGAAAAGCGAGGTCCCCTGTATCTGCCTGAGAATTAAAAAAACACAAAAAATAACCAAAGTTAGCACTCATGCACTAAAAAAACAAGAACAACAACAAAAAATTGACAAGGGGCTCATGAAGCTCGCAATAGAAGCGAGGCATAAAAACTTGGAATTTTGGGTCTGCTGGTTGGAACTCCCAATTCCCTCTTATAAAGAAAAAGGATTCTTTCCAGTCTTTAACTTTATTTGGGGTCACCACCAGTTTTGGGTTATATTTTGATTTGGATGTAAGGTAATAATATCATGGTTGGGGGGTTCTTTGTGTTGCTAGCTTGTATAGGGTAGTAGAAGAAGCGAAACGAGAAAATCTCGTAGGCATGATAAACGTCATGAGTTGTCCCTCCATCCTTCGCCCCAACCCATCCCTCCTTCGTCCTCATTAGGTGAAATAGGTTTGTCCACTAGATGAAACATATATTTAGCTAGAGCCCCACCACCTATTCTCATTCGATCGAGGTCCTTCCTAGTAAGGACTTTGCCGGAGGGTCCAATCTCCATATTTGGTAACACGTTGAACATTGCAACCTCTATGGAAGAGGATGAGGACTCAGCGCAGACTTTGTCCCTAGTAACCCCTATCCTATTACAAGGATTTTGAGAATTGGTTTGCGAAGACATCCCTTATCAAATAGAAGAAAAAATCAGAGAGAAATGAAGAAATATACCTAGGAAAAGAAGAAATTGCAAGGCAAACTTGGACGAAAACACCACCATGAATAAGGAAGGGAATGAGAAGTAAGAAATCTCTCTGAAATGTTAGTAAATCAAGTGCAAGAAGTAAGGAGCTTCTCTGAAAGGACTGATCTCCTATTTATAGTTGCTGCCAAGTAAACATGACTGTTAAATCAGCCAAAGCATAATCTAAGCACTTAAAAAGCTGATCCATCCCAGCCGTTGAAACTGAAAAGGCGGCAATTCATATTTCAAATTAATGCGTTAGATATAGCAGTTGAGACGCACACTCCCCAACGCATGTGGAGAGAAAACATCAAGGAAATAAATAACGACTGCAATCATAATGGGGGGTTCTTCCCATGCCCACGCTGTCTGTCAGTGATTCTATGTGTTTAATATTCCACAAGTGTACGAAACGCTCAAATAATAAAATGGATATTGAGTCAAGTATTGTTCCTACAAGGATTTAGATAATTCAGTTGCAATTATACTAACCTTAACCGAATATGTTAACTTTAGAAATTTGGTGATTAAACTAATTTAAAATATAAACTAAAGACAATTAAATAATTATAATTCAACTAATTAAATTATTAAACTGATAAAAATTACTTTAACATTAAGAATGAAAAGTACTAGGATCCCGAATCCACATATAGTTATAAATTCTTCGATCTTGATTCTTAGTTTTGACAAATTACATCAGTTATGAAGATTAATATCCCTAGATTGTTTAATAGTTTCTCTCAAATAAAATTAAACATGTTCATATGTATGACACGTCTATATCTCTATAACGAATGCGAATACAAACGAATGCATTAAGTTTCTATAGATAATTAAAGATCACCTAAAGCATAGCGGTGAATTTCTATCCCTTATCGGACTTTAAGATAATTAAAATAATATCTAGCATGCATTCGATCTTTCGATAGTAAAACAAACCACAACAATCATACAATTACTACGTATATAATTGTAGATCCAAATAAATTAAAATTAATTATTCAAAACTATATTGAAATAAATCGTCAAAAATCAAGTCTTTAGATAAAAGAATTTAAACTAAAAGCTTCATCTTAATCCTAGTACTAAATAAACTAGCCTAGCATACTAATAATAAGGAAATAAAGAGAATAAGAAAATATGGAATTCATCACCCGGAGAAGAAGAAAACTAAAAAAGATGATGTCTTGATCTTGATCTTCGTTGAATTCTTGATCTCCAATTGGTATTTTCGTCTGTTGTTTTACTCCCAAAAAATCAACACCTGACTATGAGTTTTTAATCCATAATTATAGTCCCCTAATGGTGCCCCAAAAGATCTCAAAATATTACAAAATTCGCAGCCAATACGTTTCCTAATCGAATTAGAAGTCTAAAAAGGAAACAAAATTACGTGGCCAAAAAAATAGCCTGGGCATTCCTGGGCGATCACCCAGGGAAGGAAATTCTTCTCTACTTCTGCGTTGTGTTACTGGACGCTCGTCCGGCTTGGTACTTTTCAAATTCTTACAATTTGGTCCTTCAACTTTTGATCTTGGTCACTTTAGTTCACAAACTTTCCAATAGCCTCCAATTTGGTCCTTCATGTTTCCACAACCTCCAATTGAGTTCCCGTACTTCCAAGACATCTTCCAATTTATTGCTTTTTCATCCAATCTTCTCCAAATTTCTTACAGATGGGTCCAAACATTTTATGTTAAATTTCTTATCATATGCCTCAAGTTCGAAAATAAAGCAACAATTTTAGAAAGAGATTAAACAACAACACAAAAAAATTTCACTTATCTTATTCTCGACCTTTAGTGAGTGTGTGATTAGCCAAAAATTGAACTTACATCTGTATTAGACCACTACTAATATTCTGTTATTGATATTTTTACAATTCTAAACCCTTTGTAGTCATTTATTCCTTACACCTCTAGTAAATTATTATATTTCTAATACTTTTCTCTCCAATATCGAGGTGTTCTAGCGAATTTGGTTCCTATTGATCAACACAATGTTTTTTTTTTCAAATAAAGTGGTAAAAATTAGAACTTGTATTCTTAGAACTAGGATGGTGAGTAAGTTTCTAAATTCTCATCTTCAGTCTCTGAGGTCTTAACCTAGCAATCCTTACCGAGTACTTCTAACTTATTTTATTTTATTTAACTAATATAAACAGTCTTACATCATGTGCAATACTTCTCTTTCACAGACCTTCTATGTGACCCTTGTAGCGAGCTTTGGGTCAATGACTCCCAAGTCAGATGACCAAAGGACACCAGGTTTTAAAATATCCTAACAGACTTAATCGGTCGAGTCCCACATGCTATAAGAGAAGTGAAGATGTAAATTAAGCTTTGGATCGATGACTCCCAAGTCAGATAACCATAGGACAACACATTTTAATATCCTAATAGACTTAATTGCTCGAGTCAAATATTTTATCTTATTTTTGTCAGCAGTGAGTAGTGCTCGGTTTAGATTCTTTGACTATAATCTACTCAATCAAAGATGAGACCCAGAAATTCCAAACCATCAAAATTTTCAGAACACGCGTAATAACTTTAACACCCCCAAACTGTTCTCAAACAGTTTGGCTAGGTTACTAGATTAATGATTTGGGAATGGAATTTTCACAATAATCATAAGTCAATAATATCAACATAAATACTCAAGTCATGTTTCCATATCAGTGATAAGTCAATAGTGGCTATGTGCTTCATTAATCTAGTCTAACATGGATAAGCATTCACGTAAAAACATGAGTTAAAGTGTTGTCTAATATTCTAACTACAAACGTACTCAAATTCAAACAAATATCATCATTGGCAGTAAGATGTTCAACAATAACTAGACAAATAAACTATTAAATTTTTTTATAATATATATATATATATATATATATATATATATATATATATATATATATATTACTATCACTGATTGACTTATCACACCAACTATTTTGTAAAACAAAATATCGCAGTTATACAGACTCGAATAATAAGCTAATTCAAAATTCAACCATTAAGTTTCCTGATACTTAACTCACCCCCAAATAAAAACATTACATTGTCCCCAATGTAAAGAGCAATTTAGAGCAAAAAGAAAGATCATGTACTTTTTGGGGATAAATGTGGAGAGGACGGTTTGGGCTGATCGGATGGTGTAGCTGAAGTAGAAGGTCACAAAAAGTCGACGGCTTCGGCTATCCGAGAGACTATCCCGTCAATCATCTCGAGTTGACTTCTAAAGTGTATCATCCTTCAGTTGACGTCATCATATGCATAAGTAATAGTATGTTGTTTCGACATAATGTCAACATTTGTGTGCTGTAGTCCACGTACAAGCATACTTACTCGTTCCAGCTCCTGCTGCATGTTATTTTGCGTGTGCTGTACCTCGACCTATGTGTTCTACATGTTGTTCACCGATCTATCAATCTCTGTCAGAGCTATTTGGATCTGAGTCAACTGAATGCCAAGGTTGGGCTCAGCGGCTAAAGCTAGCTGGAGTGTTGGAGGTGCCGGATCAGCTTCTTCATCAGGTTGTACCACTGGAGCACGCTGTGCTCTAATCTCTCGGATCTCTCTGGCTCGCATCATGGCCTCTGAATTGTCAGTAGTCTTATAATTGAGTGGGGCATCGGAGTGTCGGCTTCCTCAAATGGTAACAAGGGCACTTCGGCCTCCAGACAGATCCCACTAATCAGACATGCGAACATAATAGTGCGCTGGGAGTTTTCAACTGAAGTTACCAATTTCCTAACAAAATCAAATATATGTGTCCCCAAATCCATTTTTCGACCCCGTGCCAAATGGTAAAGAAGCCGAGCACTTTCTCCAGTAAATGTCGCTCGCTGAGTGGTAGGATTAATATTGGTGCAAACAAAGATATGTAAACTCCTCAGCTCCCGAGCTAGTTCATCATTTTTGAAGTGTGAAGTGGCCAACGGCCATGTATTTTCTCTACCATACAAGAACTGTGCCACTGACTGCATGTCCTCTTCAGTAGGCAGATGATCTATCCATGTGCAGGTCAGCTCATAGTATCGATCAATAATAGAATAGCTGAACCAAAACCACTTGTCTCTTACCCATGTCTTATGCCGATGAGACGATTCTGGAGTATCAATTTCTTTGTTAAAATTTGCAAAGAATTCCTTAACCAAATTTATATAGACTGGATATGGAGCTACACCTACCTTACTCCAACTACACTGCTGGATCACGTGTTCCAACAGATGCCCTTTAAAATCAGTCCTTTGTACCCTTCTCTCTTGGTGGTAATTCTTCCCTTTCCACCTTTTATCATATCTCTCTTGGGCTTCTTTAGTTAGGAACTGTGGTATGCCACCATCACTTGTTGGTTCTTCGGCCTATCTACGACGGGTAAAACCTTCACCGACCTTTCTCTTTCCTTTTTCTTGAGCTGTGGTTTTTTGTTTTGGTGTCATTTGTACCTATAATTATATGATAAACATTATTAAGCATCTGAATAGACTCAAGAATAAACAAAACATCCCAAAATAAAATAAAAGTAGTGAATTTTCGTATTTTAAACGTAGACCAAAAACTACTTTTCACCACCGATAAATGTGAAGAAATATTAAAGTTTTCCTGAGGAATCTTCGGACACATGTATCTACATAGATTGGTCTTTATCATGCTCAAAATTGAGGTAGAACGGAGGTCATATGAGGCAGATGAAAGTGAGACGAAGTTGGTGATGTGAAGTGGCAGGTGCCTAGCCATGGCATGTCATGGCTTCCTAATATGGGGCTAAGTGTCTTGGCCAAATATTGAATGTGATTCCATTGAATGTATGCACAATTAGCAATCCTAAATGTATCAACAATGCCCAATTGAGAACTAGCCCTAATTGCACAAGAATCGAAATTTAGTCATTTCATCGAACACATGGAAGGCATTAATTCTTTGTTAGAGTGTAATTGATTTGGAAGCTTGATTTTAGCCCAAATATTTATACTTAAAAAACCAACATCTACCTAATCCCATACTCCTCAATTAATTAAGATAAAACTGAAAAAAATTGAAGCCAAAAAGCAAGAATAAGAGTAAAGGAAAAAAGATCATACCTTGGAGGAATTTTGGCCTAAGTCAATGGACTGGGTGATCGCCCAGTTTACTAGCAAACATTTTTTTAAAATTCAAACTGAAACTAAATGCATATAGGCTAACTTAACATTTTAAACATTCAATACGTGCTGAATAAGGGTATGATGAACTTAAAAGAACAAAATTTTTCTAACAAAAATCACTTTAAGTGCAAAACTTGGAAAAATAAATAAGATGTGCCTAAAACTAAAGTGATGAAGCTATCCCTACCTCATGCATTTGACTAATTGTATCCAGGCCTAATTGATCATGTGAAATCTTAAATTTGTGCTAAAATGTGTACGATGAACCTAGAGAAACTAAATTTTAGGAGAATTCACCTAAGTGCAAAAATTGAAAACACAAAGATGGTTTGCCTAAAAACAAAAACTAAAGTCATCCTGACTACATGCAAATGAAAATAATTATGAAGAAAAAAATTAGAAAGGGATAGAAAAAATAGGTTTCCGCCCATTAAGCGCGAGCCTAGGCGAATCCACTTTTCGGGTTGATCATTCCGGTGGTGCAAGATGAGAGATGAACTTTTCTTTCGAGAATCCACCGCTTTAATAAACCTTCAACTGCTATCCATTGACTTTAAAAGTGCATTTGCTCTCATGGTTGATTTCTACCGCCCGAAAAAAGCTTGAGACGAGAATTATATAACAATACTTGCTGCCCAACCTCAATATTTCTTCCTTGAATATGCATATCGTGCCACTTTTTGGTCCGTTCCTTATACAATTTTGTATTCTCATAGGCTTCCAACCGAAACTCATCCATTTCATTCAATTGCAAAAGTCTCTTTTCACCGGCGGCCTTCAAATCAAAGTTAAAATTTTTGAACGCCCAATATGCTCGATGCTCCAACTCAACTGGTAAATAGCAGGCTTTTCCAAAAACTAGTTGATAGGGAGACATGCCTATAGGAGTTTTGAAAGCTGTCCGGTAGGCCCATAAAGCGTTATCTAGTTTTTTTTTTCCATTCTTTTCTTGATGAACTCACCGTCACCTCAAGAATTTGCTTCAACTCCCGATTGGAGACTTCAACTTGACCACTGGTTTGAGGGTGATAGGGAGTAGCAATATGATGCCGAACTCCATATTTAAACAATAAAGACCCAAAGTGACGATTGCAAAAATGATTACCCACATCACTAATAATGGCTTGAGGTGTGCCATAACTCGTGAAAATACATTTTTTTAAGAAATCCATCACAACCCATGCATAATTAGTAAGCAATACGACTACTTCAACCCATTTGGAGACGTAGTCGACAGCAACCAAAATGTATTGATTCGAGAATGAAGAGAAAAATAGCCCCATGGAATCAATACCCCATACATCAAAAAGCTCAACCTCAAGTATACTGTTTAGAGGCATCTCATTCCTTTCAAGATATTTCGTGTGTGTTGGCACCGATCACACCCCTTTAATAAAAGGTATGTATCTTTGAAGAGAGAAGGCCAATAGAACCCGGACTGTAGAACTTTAGCAGCTATTTTAGATGCAACAAAGTGTCCAGTGTAGGCTGAAGAGTGGAAAAGCTCAAGTATCTGAGGGACTTCTTCTTCAGGAATACACCGCCTAATTATTTGATCTGGAACCCATCTACAGAGAATGGGATCTTCCCAAAAATAGTGCTTCAAATCAGAGAAAAATTTCTTCTTTTGATGACTTGAATAATCTGGCGGGACGATGGACTTGGCTAAGAAATTTACTATGTCTGCAAACCATGGTGCTTTCTCCAAGTTAAAAATATTTTCATCTGGGAACACTTCATTAATATCCATGGTCTCGATTTGCTCTTCCAGCTCAAGTTCGGATAGATGATCAGCTATTACATTCTCGCTTCCCTTCTTGTCTCTTATCTCTAGATCAAACTCTTGTAGAAATAACACCCATCTAATCAACCTCAGTTTCACATTTTTCTTTGCCAACAAATACTTCAAGGCTGCATGATCAGTGTAGACTATCACCTTTAATCCAATACGATATGATCAAAATTTATCAAAGGCATAAACTACAACCAGGAGCTCCTTCTCAGTAGTGGCATAGTTGAGTTGTGCATCAGTCAAAGTTTTGCTAGAATAGTGTATCACATGAAAAAATTTATCTCTTCGCTATCCCAACACTACTCCAATTGCATAATCGCTTGCATCACACATTAGTTCAAACGGTAGACTCCAATCAGGTTCAATTATTACAGGTGCTGAAATTAGCTTCTCTTTTAGAGTGTTGAATGCCAATAAACACTCTTCAGAGAACACATAGGACATATCCTTGACTAGCAGAGTACACAAAGGTTTTGTGATTTTTTAGAAGTCTTTGATGAAGCGACGATAAAACCTGACATGCCCAAGAAAACTTTAAATACCTTTGATAGAAGTTGGTGGTGGTAATTTTGTCAATAACCTAAATTTTTGCTTTATCCAGTTCAATCCCCTTAGCTGAAATTTGATGTTCCAATACAATACCCTCTTGAACTATAAAGTGACACTTTTTCCAGTTAAGAGCCAAATTTGTATCTTCACACTGCTGCAAAACCAGATGTAAGTGCTCCAAGCACTCATCAAAGGATGAGCCAAATACTGAGAAATCATCCATGAATATTTCAATGAATTTCTCCACCATATCAGAGAAGATAGCCATCATACAACGCTGAAAAGTGGCAGGAGCATTGCATAAATCGAAAGGCATCCTACGATAAGAAAAAGTACCATAGGGACACGTGAATGTGGTCTTCTACTGGTCATCAGGTGCTATTGGAATCTGATTATAGCCAGAGTATCCATCTAAAAAGTAGTAATGAGAATATCCAGCCAGTCTCTCCAACATCTGATCAATAAAGAGAAGTGGAAAGTGATCATTCCTAGTAGCTGTGTTGAGTTTGCGGTAGTCAATACAAACTCTCTATCCCGTGATTGTTCTGGTTGAAATAAATTTATTCTTTTATTCTGAATCACAGTGATACCTCCCTTCTTTGGCACTACTTGAACTGGACTCACCCAAGCATTGTCTGAGGTTGGGTAGATAATCCCGACATCCATTAGCTTCATGGCCTCTGCTCTGAACAATTCTTTCATATTAGGATTTAGCCTCCTATGACTGTCAATACTTGGTTTAAAATCATCCTCCATGAGGATTTTATGCATGCAAAGTGTAGGGTTGATGCCCTTGATGTCAGCAATAGACCACCAATAGCTATCTTATGTTTTCGGAACACTCAGAGTAATTTTTCCTCTTCAATCTCACTAATTGAATTAGCAATTATCACAAGCAAAGTAGGAGATTCTCCCAAGTAGGCATAACAGAGATGAGATGGGAACTGTTTGAGCTCTATTTTCGGAAGCTGTTGAACATAAGGCAAATGTTTTGTAGAACCTGTGCCCAACTCATCAAAGCGTGTCAGCGTATATATGGAAGATTAGCTTCAAGATATCTTGCGCACATCTCAACCTCACCAGAATTAGTGTGAGTGGATTGAGAATGCACAATACAGGCCTCCAATGGATCTGATAAATTATTGAGTTCAAAATTTTCATGAACTGAATTATCAACCACATCAACTTTGAAGCAGCTATCTGACTCGGTTGGATATTTGATTGCCTTGAAGACATCAAATGTGACCTATTCCTCACTAAGCCTCAGAATAAGTTGATCTTTTTGTACATCAATTAGAGCTCTACCAGTAGCTAAAAATGGTCGGCCAAGAAGAAGTGGTACATCTCTATCTTCCTCCATGTCAAGAATGATAAAATCAGCTAGGAAAATAAATTTGTCCACCTTTATCAAAAGATCTTCTACAACTCCTCTTGAATATTTGATAGACCGATCAGCTAGCTGTAGAGTTATCGTAGTTGCTTTAGGCTCTCCCAAACCTAATTTCCTGAAATAGAAAATGCCTTCAAGTTAATACTAACACCTAAATCACACAAAGCCTTATGAAAACAAAAATCTCCAATTGTGCAAGGTATTGTAAAACTCCCTAGATCTTTTAGTTTAGGAGGTAGTTTACTTTGCAAAATAGCACACAGTCTTCTGTCAACATCACAGTCTCATGTTCCTCTATCTTGCATTTATTTGAAAGAAGGTCGTTCAAAAACTTTACATAACTGGGCATCTGAGCAAGTGTATCTACAAAAGGGATGTTAATATGTAGTTTCTTGAAGATCTCAAGAAATTTTCTGAATTGCTTGTCTAACTTGTGCTTTTGTAATCTCTGAGAAAATGGGATCGAAGGATCATTTGGTTTGATAGGAACAGTTGCCTTAACCTATGGTATACCTGAACTCTCTTTAATATCTGTTGTCTGCTCAGTCTGTTCTACGTGCTCCTCATCAGTACTTAATATCTGTTGCTGCTCAGTCTGTTCTACGTGCTCATCATCAGTGGATGGTACCTTTTCTTTATTTGCAACTAATCTCTTTACATGAATCTCTAGTAACTAAACCCCACTTCTGGTAGTAATAGCTTTAACATGTTCCTTAGCATTCACCTCTGTATTGCTTGGCAAAGTACCTGGTGCTCTGCCTAATAAAGCAACTGCTATTTGACTCATCTGTGTCTTGGGATTCTTTATTGAAGCGCATTGGTTTTGAAAAGAGGTCTTTGTCTTGTTCATGAACTAATTAGTTGTCTCGATGAATTTACAGAGTAAGTCTTCTAATGATGTAACTCTTTTCTAGCTGCTGAAACTGTTGTCTGATATTATTCTGATTATCCCTCCAAGAGAAATTTAGATGGTTTCGCCAACCTGGATTATATGTGTTAGAGTATGGGTTATTTTGTTGGCACTAACCTCCTTGAATATACTCGATCGACTCAGGCTGTAGTGATAGAATAGGACATTCTAATGTACTATGACTAGCTCTGCATTCTTTACATGTTGATTTCTTTAATTGCACTGCATTGGTTGAATGTGACATACTTTCCACTTTGTGTACCAATGAATCTATCTTTGCAGAAAATGTCGTGAAAGTATCTATTTCATGTACACCTACAGTTCTCTTGTGTATGACTCTGTCTGATGGCCACATGGCAGTGGTGGTAGCTACTCTTTCAAACAGCTCCAAAGCTTCAACCACTGTTTTGGTAGATAAAGAGACGTTAGATGAAGAATCAATCATGCTTTTACATGAAGGGAGTAGTCCAGCATAAAAATACTGAATTTGCTGCCCCTTGCCAACGCCATGATGAGGACACTTCCATAGCATATTTTTAAATATGTTCCACGCTTCATCAAAAAATACTGTTTCTGACTATTGAAATATGGATATATCATGCTTCAACTTCGAAACCTTAGCTGGTGGAAAGAATTTTGTGTAGAACTTTTGGGCTAGATTATTCCAGGTGGTGATGCTATCAATTGGTAGTGAGTCCAGCCACTCAAGAGCTTTGGTTCGGAGAGTATGTGGGAAGAAACGTAACTGGATGGCGTCTTCTGATATTCCTTGATATTTGAAAACTCTTGAAATAAATCGTCAAAAACCAAGTCTTTAGATAGAAGAATTTAAACTACAAGCTTCATCTTAATCCTAATACTAAATAAACTACTCTAGCATACTAATAATAAAGAAATAAAGAGAATAAGAAAATATAGAATTCATCACCCGAAGAAGAAGAAAACTCAAAAAGATGATGTCTTGATCTTGATCTTGATCTGCATTGAATTCTTGAAAGAGCAATTCTTGATCTCCGGTTGGTGTTTTCATCTATTATTTTTCTCCCAAAAAATCAACACCCGACTATGAGTTTTTAATCCATATTTATAGTTTCCTAATGGTGTCCCAAAATATTACAAAATTCGCGGCCAATACGTTTCCTAATCGAATTAGAAGTCTAAAAAGGAAACAAAATTCCGTGGCTAGAGAAATAGCATGGGGGCGATCCCCCAGGAAAGGAAATTCTTCTCTACTTCTGCGTTGTGTTGCTGGGTGCTCGCCCAGCTAACTTTTCAAATTCTCATAATTTGGTCCTTCAACTTTTGATTTTGGTCACTTTAGTTCACAAACTTTCCAATAGCCTCCAATTTGGTCCTTCATGTTTCCACAACCTCCAATTGAGTTTCCGTACTTCCAAGACATCTTCTAATTTATTGCTTTTTCATCCAATCTTCTCCAATTTCTTAAAGATGGGTCTAAAACTGAATTAGAAGCAATAATACACTAAATTAAGTAGAAATTATAAAATAACGGAATAAAAACTTAGTTTAAAGACCCGAAGAAGTGCACAACATGCACATATCACTACCGTAAGTGTTAAATGCATTAATCATGCTTCATTACTGATACACACTTCCCAGCGACAAGTAGAGATTAAACATGTGTCCCACTAGTCTGCACAGCCACAAGGTATGCGTGGGAATATGCTCAAGTCGAGAGCCTAATATGAATAGTAAGGCTCGGACTTCGGAGGACTATTTGTTATACCTAATGAATGTGGAGTACGAAGGGTGAAGGTTCAAGTGAAAGCCTTCATCCTAATCAAAGTCCGGAGCCTAATATGAATAGTAAGGCTCGAACTTTGGGGACAAATTAGCCAAGAGCCTGAAATAAATAGGCTCGCCAAGCCTATTAACTTCGCCTACCGTCCTTTACCTTCGACTAGACAAGGAGAAATGGGCGAAGTCTTCCCAACCCGCCTAATCAAAAACCTTCCACTATCCCTTAGATAGGCAAAGACATAGCATTTAAGAACCAACTAGCAAGCTACTTTAGCTCAACTTTGACATATCCATTTTGCATTCGTCATCTAAATAAAGCTTGTTTGGCAAAGGATTCAAGCATAGCCGTCGCACCACCCAATAATTCCAGATAACAGAACATCATTGGGACAACATGGTAAATCTCCATTTGGAAAAGTTAGTTGCAAAAAAAGCTATGTAGAGATAATAAACACCAAACCAGGAGAAAGAGATGGCTGGAGCAATAGCCTGCCACCTAGCATAGAATCTTCTAGAATTATGAGCCCTTTAATAAGAAGGTGACATGTGGCAAATAAAGAACAAAAGACCAAAAGGCTCAAAGGCTTGCAACGCCTATAAATAGTCCAAATTAAATTAAATGAAAAAGATAACAATTATAAACTTTAGCCAAATTCTTGCTTTTTGAATTCTCAATCTTCAGACGACACATTATAGAGGATTGAGTTATTCATTCAAGCAAAGAGGTAGACTGTGATTTGTTTGCTTCGATTTTAGTAGTCAACAGTATCTGTGAAGATAATTATCTCTCCCTGAACATGATAAACATAACAAACATAGTAGTCAAAATCTGAGAAAAAAATGCCTTCATCTTTGTGTGGTCATAATATCCAACTATTGATGCAAAAGAAATGTGTTTCAAATTACAAGAAATTAGATCACAGTAGTTTCCAATGTCTGATATGTTGCACTTTGTTCAATAACGACCCCATGGATCCCAGTAGAGTGTACACCAACATAATGATATATTCATATATATCTATCAGCTTAAGAAAGATCACCAATAAATAAGACAGTCTATGCACCAGTCTCCATATAACGCTGAATTATATGTTTGGCCAAGATCACCTACAGCAAAAATTGATAAATCCTAAATAAAGACTCCATAATGAAGATGGATAGAAATCATCATGGATAGTATCTGAAATAGATGGAATTTAAAAAAATTACGGTGAGGGAGTAAAAATTACTTTTTGCGAGTTCTTGATTGGGTTTTTTTTAATGGGCTTAAATAAAAGGCTACTATTTAAATAAAATGGGATTCTAATTAGCAACAACATGGTATATTTACTGTTAAAAATAATTATTTTATAGGAGTTCAAACTAAATATGTATTCTCAGTATTTTTTAATGTCCATCTTAATTCACTATGGTGAACTAATTGTACATAATATATTGCACTATCAAAAATCATTAGATGGGTAATATTAAGCTCTAACCATAAGCCAACAATAGCGGAGATAATTTTGATGTTGACGTGATGCGCATAAGTGTTGCTGTACGTAAAATAACATTAGCTAAATAAAAATAGGAGGCACTTTTGTTCTCAATAGTAATGATTTAAATTAATTGGAGGTGTTTAACAAACAATACTGCTATCTCAACTAACATTTATTAAAAGTTTGAGATTTAGACTCACTAGCATTAACAAGACATAATATCTTGATTGTATGATCTAAAAATTATGCTCAAAATTTAAAATTTGAACAAGTAATCTCGCAAACGCCAGATTACGATTGTGGAAAAAACACACACGAGACCATCAAGTGGATCCATATATTAATACCATAAATTTCTAGATGGTCTACATGTAGGGTGAGTAGGCCAACAAAGTTCTACCTGAACAATTTCCAGAAATGCAGAATTCAATTCTAATTTTAGTTTTTGAAGGTCTATTAGGAAATTCATTCTTGATTTTAACTTGTGAATGTCTATTACCTATATACACTGGGAATACACTGGGAACAAGCAGCACATGAGAATTAATTAAATTAAAAAAAAAAATCTTCTGATTTTTCAATAAATATTTGTAATAATTATTCGCATCATTATTGACCGAGATGATATAACTGGTTATACTAAATAATAAAAAATTTGAATCATTAAACTTCTTATTCAATATAATATTGCAGACACTTTTTAATTAGTGGACAACAAAATATTATGATATTTAATTTTATATATCCACGTATAAGTTTTTCTGGAACTTTAAATATATATTTGATCGATATAATAATGATGAAAAAAAAACATTGAAAAATAATTCTTTCGAGCTTCACTATTGAGCAATCAAAAATGTCTATTCATATGCCAATAGAAAAGCATTTGCAAGAAAATGTCAAATGTCACAATCCTATTCAATGACTCTTCTCCTTTTGAGATCAATGTAACAAAGTTTTTTTTTTTTTTTTTTTAAATAAAGATTTAGGAAGAACTCTCCTTGGTGTGCACATTATAAGGCATTGACAAATACAAGAATAGTGTGTATCACATAGTTAAAATACCTTCATATGCATGTACAACGTTGCAATACTTCGTTTAAGTGTTCTTTTGCCAAAATTTAATTTGACACATATTATTGATGAATATAAAAAATACTTGTATTATTATAAACATTATCATTAGCATTTCAAAACACAAACTAATTTATTTTTGTGCATTAGTAATCATGTGATTTGTATTTTAACTATAGAGTCTATATAGAAAAAAATTACCAGTCTATAATAAAAAATAAAAAAGGACAAAAGGGTTAATAGATGCATACCCGTCGCCACATTATGCTATGGAATTCAAATTCAATATGAGCAGATAATAACAATTTCAACAAAAACATATAGATAATAGATGTGGTCATGGTTTGTCCACTATGATTATTTGCACAAAAAGAAAAACAAAACACAAATTCATAGTAAATTCACAAGCCATCTTGTTAACATCATAAATAGAATTTTCATCTTCATTCAATGAACAAATAACTAGTTCCTCGCTTAATAAGGGTGGCGAATTAAACTAGAATTTGTAAATTTTGCATATGAATCACATCTCTTCATGAAATTAGTTCGTGTGATATTGTTCTCGAATGTTGATATTGAGATTGTGCTTCTTCAAAAGCAAAACAATAATATTTTTCTAGAATTCTCATATTTAGAATATTGATATGAAAATTATACTTCTTCACGAGTATTAACACAATATATTTCTATATTATTGATATTTATTTATTTGTACTTCTTCAAAATAACAACAAAAAAATTCTACCAGAATATTGATATAATAAAAAGTTGTGATTCTTCAATAACATAACAATATTCTTCCAGAATATAGATATTTATAAACTTATACTTCTTCGTGAGCAATCATATAATATTCGTTTAATTAAGTTGTTCTTCTTCAGGAGCAACAATACAATATTCTTCTAGAATATTTATATACTTGGGTGTGTTTCTTCAACAAGAGCAACGAAATACTAAGCATTAAAAATAAACCAATCTATATTTTCTAGCACACCGCCAACAATTAAGGAGTCATAGTAATCAATGTCAACATGACATGCATTGTATGTCTTCTTTAAGGTATAAGTTCATAAATTAAACATATACATCGCAATTTTTTTCATTATTTAATTAAGTGATATGGTATGTACTCTCGAGACATGTGCATTTTCGAGAACAAAATAAAATATTATTTAGACTAATGCTTCTTAAGAGGGAAAAGCTCAATATTCTTCTGGAATACTGAAATTGCAATGTCATACTCTCCAGGAGCAAATAATATTCTATCAGAATATGAATATAATGTTATGCTTTTTCAAGAGCCACCAAATTATTATTTTAAAATATTGAACTATAGGAGTAAGTAATGTTCTACCTAAATATTAATATAATGTTGTGTTATTCACGAATAATAATATATTATTATTTAAGAATACTAAATTATGTAAGGATTTACTCACCAAGAGCAAAAATATATTAAATGTTATATCTTATAAAATTAGGTTTTTCGGAAGCAAGTAATATTCTAATAGAATATTCATATTTTCAAAGTTGTTATTCTTTAGGAGCAACAATAAATATTTATATATATATATATATATATATATATATATATATATATATATATATATATATAATGTTTATCAAAAAAAACATCATATTGATTCACGTACACGTGCAACCATCACATACATACGCATAATAAATAGATTACTACCTTATAACGAATTCAAAATTTTCCACATCCACGTAGAGAATTCTCAAAAATGAACCGTTGTATCTTGATCTTAACTGTTGGATTTAAAAAACAATGAGTTTGGAACTTTATATCCAAATTTCACAATGATCGGACAACGGAGCACTGCGATATCAACGTTTGATCTTAACTACGCAGGCTGTTCAAATTCTGCAAATTTTCTGCACTGTTGCTCTTGAATTTTCTCTCTATTTTGGTTAATCTCCTCATACTGATAACGTGTTACAAACTAGGGAGAATAATATTAAAGAATTGAGAGAGCCAAAACTCAAGTATGTATTTCATTATAATTATGGACCCATATATAAATATCCAATGAGAGTTAATATTTGTTAAGGATGTAGACTTCTAGAGTAACTAGAACTATTTGTTAGGTATTGTGATAAGACTAAATAGGAAATGTTCTCCTCCCCACAATGAGGAAGATTATCTTTCCCCACTGTCTACATGGCTTGTTTCTATTGGCCAAGTGAAAATATTTATTGTTAGTACAATAGAAACTGGCCAATAAAAACAAGCCATGTAAACAGTAGATAAGATAAATCTTCTCCACTATGGAGAAGAAAACATTTCCCAAAACTAAATAATCATTTATTATTGTGTATAATTTTACAATACCTACATATTCATTATATACAAATTCTGAGAGATTAAATGGTCAAATTTTACCTTTAAAAAGATATGTAATCCATATCCTATGTGACACTTAATTGGCTAAAATTTAAATTGTTATGGTTAATTAATAAACATTATCCCAACCATATAGATATGATCATTCCCATGAAATCTCTCCATACACTCTATATAGAATCTAATTTCTTTAAGTTAAAATTGAATACTACCATCTCAAAGCACAAATGCTTTACCAAGTCAACCAAGAGTTCAAAATTTAGATTGTATGACGATTGTATGACAATTGTATGGGACTGACCAAGATCTGCAGCATTTTTGGGCTAGACAGGCTCCAGTCCAGTTGGTTAATCCGAACTGGATTTTGCTGATCCAATACGTTCAACATATATATATTAAAAAAAAAGGTGAATAGTACTAGAGGTCTTGAACTTTTGAACCTTATGATAATAGAGTTTTAAGCCTTTGATGTCTAGCAACCAGGATCTCAAACTTTTCAAATATCTGTGCCTGAGGTTCTTTTGTAACAGAAAACGTCGATTTAACCGTTAAATAGTCAATTTTTATTAAAATTACAATTATTCCCCTATTTTAATTTAAGGTAAAATAGTACTGGAAGTCCCTAATTTTAAACTTTGTGACAATGAAGTCCTAAATCTTTGATTTCTATCACCCAAAATCCCAAATCATTCAAACTTCCGCACATGAGGTCCTTTTGTGATGGCAACGTATCTCAGTGGCAACGGCACTACCACCACCACCCACCGAAAAAATAAATTAAATTATATTTGCAGCACCTAAGAACCTACACACCTCTCAATCCTCTCCATCTTCGTCGATCACCACCTATCTTCAAACTCCTGAAATTCATGCTATTTGCAAAATAAATAAATAAAAAACAATCGCAGCCAAAATCTACTCTTAATCCCAACATCCTGAATCAAGTCCTAGCTGACACCAAGCTGAGGAATAGAAAAATAATTTGCAGTGCTTCTTGGTTGCTAATTTTCTAAGTTTTGAGGTTGAAAAATATAGGTATTCACTACTAAAAATTTGACCATTGTGGATACCCCGTCCCCAACGTATATTGGAAACTATAACTGCAACCGTCTCTGTTAGGCGTGTTGCAGATACTATCAGGGATGGTTTTAGCGACGACTCTTCAAACGTGGGCAAAAATATATGTATTAGGGACGATACTATATTTTTAGGGACGAGGTTTTTATTAGGGACGGATGCCAATCGTCCCTATTGTTAGTATTTTTTTTTAAATATATTGATTAAACAGTATATGTGCACATGTAGGTTGTAGTTACACAATTTATCAATTACATCAAAAAAATAATCATTCAAATATAAAAAATAATAACAATTCCACATCCACAAAATATGTAATAATTCTAAACATATACTACTTTCAAGTCAATATAACTACCATGGTCCATTTACAAATAGTTTCAGTTCTTTTTGTATACTTGGCGCAAAGTGCAGCATCCTACCTTTACAGATATAAAAATTGAATATGGTGTTACAGACAGGTGAAAATCCAAATCCCATATGGAGAAAGTTTCAAAAGGTTATCTGTCAGTATCACATTTGCTATAAATTTCCGTGGAAACTTAGAAGAAACATCAATCTCATGCAGAATCTGAATCTGTGGACAAGAACCCGAAGATGTTACGCACATATACATGCAAGTGGGAATGAATAACCAAATTTGAAGATAAATTGAAACATTTAAAACTCCAAAACTACTTCAATTTATAAATCCAAACTAACATATCCATATCCATTTAGAAATCTAAAATAAGATCATGCACGTTCGATTCTCAAGTCAAAATAACATTAGCCTGCATTCCATTTAGAGATTTAAAGTTTCACATCTTCATCTGTACACAAAAAATTATATATAAGATCCTGCACATTCCATTAACAAGCTAAAATACCATCCACCATTGGATCGTGTCCAAATTCTTTTATCTACATACCTATCTTGTTAGATATCTGCAAATACAATATGGTTAGACCACTGACACAATAAATTACTGGTTGGACAAAATAACACGAGGACAGAGATAGAGAAAAACAGAACTTTTACGTAGTGATTTCAGAATATTAAAAAGAAAAAAAATTACAAGTATGTCCTAAAGGGGTATATAGCCTTGTTAAGTTGAATGGCTATTGATAAGGTTTGCACACTTGGAGCCTTTTTCTCTATAGAGTAAATTTAAATGTCCACCTCTTTCTCGGTAAGTTGTCAAAGTAACATGCAGACTTTTGCTCGAGATCACATGTCCATCAGGACATGTTATATTGCCTTCTGTATCAAAACAGAGTTTGCAATATCCAGCCAATGATATTGCCATTTCCGTTGATTTACATTTTTCAGTAAACCTTCTGACGTAACTTCTTTGTCCAATAGGTCTAGAACTTTCTCTTTCTTTGAGAGTCCTGAATAACAAACTGTAAAGGTGTTGGCAATTACTGACCCACCTCTCTACATTTCTTCAGAACCCCAGGTCCTGAAGCTCAATTCATAAGGTTCTTGTCAGCGTCAGACCATAAGATTAACATGTACTGATTTGGTTGCAAGAGATTTCTTTAAGCCTATCAGTACAAGTAGCTTTAGATCAAGTGGAGTGGCAAAAAGAGTATCGTAGTCGACCCAAATTTATTGAAAATAAAGAACATTGTGATTTTTTTCTGGTTCATGTGCAATAGTATGTGTCAGCGATTTTGTATCTTTAATATTTCCGCAAGTACACGGATGGCTCAAGTAATAAAATAGATATTGAGTCCAAGTATCGTTCCCACGAAGATTTAGATAATTCAGTTCAATTATACAAATCTTAACCGAATCTAATGAATTTTGAAAAATTGGAGATTTTGTGATTAAAAACTAATTAAAATAATAAACTAAAAAGAACAATTAAATAATTATAGCTCAATTAATTGAAAGATTAAGCTGGTGAAAGATTGATTTAACTTTTAAAAAGGAAAAGTACTAGAATTCTGAATCCACTTATAGTTGTTAATTCTTTTATCTTGATTCTTAATTTTGACAAATTACATCAGTTATGAAGATCAATATCCCTAGATTGTTCAACAGTTTCTCTCGAATAAAGTTAAACATATTCATATGTATGACTCGACTATATTTCTATGACGAATGCGAATACAAACAAATGCATTAAATCTCTATGGATAATTAAAGATCAGCTAAAGCATAACGGTATATTTCTATCCCCTATCGGACTTTAAGATAATTAAAATAGCTTTTAGCATGCTTTCTATCTTTCGATAGTAAAACAAACCACAACAATCATACAATTACTACGTATATAATTGTATATGCAATTAAATCAAAATTAATTATTCAAAACTATATTGAAATAAATCGTCAAAAACCAAGTCTTTGGATAGAAGAATTTAAATTATAAGATTCATCGTAAATCCTAGTACAAAATAAACTAGCCTAACATACTAATAGTAAAAAAATAAAGAGAAGAATAAAATATAGAAGCCATCACCCGGATATGAAGAAATAATTGAGAGATAAAATCTTGAACTTGATCTTCGTTGAGTTCTTGAAAGATGAAATCTTAATCTTCTTTTCTTGATTTGTCTCCCGTTTTTCTCTCCAAATCGGCTCCCAAATTATGAGTTAATAACTCATATTTATAGTTACCTAATTGTTCCCCAAAAGATTCCAAAAATTCATTAAAATCGTGTCCCAAAAGTTTCCTAATTAAATTAAGACTCAAAAAGGTAAGAAAAATCCGTGAGTAGACATTTTACACTAGGTGATCGCCCAGTGCAAATCCAGGCGATTGCCCAGGCATGTTGTTTTGCAATCTGCTGTTGAAAAATAGGGTTGGGCGATCGTCCAACTTTAAGCTTGGGCGATCGCCTAGCTCAAGCTTTTTCCTCTGCGGCGGCTGTTTTTCAAATGGCCATAACTTCTTGTAAGAAACTTCAAATTGAGATCCGTAAAAAGTGTTAGACTCGTAATTCAATTATCTTTCTAATAGTAATGCCTTTTGAAAATTTCGATATTAAAAGTTGTGCACGAATTTCCCCACATGCTTTGGTAGGTAGTTTCTCAATTCGGTTCTTTAGCTTTCTGTTGTTTGATCCATTGATTCAACTCTTCATTGTTACTCCAAAACACCTTAAACTTATTAATTTTGTCTTCTTTCCCATCTTCCAATGTTTGGCTCTTGAAATTCACTTCAAAAACTCAATTTACTCGTCGATTTCACAAAGTTGTTGCTCTTTCCGTCCATTCTTTTTCAATTGCTTATAAACGAGTCCAAAACTGAAATAGAAAGAAAAATACACTAAGTTAAGTAAAAATTCAATAAAATGATAGAATAAAAGCTTAGTTTAAAGGTCCGAATAAGTACACAAAATGCACTTATCAGTATGGAAGATTATTTAATTAATCCTAAACGAACTATCGTCATTCATTAAAGGTACAACCATGAGGGATGGCAGTAGGTTTTGTACCATACAATTGATCCACCATGAGGGATCGCATCAGATTTCTCTCTAAATTCCAGAAATCGTGTGGTGTAACCATGCATTGACTATGTCAAAAGAAGTCACTGAAACAGTTTCTGAAAGGGAAAAAGGAAATGTTATCCTCCCTTCGACCAGCTTACCGAATTAAAAAGGTTCAACCAATATATTCAACTATTTAGACAAAATTGAAAGTTCAAAAACATAGAGTTGTAAGGTTAAATAAATTGCCAAACTTTCTTAGATATAAAAGGTTGCTCTACTTTTATTTTATTGCCTTGTACTGTAAATACTTAATCGCATCATACATTTTCAGAAACAGAATAAAATCACATATACACGAGCTTTTAGGTCAAATTTGACAAGACATCAAAAATAAAATAGTAGAGATGATTCTTTGGATCGACCTAGGCTATCTATGATACATTCCTTCAATTTCTCAAAAAAAAGAAAAAAATCAACTCTTAAAAGTAATGTGTTGTAAAAAAATAGTACTTAATAAATGATAAAACTTCACGAACTAAATTTATTCCACGTTACAAAATTAATATTTCTTATACCTAGTAACTTTAACTGCATATCATAAGACAAACTAGGTCTTGTCAGAACTAAGACGAGTTAGGCATAATTGATTTTAAGAAAATGATTTTAATCTTGCAGGCCTAATTTAAAACTGATCCCAAGTGTTTTCACCCATGATACTTTGCTTTTCCTTTTATTATCAAAGTCAAGAATTTCATATTCTAAAAGCAAATAGATAATTAGAAGGCTAATAAACATACCTCGAGCAGTTGGTGAACTAGTTAAGATGAATTTATTTACAGATTACGTGTAAGCTAGTTTAAGATCTATTACCATATGAATGTGAGAATCAATTTTAGCAAATGAAAAACACAGAAGAAAATAACTTCCTCCACCTATTCATTAACCCCCACAAGAAAGTGAAGCATACATAATAGTACTGATAAGGAACTCGTCTCGTACAAAATGTCATACTGTTAAATTATTTCCCAACTCACAAAAATTCAAACATATTGAATACAGAGACTATGTAGTGCTCCCAACAGCTCAATGTCACATTTTATATTTCACATACAGTACTCCCAACAGCTCAATGCCTTGTTCCAATAGATATAGTGTGACATCTCTCTATAATAGCTTCAAAAAGTTGGAGCCAACAAAGCGAAGCGAAAAGATTAACAGTCGATAACTACAACAAAATAATATGGATATGCAAGCAATGCCATTTTGCAACAATCATATATCAACTATAGTTGAATTATAGCTTTCTTTTTTAGTGGTTAAAATGGTTTCTTGAAAAAGTAAGTACAAGTTTTGACAATTTTTCAAGTTGAGGAAAAAAAGACTCCCCAGTGGTAGAAGATGATGTTCTTCATCACAATAAAAATCGAATTATTCCAAGACTTATTATGATGCATACACAGTAAACACACTTTCAAATAAAAACGTTCATTAGTCTCATGTCTCCTTATCTATTATTATGAACTCAATGCGGAATAATAAGTAGACAACATAAACAATATGTACAAAAATTGCATAATAACCATAAGATGATGATATTTACTATTTACTAACCAATTTCAGCAACTAAATATAGTCCTTACCCAAAGACTGATCTCACTGTGAACATTTTCGATTATCAATGGTCCTTTGTCTTTACAGAAAAAAAATTGGGACAAATAGAAATTTGCTGGAAATATAAATTGACTGAAAGTTTTGCTGATAATTGATTATTTTATCTGCATGAACTGGATGGAAACATGATATCATTTGAAGTGGGACTTCAGGAAATTATAGTGCAGGGGACAAGGCTATACGGTTGATTATAGTTGTCGAGAAAATCCAATCAACAATTAAAATGGATTTTGTTTCAAGTTGAAGAACACTGCTAAATTTTTCATATCAATCAAAAGGTAAAATGACTCAATAAATTTTCTCTTTGGCAAAATTACAAACACATTGGAGGCACATGTTCTGATGAAATGATTTTCAAGCTCTTCTCCACAAAATTATTCATTTGGTGCCGTCCACACTAATTCTTGTTCCTTTGCATTACCTACTTCCAATCACTACATCAATAACAGATTGAAAAGATACACCACACTTAAAAAATAATAAAAAGTCAATAACGGAGAAGAAAATTAGAGAAAAACCAAGGAACACATATCTTTTTTTCAGAAATTGTTGTTATCCAAATCAAATTAGACCAATTTCTTGTATAAACCAATTGATCGTGTGTCAAGTCAACAAGAAAATCATGTTTTCATAAGCAAATTACGGAATAGACAATCTCTATAAAGTAAAATCAGTTAACACATATCTTTGGTTATTAATTTTGATTAAAATGGACTTTCTTATAATGAGCTAAACTTGAATTTCATTTGGTTCAGTATGCTGCTACTGCCCTGAAATCAGAGAAATCCACGACACTGAAATAATTTACCTGGACAGTAAAGCTAAGAAAGAGTAGACAGAGACGAAGGAAAGAAAGATAGAATTACCTTGCTGGACGGTGACGGCCGGCTCTGGACAGAGGATATGATGAATCGATTTGAAGTTAGGGCAAGATTTGTGAGAGGGTGGGAGAGAGAAAATTGAAGCCTTCAGAAATGTTTCCCACGTCAAATATTGGGTTAAAAATGTGGAAGGAAACTTGGCGCCAAATATTGTTTCCCACATCAAATGTTTTTCACAAATATTGTTCATGCATTGGGGACGAAATTTTTTGGGAAACTTGGTCTCGGATAATCTTATTTAGGACAGTTTCGTCAACGTCCCTATACATTTTTTTTTGTCAAAAAAATGAGTGCACAATTAAAGTACCATCTAGGACGGATTAAACCATCCCAAATAGTTCATAATTGGAAACGAAGCTTGAGAAAATCGTCCCTAATGTCTATATTTTTGGGACGCATATTTATAAACGAGCCTAATAATTAACTATTGGAGATGAATTTTTCAACCGTCCCCAATAAGGCGTCCCCAGATATCAAATTTTTAGTAGTGATTATTTGTGTGATGTAATGATTATTGGTTTGAAGGGGATGATGTGATTCTTTCTTCTTTTTTTGTTTTTTTAACTGTCAAACTAACATTTTCTGTCATAAAAAGACCTCAAATGCATATGTTTAAATAATTTTGGATTAGAAGTGCTAAAAATCAAAGATTTAGGACCTCATTGTAATAAAGTTTAAGGGTTAAGAACTCTCAGTGCTATTTATCCTGAATTAAAATAAGGATAAAATTGTCATTTTAATAAAAAAAATTGACCATTTAACACTTAAACTGAAGTTTTTCGTCAAAAAAACACTTAGTGCAGACGTTTGAAAAGTTTGGGATCCCGGGTGTTAGAAGTCAAATGTTCGAAACCCCATTGTCACAAGGTTCAAATGTTCAAAACCCCTTACCCTTAGAAAAGTGTCATTTCGCATCAAATAAAATCCCAGCAACTCAAATAACAATTATCCTTCAAGTTATTTGTTTTTAACACTAGAAATGCAATTTTACCTTTCGAAACGGAAAAATATTTGAGACTTAACTTGTCTGAAATTGTAATACTTCTTCCGAAGCTCCTGCTAAGGTTTATGATGATAGAAATAATGACAACTGTATATGTTGTCTGCTAATAATGGCACGTCTTAGTACGCCCGTCTCAATGATTCGCCCAGCTCATCGGCTCGCTTGCCTCATTGGTCTCATGAGTTCGTCTCCTACAGATAGACTGTAATAACTCAACTGTCGTTAGGTTAGCCAGACAGGCAACCCAAAGACTGACAGTCACCACTGATAATTGGGAAGATGAAACATCCCTCATTAACTCTTAATAATGAGGGAGATAAAATAACACACATGCCATTAAAGGCCATAACTGCAGGCCACCTATATAAATAGAGGCCAACTCTCCAGATAAATATCACAACACATATACTCAAGATTTTTATTCTACATATTTGAGTTTAATAAAGTACTTATTATCACACCGAAGTGGACATAGGGGAAATAAGCACCGCCACCTTTTGCCAAAGTTAGATAGTAGACTAAACCTTTTTGTCCAAGTATTTTTTAAGTTAATGAACTTCACGAATGATCTCCTACTTGTTTATTGCCATATGTACTTCAAATAGTTATTGAAAAGTTATGTATCAAGAAATTTTATTCATTAAAGAAGAATGTTGCAGTATTACAATCAACATATATGATATTAAATCCCTAGATTTTTAATTCCATCTCTATTTCAATAGAAGTTGAATGAAGCCTCTGCACTAGCAAACCTAACCATTTTTTAATTAATAAAAAGAAAGGCCACTAAGAAAATTGGTAGGAAATGAGTCACATTAGCATGCCTAGCTAAAGATCAATTATGTTGCAACATATATCTTTTAGACTGAGGAAGAAGTATATTTTTGGACTTGCCTACTGCCCCCCCCCCCCCCCCCCCCCTCCTTTTCATCCCTAATCTGTAGTCCACTTTACTATTCTTGAAAAAAATTCAAATATGAGATGTTGGTCCAAGTTTCTCTAATTAGTTTTTATCTTAAGTCCTCAAATCCATCAACAAAAAAAATCACATTAGCATTTGAAAGTGAATGAGTTAATTCTTTGAATGGATGTTTGCAAAGAAAATTAGTCTAGAAAATGATAATTTCATCACATCTTTGCAAGAAACCTCTGAACTTGGGGAGATGAGTATGAAATCATTTCCAACTAAAATTTACCATCACAAGAGAGTAGGAAAACAATAACCAATTATAAACAAAAGTTACAAACTAGTGAAAGGTATGTAGCACATGGAGTGCAGTAGTGATGAAATGGTTGGGTTGCTTAGCAGACAAGTCTTGGATAGAATACCGATATTAAATTTATTAATAATGTCAACTATTGACTTATTAAGAGCTTGTTCAATTGTCATTCAGTGCCAAAAAATCAATTTTTTTAATTTGACAATGTTCACTGTTCAAAGTCTTTGAAAGTGAAATGACTATATTGTCTTTATTACTTTGAAATAGAATTGTATTGATTAAAGACAAAATAGTCATTTCACTTCCAAAAACTTTGAAAGATGTGTGTTGTACATGCACATACCTTTCAAGGGTCCCATAGAAGAAATGTGGTAGGTTAAGTTTGTTATACATTTTTAATCCATACGTCGATTGGAAAAATATTAAACAACATATTATACTAAAAACAACAGTTAGCAAATGGAATAGATAATTGCAGAATACAAATTTAATAAATAAGAACCAAAAAATGCAAACCAAGGCCTGTACGTGTACAGTTTCCTTAAAACAGATTCGTCCCCTACTGTAGGTTATGAACGTCTGTCTCCCAGGATACAGCGGTCGAACTGGTTGTACCAGCAAACTGACTTACTGTCTGAACTTTATCACCTCTAAAAAAAAACTTTAAGGAACAGAAAGGAATAGAGAAAATGCTTGAATTGTTGTGTTGAAATGAGAAAAAATGACTTGTTTATATAGGCACAAAAATGACCTTCCAATTCCAAACCTACTATTAACATGAGAGTTACAAGAGTTACAAAAATGAAAGGTTGAGACGATGGAAGGTCTCAAAATTGAAGCTTTAATTTTTCATTCATTTTACTTATTTTCCAACAATCCCCCACATGAATGAAATATTGATAGAGACATGGAAGACTCGGTGATAAAATTCAACGTCTGAATCCTGCATAGGATAGGTAGGTATTCCCCTTTGAACCTTTCCTTATGAAAGTATATTTACTTTACTAGCTGATCAGTAGACGCGATGTCCTTGAACTGTTCTACCGTTAGTGTAAACGATAATATATCTCACACAGAATTCATCCTGACATAGTTCAGTTCTCATTGTTATGTTCATTTATGGTCGTGAACATATGCCTGGTTTTGCGAGGGATTTTAAGAATTGCGCCTTACACAATTCTCTTAGAACAGGCCCCATCTCTCTCACATAGGTGATTTCTTATTAAGAGTAGCCCCTTCTATTCCGTACGTAAGAATCATTAAAAGCCTATTGCTTATCCTTTCCTTTACGAGTATCACTGTTTAATCATAGGAATGGGTAGGAGAGAACCCCCACAGTGATCTAATTAAATATTTACAATTAGGTTGTCCCTTTGAACCTAGATCTTGGGATCTCTAGTCAACTAGGTTAGGTTTCCATTGTATTAACTTATTCTTTCAAAGGCTTAAGTTTCATTCCTTTCGACGACTTTCCAACTAACTCTCTATTCAAACCTTTAGTTAGCAGATCTGCAATATTATCTTTTAACTTCACATAGTCAATAGAGATAACTCCAATTGAGAGTAGTTGTCTTATGGTATTATGTCTACGACGTATGTATCTAGACTTACCATTATACATGTTACTCTGTGCCCTACCAATTGCAGATTGACTATCACAATGTATGCAAATTGCTGGCACATGCTTTGACCATCTAGGAATATCCTCTAAGAAGTGACGTAACCACTCAGCCTCTTTACCACACTTGTCCAATGCTATAAACTCAGATTCCATAGTGGATCTGGTTATAACCGTCTGTTTAGAAGATTTTCATGATATAGCTGCACCTCCTAGTGTGAACACAAATTCACTTGTAGACTTTGAGTCTTTTATATAGGATATCCAGTTAGCGTCACTGTATCCTTCAATAACTGCTGGATATCTAGTATAGTGCAGCCCATAATCACGAGTATATCTCAAATACCTTAGTATTCTTATTATTCCTTTCTAGTGGTCAGCTCCTGGATTACTCGTATATCTACTCAGTTTGCTAACTGTGCAGGCTATGTTTGGTCTTGTACAACTCATTAAGTACATCAGACTTCCAATAATTCTAAAGTATTCTAATTGAGAGATACTCTCGCCTCTATTTTTTGATAGATGCTGACTGGTATCTATCGGTGTTCTAGCCATGCCAGAATCATCATTGTTAAATTTTTCAAGAATTTTGTCCACATAGTGTGATTGACTTAGGACAATTCCCTCTGATGTTCTTGAAATTTTAATTCCAAGTATCACATCTGCTAAGCCCATATCCTTCATATTAAATCTTGAATTTAACATGTCTTTAGTAGATTTAATCATCTTATCATTGCTTCCAACAATAAGCATGTCATCAACGTAAAGACATAAAATGACATAGCCATTTTCAGTGTCTTTGATATAAACGCATTTATCACACTCGTTGATTTTAAATCTACATTCCATCATGACATAATCAAACTTTTCATGCCATTATTTTGGAGCTTTTTTCAAGCCATACAATGACTTCACCAGTTTACAGACTTTGTTTTCTTGCCCTGGAGCAGAAAAATTCTCAGGTTGTTTCATGTAGATTTCTTCATCTAAATCTCTATTTAGAAAGGCAGTTTTCACATCCATTTAATGTACTTCGAGATTCTGCAAAACTACAATTGCAAGTATCATCCTAATGGATGTTATTCTCGTTACTGGAGAATATGTATCAAAGTAATCAAGGCCTTCTCGTTGTCTGTATCCTTTTATAACAAGCCTTGCCTTATACTTTTCGATTGTTCCATCTGCTTTCATTTTCTTCTTGAAAATCTATTTGTAGCCTAGTGGTTTGCATCACGAAGGAAGATCCACTAGCTCTCATGTATGGTTTTGCATAATAGAATCTTTCTTACTTTTAATTACCTCTTTCCATTGTGGTCCTTCCGAAGAGTTTACAGCTTCTTTGAAGCTTTGAGGTTCAGTTTCTAGCATGTAAGTCAGAAAATCAGGACCATAAGATTTTTCTGTCCTTTCTCGTTTGCTACGTCTTGGTTCAATCTCAACTTCCTCTTCTACTTCTTGGTCCTGACTATTCTCAATCATAGTCTCATATGTCCATTTAGAAGAGCTCGCTTCTTCTTTGGACTTGTATCGAAATACATGTTCAAAGAATGATGTATTTTTCGATTCCATTATCGTGTTTTTGTGTATATTAAAAAATTTTGAATCAAACACAAGAAATCGATAAGCACTACTATTATGTGCATATCCGATAAATATGCAATCAACAGTTTTTGGTCCTATTTTCACCTTCTTCGGTGTAGGTACTGCCACTTTGGCAAGACACCCCCACACTCGTAAGTATTTATAGGAAGGTTTTCTTCCTTTCAATAACTTGTAGGGGCTCTTATCTTCTTTCTTATGAGGTACCTTCTTTAAAAGGTAATTAGCTGATAACACGGCTTCTCCCCACATGTTCTGAGGTCATCCAGAACTTAACAACATTGCATTCATCATTTCTTTCAATGTTCTATTTTTCCGTTCAGCAACACCATTTTGTTAAGGTGAATAAGGTACTGTTGTTTCATGTTTAATTTTGTATTGTGCACAGAATTCAGCAAATGGTGATTCATATTCACCACCTCTATCACTTCTCAATACTTTGATCTTCTTGTTGAGTTGATTTTCAATTTCATTCTTATAGAGAACAAATTTCTCTATAGCTTCGTCTTTACTTTTAAGCAAATACACAAAACAATATTTTGTGCTATCGTCAATAAAAGTAATAAAATATTTGTTGCCTCCCTTTGTTTGTACAGATTTTAAATCACATACATCGGTGTGAATTAAATCAAGTGATTCAGTTTTTCTTTCAACATATTGAAATAATGACCTTGTCAATTTTGCCTCAACACAAGTTTCACACTTACGTTTATTATCAATTTGGAATGTAGGTATGCAATTCAAGTTAATTAGTCTACGCAAAGTGTCGTAATTAACATGTCCTAGTCTACCATGCTACAAATTGGAAGACTCAAGCAAGTAAACGAAAGAGTTTTTCATTTTATTCAGTTTTGGCTTAATAGCCATAATATTGAGCTTAAAGAGCCCATCACTTACATAACCTTTTCCTACAAACATTCCAGACTTAGACAAAATGACTTTGTCTGACTCAAACACCATACGAATCCATGTTTGTTTAACAACGAGCCAAATACCAAATTCTTGCGAATCTCTAGCACATAGAGCACGTTGTTTAGAGTCAGCTATTTCCCAGACGTCATCTTTAGAACCACTTTTCCATGGCCCTTGATTTCAGAGGTTGCTGAATTTTCCATATACAGCTTTTCTCCATCCGTTTCTTCAAAACTACTAAACATCTCATTGTCGGAGAAAACATGTCGGGTGGCACCAGTGTCTATTCACCATTCTCTTAGATTTGATCCCACCAGATTCACTTCAAAAATGACAGTAGTGAGTTTCATTTCAGATACATCATGTGTGATGTCATCAACCATATTGGCTTCTTTTTTGTTGTTCCTTTTCGGCAACCTGCACTCCAACGATCTGTGACCTACTCTGTCACAGTTGTAGCATTTTCCAAGAAATTTCTTCTTGGAAACTCCTCATTTTGGACCCATTTTCGTCCATTTTCCAAACATCCCAAACTTGCTCTTGTTTATTTTAGAGCTTTGACCATACTCCACAACATTTTCTTTGGCCATTTGAGGATTAAACCTCTTCTTTTCAGAACTTTTGTTGTCTTCTTCAATTCGAAGTCTGACAATCAGTTCTTCAATGTTCATTTCCTTTCGCTTGTGCTTCAGGTAATTCTTGAAATCTTTCCAAGCCGAAGGCAACTTTTCAATCATTGCTGCCACTTGGAAAGTTTAACTTAAAACCATCCACTCGGCATGAATCTCGTGCAAGATTACTTGAAGTTCTTGCACTTGATTGATTACAGTTTTTGAGTCTACCATTTTATAATCCAGGAAGCAGCCGACAATAAATTTCTTAGCCCCTGCATCCTCAATTTTATATTTTTGGTCTAGAGACTCCCATAATTCCTTCGCCGTTTTCATTGTACTATACACGTTATATAGTGAATCTGTCAATCTATTCATGACATAATTCCGACATAGGAAATCAGAATGTTTCCAAGCTTCAACAGCGCTGACAGCTTGTATGTCTCCGTCACCCTGTTTGAGTTTAGGAGCATCTTCAGTCAAGAATCTCGCAAGATTCAAGGAGGTCAGATAAAATAGCATTTTCTGCTGCCACCTTTTGAAATTCAATCCATTGAACTTCTCTGGTTTTTCTCCATGATTAACTGGAACAGTTACATGACCAGTTGGAGCAATAGTTTGGGTCGCAGCAAAACTTGGGACTTGTGTCGCAGTCTGGTTTTCAGTAGCCACAACTTCAGTAATCAGATCAGTTGCCATTTTCTGAAACAAGAGAAAAATTTAGTTCCACTTTTAAAATAAACAGAATAAACAAATCTATTTTTCTGTTTAGTTACACTGCAATTATCAAATGAACTCATTTCTTTTCGTCTTGTTGATTTAAATAACACGCAACTAGAAGGCTTCCAAGTGAGAAGGGAGGTTACAAGTGGACAACTTAAATTCCAAGCTCTTCTTAGACAGTTTAGGTCCTTTTGACAAAGCCTTCCAATTTTGTGAATACACAAATCAAGAAAACTCCAACCAAACTAGTTTCACTGTTTTTCATTTTTTATGTAATATGAGTTTAACACGGATTTGTTTTAAGATTGTTATACATTATTAATCCATACGTCGATTGTAAAAATATTAAACAACATATTATACTAAAAGGCTTCCAAGTGATTTGATTAACACGCAACTAGAAGGCTTCCAAGTGAGGAGGGAGGTCACAAGTCGACCACTTAAATTCCAAGCTCTTCTTAGACAGTTTAGGTCCTTTTGACAAAGCCTTCCAATTTTGTGAATACACAAATCAAGAAAACTCCAACCAAACTAGTTTCACTATTTTTCATTTTTTATGTAATATGAGTTTAACACGGATTTGTTTTAAGATTGTTATACATTTTTAATCCATACATCGATTGGAAAAATATTAAACAACATATTATACTAAAAACAACAGTTAGCAAATGGAATAGATAATTGCAGAATACAAATTTAATAAATAAGAACCAGAAAATGCAAACCGAGGCCTCTACGTGTACAGTTTTCTTAAAACAGATTCGTCCCCTACTGTAGGTTATGAATGTCTGTCTCCCAGAATACAACGGTCGAACTGGTTGTACCAGCGAACCGACCTACTGCCTAAACTTTATCACCTCTAAAAGAAAACTTTGAGGAATAGAATGGAAGAGAGAAAATGCTTGAATTGTTGTGTTGAAATGAGGAAAAATGACTTGTTTATATAGGCACAAGAATGACCTTCCAATTCCAAACCTACCATTAACATGAGAGTTACAAGAGTTACAAAAATGAAAGGTTGAGAAGATGGAAAGTCTCAAAATTGAAGCTTTAATTTTTCATTCATTTTACTTATTTTTCAACAAAGTTTTGGAGGTTAGCTTGTAAACCCCCCCCCCCCCCCTCCCCCTTTTAATTGTTATTTGATTTATAGCAAGGAAAAGAATTATTTGAAAGTACCTATCATCTATAAAATCTTTGTAGGTAATATATACTTGATGTGTTATTTAAGACACCTGAAAAAGTTAAAAAATAATTATCTCACTTAGTCTGCTGAAGCTAAGTTCCAATTGAAAGGCGTAATTGCTTGTTGACTTATAATTTTCCAAATAACAAAAAACAATCAGAATAATGATAATGATAATAGTAAGTTGTTACTAATACACGTATTTACAATATGTGGTCAAAGTAAAAGATAAAAGATGCTCATTTTTAAGTTCATTTTTAAGTCATGATAAAAATCAGCTAAACAATTGGGGGGAAATTTAGGGTTGAGATATTTTTGGAAAAAAAAAAACGAATTGTACAAATGGTCTGGGAATCTAATTTAGATGTTATTCAAAAATTGTAACTAGATCCTCACATTTTATGTGCATCCAAAATTATTGTTATTAGTACATTAAGTCCACGTGGCATTATTACATGTCAAATGTCAACCGATAGTGTGCCACGTGGCCACTTAACGGTGACATGTTATCAATTTACGTGAAGTAGAGTGGCCGTTGGTAAACTCATTAGTATACTTCAATAACCGATACTGAAACTTTGTAATTTCAATAACCATTTTGTATTTTCGTCAAAACTTCAATATCTGCCAGTGAAATTAACCCATTATTAAGTCATGCAAAATTTACAATTATCAATTTTTATATATTTAATTTAAATAAGAATGTTACTTTTAGTTTAAAGTAAGTTAATTTTCCCCCCTCTGTGTTCAAAGTGATTTGTTTGATAAAGATTTTTATAGATTATAAGCAGCGAGTTGTACGGAATGTATAGATAAAACGTAGATAAAAGTTGTAGGTCCTACCAAATATGTGAATAAAAATAATATTTGATTAACTTATAAATACTTATAAACATTGGCAAACATAATCTATATACAATATTGACTAAAATTAAGAAAGACTAATCAAACTAAACTTTGAACCTTAATTACTTAGAACATCTCCAACAAGCTTTTTAAACATATATTACTCTTTAATTTAAAGAGCCAAAACTTAAAATCCTGTTCCAATGATCTCTTCAATTTAATATATTAATTTAGAGAGTGTGAGCCAAATTCACTCTCTATTATTAAATGTATTGAAATAATTTCAATTTTCAATACTGTATTGGTTTTAATTAAATAATATACAAATTATGAGGAAAATATATGATAAAAAGTGATGATAAATATGATTACACTTTGGTAGATGACTGCAGCTTTCCTTGGGACGCCTGCCTTAAGTGTCTGCCCACCTCAACGGTTCGCCCGCCTCACTGTTCTCATATACCCGCCTCTAGCAGATAGACAACCATAATCCAGCTGCCATCAAATTAATCAGACAGGTGATCTATAGAACGACAGTTACCCACGTTCATTGGGAATATGAAACACCAGCAGTTGAGAAAGACGAAACGTCCCTCATTAATTTCTAATAATGAAGGAGATCAAAAGGCACCCGCCATTAATAACCATTGAAGGCTACAGCTGCAGGTCATTTCTATAAATAAGAGATCAACCCTCCAGGTAAAGGTAGAATATACATACTTAATATTGTTATTCTGCATATTTGAGTTAACCACATACTGATTATCACGCCGGAGTGGAAACGGAGAACAAAGCCCCACCACCTTTTGCAGGTTTCTACCACTGCTGCCACCTCACTCGGAGGAGAAGAAAACATATAATCATCAATTGGCGCCATATGTGGGAAACCAAACAAAAATTCATGGCTCAAACCAGAAGAGCTCAGAATGCGATTGTCCCTTCAGCCCCCGTCGGGGATGCAGACACCGAATCTAAAGTCGCCACTAATCACCCACAACAAGAGTTTGCTTCTGCTGCTCAACTTACGGCATTGCAAGCTCAAGTGGCTACCTTAACGGCTCTGCTCCAGGATCATAACACTACGGTTTCTCAACTACCACAAGGTCCCAGCCCTTCGCACGTAGGCCCTTCACTCCTCCCCTGGCTCATAATTTTCCAGCGATGGAAACACCGCCAACAACAGCTCCACCATTGGTTCTAATTTCATTGGTTCCATCTTCTGCACCGTACCTCAATTCATTGCCGTCTGGTCCAAATCTACTTTGTGGACAACCGTCATGGGTGCCAACACCTACTCTGGCTGAGACACCGGTGTTAACCCTAGAACAGCGACTAGAGGACATGATGAGTCGTAAAATAGCTGAGGCTGTGTCAAAAAAGGCAGTAGACAGCAATCTATAGTGTTGGAAGAAGATCATTTTTCTCTTGAAGTAATGGCAGTTCCCTTGCCACGAGATTTTGAACAACCAAGAATAGAGAAGTACGATAGATCCTCTGATCCTGTTGATCACCTAAGGGCTTTTATCAATCTGATGAGGTTGAGAGCTACCCCTTATGCAATTATATGCAGGGCTTTCTCGCCTACACTTAGGCGTGAGGCCAGAGATTGGGTAGCCACCCTTTTCCCAAAATCAATTCGTACATTTGATGATTTTTCCAAAAAGTTTGCTACATACTTTGCCAGTAGTAAACGTGCTAAGAAAACTGTAATAGGCCTGATGCAATTGACCCAGGACAAGGATGAATTGTTGAAAGATTTCATTGTCCTTTTCAATAAGGCCACTTTAGGAATTAAAGATCTACAGATGTCTGTTGTAGTCACTGCCATGATGAATGGAACCCGCAGTCATCCTTTCAAAATATCACTCTCTAAAAACCCATCAGATACGATGCATAAGTTGCTGAGGAGAGGAGATAAATATGTAGATGCAGATGAGGCCTTTTTCATTACTAAAGGTATGAAGGATCGAAAAGAGCCTGAATCTAATAAAAGAAAGACCCAAGATGAACCAAGGCCCAGAGAAGACAAGGGTAAACAAAAAATGATCCATCTAGGCCCTAATCGGCCTAGCACTGGAAAGGATGCATATAGTGCACCGCTACACACATCTAGGACTAACGTCTTGATGGAAATTTGAAATATGAAAGAGCTTGGATGGCCCAAAAAGATGTGGAGGCCACCACATAAGAGAGATGATACCATGTTTTACAAATTTCATCGAGATCATGGACATGATACTGAAGATTGCCAACAGTTGAAGGAGGAAATAGAAAGACATATAAAAAGAGGACACCTGTCCAAATTTGTAAAAATGGATAAAGAAAAGGAAAAAGTGGCTGAATATCGAGAACAACCACCCCCTCGTGTTGGAGTTATAAATGTCATCGTGGGTGGCATTGCCGCAGGAGGTGACTCTAATTCAGTACGGAAGAACTATGCTCGAGTCAATAGATCTACTTCGATAGATAAAAATGAAAGGATCAGCCAGAATATCTCATTTCATGATGAGGATTTGGAAGGTGTTGCCTATCCACATGATGATGCTCTAGTAATAGTTGTTGACATTACAGATTTTGATGTGAAGAGAGTACTAGTGGACAATGGTAGTGCGGATGACGTCATGTCTTGGAAAGTTTTCCTAGGATTGAAGATTTCACCTAACAAGATCAAACCTATCACCACTCCACTCAATGGGTTTGGAGGAGCTATTGTTATACCAGAGAGAACAATTGAGTTGCCAGTAACTTTGGGTACTTACCCAGCTAGCGTGGTAATAATGACTAGCTTTTTGTTAGTAAAAGCTCCTATAGCCTACAATGCGATTTATGGTCGCCCACTTTTGAATGCAGCTAGGGCTGTAGTTTCCACATACAACCAGGTGATGAAGTTTCCCACTAGTAGGAGAGTAGGATGTGTCAGAGGTGACCAGCAGGCATCAAAAAGGTGTTATGTAGACAGCATACTTATCAAAAATACAGTAATGATGCTCGATGTTGAACAACCTAACAGACGAATCGAACCGTTGGAACTCACTGAAGATGTGGTTATAGCTGAAGGTCAGGTTTTGGAAATTGGAGGCGGGATAGATCTTGAAGAAAAGCATAAACTAGTGGCGTGTTTATCCGACAATATAGACGTATTCGCTTGGGGACCCCATGACATCGATAGGATCAGCCCGATGATCGTTCAGCATAGACTTGCAATCCCTCCTGGAGTAAAACCAATTAAACAAAAAAAAGACAATTTGCTCCCAAACGACAACAGGCCATTTCTACAGAGATAACGAAACTACTAAAAGCTTGTTTTATTCGGGAGGTACACTACCCTGAATGGTTGGCAAATGTGGTATTAGTAAAGAAATCAAATGGAGAATGGCGAATGTATGTAGATTACACAAATCTGAATAAAGCTTGTCCTAAAGATTCTTATCCTCTCCCAAGGATAGACCATCTGGTGGATGCAACTTCAGAACATGAAAGGCTATAGATCTTGAAGAAAAGCATAAACTAGTGGCGTGTTTATCCAACAATATAGATGTATTTGCTTGGAGACCCCATGACATTGATGGGATCAGCCCTATGATCGCTCAGCATAGACTTGCGATCTCTCCTAGAGTAAAACCAATTAAACAAAAGAAAAGACAATTTGCTCCCAAACGACAACAGGCCATTTCTACGGAGATAACGAAACTACTAAAAGCTGGTTTTATTCGAGAGGTACACTACCCTGAATGGTTAGCAAATGTGGTATTAGTAAAGAAATCAAATGGAGAATGGAGGATGTGTGTAGATTACACAAATCTGAACAAAGCTTATCCTAAAGATTCTTATCCTCTCCCAAGGATAGATCATCTGGTGGATACAACTTCAGAACATGGAAGGCTAAGCTTCCTGGATGCTTTTTCTGGTTACCATCAAATCTCCATGGCTGAAGGTGATCAAGAAAAAACTTCTTTCATCACTGATAGTGGAACTTTTTACTATACTGCTATGCCATTTGGATTAAAACATGCAGGGGCTACTTATCAAAGGATGGTGAATCGGGGATTTCGGGGGCTCATTGGTCGTAATGTTGAAGCCTATGTAGATGACATGGTGGTCAAAAGAAAATTAGCAAAAGATCATGTAATGGATCTCAAGGAGGTCTTTAGTGTTGCTCGAAAACTTAAACTGATGTTAAATCCTAAAAAATGTGTGTTTGGCACATCTGGCGAAATTTTTTTAGGATTTATGATTACACACCGAGGCATTGAAGCAAACCCTGAAAAAATACAAGCTATCTTAGATATGAAAAGTCCAACTACCAAGAAAGAAGTTCAACAGTTGACTGGGAGGGTGGCAGCTATTAATCGTTTCATGTCACGAGCTGCGGATAAATGTCATCACTTTTTCAAAGCAGTAGGAGGGTCTAGCAATTTTGAATGGACAGTAGCGTGTGAAGAGTCTTTTGAACAGTTAAAGAAATCGCTACAACAGCCGCTAGTATTAGATCGCCCCAGCCCTGGAGATAAGCTAAGCCTCTACTTGGCAGTATCTTTTCACGCTGTTAGCGTGGTGTTGGTAAAAGACCTTTTGAAGGCACAGAAACCAGTTATTTATGTGAGTCAAGTACTGAGAGGAGCAGAAACACGGTACAGCATAGTTGAACAACTTGTTTTAGCTTTAATAGTCGCAGTCAGAAAGTTAAGACCATATTTCCAAGCCCATCAGATACAGGTGATGACTGACCAACCAATTAAACAAGTATTGCATAGGCCGAAGACATCATGGAGTCTTTTGAAATGGGCAATTGAACTGAGCGAGTTTGATATTGATTTCAAACCACTCACAACAATAAAAACATAGGCCTTAGCTGATTTCATTGCAGAACTCATTCTTCTTGAAGAACTACCCGTAGGTGACAAAGCAACATGGATAATATATGTAGATGGATCATCTAATAATGATGGCTCAGGAGTAGGGGTCATAATTCTCTTTCCAAATGACGAAGAACTTGAATATTCACTTCGCTTTAAATTTCCAGCCACTAATAATGATGCAGAATAAGAAGTAGTCATAACAGGGCTAGGACTAGCCACACAATTGGGAATGACAGCTGTGGAAATTCGCAGCGACTCGTAGTTGGTCATTGGGAAAATTTGGGAGAGTACGAAGCCAAAGACGGACGCATGGCTGCTTGTCTGATGAAAGTAAGAGATCTGCAGCAAAAATTTGAAAAGTTCAGGATTACAAAGGTCCCAAGAAAAGAGAATGAGTGGGCTGACGCTCTCACCAGGCTAGCATTGCCAATCAGAAACATCTTCCAGCTACAACTAGTGTTCAAATACTTGGCGAGCCTAGTACGGTGTTATTGATTGCTGTTCTTGAATTGAACGAGGAGTCTTGCTGGATAAACCCAATCTTGGATTATCTCACAAAAGGTACTCTACCAACAGACCTAACTGAAGTAAAGCGCTTGAGGATGCGAGCTGCTATGTATTCTATAATTGATGAAAAACTATATTGAAGAGGTTTCTCTGTGCCTTATCAAAAATGCCTCCGGCCAGCGAAAGTAGCTGAGGTTCTATTTGAAATACACAATGGTATGTGTGGAAATCACTTGGGCCGATATGCCATTGCTTTTAAAATTTTAAGGCAAGGATACTATTGGCCATCAATGAAGCAAGATGCTAAGCAACTGGTAAGGAAATGCGACGCTTGTCAAAGGTTTGGCAATATAATTCATTAGCCAGCTGAGCCACAGTCAGCAATTTATGCAGTGTCTCCATTTTATCAATGGGGGATGGATATACTGGGTCATTTGCCAATTGCTAAGGGTCAGCGAAAATTTCTGTTAGTGGCCATAGACTATTTCACAAAATGGGTTAAAGCTGAGCCACTAGCTGTTATAACTACTGCCAAGATACAGAGTTTCGTATGGAAATATATAATCTGTCGTTTTGGGATACCGCGGGTGATAGTCACGGATAACGAAAGGCAATTCAATAACCACAGCTTTAAGAATTTTTGTGACAGTTATAAAATCTCACACCGACTCACTTCAGTGGCACGCCCTCAGAGCAATGGCCAAACTGAAGTAACTAACCGTATCATACTTTGGGATTCAAAAACGAGGTTGGGAAAGGAAAAAGGATTTTGGGTAGATGAATTACCAAATGTACTATGAGCGTATCACACCACTCCTAGGGGGCCGGTAGGAGAGACACTATTCAAATTATCTTTTGGTATGGAAGCAATGATACCCGCTGAAATTGTAAATCCAACTTTGAGAATGCAAGTTGAACAGACGAATGACGACATCACAAGGGCAAAAGTCGACCTACTTGAAGAAGTTAGAGAAAAGGCCGCTATCAAGACAATGGCTTACAAACGTAAGGCCGCTAAATATTTTAATCGCCGAGTTAAGCCCAGAAGTTTCCAACCACAGGATCTAGTTTTAAGGAGCAGTGCAGCTGGTGGACATCCACCGTCTAAACTGGAGCCTAATTGGTATGGTCCTTTCGAGATCATCAAGAAGATAGGGAAATGAGCATACAGTCTCAAAGATATGAATGGTAAACCATTAGGAAGACCATGGAACGCAGAGCACTTGAAGAAATATTATCAGTAATTCATCAGTTTTTTTTTAACATATGTAGTTTTATTACATAAGTATTCATACATTTAATTTTAAAGTCAATAAAATGCCAAGGCGGATGATTGATAAGGGTGTTACGGAAGGATCAGCCTAGCTGGGAAGTCCTGGTTCACCTATTGAAGTCGACATACGGCAACCATTTGTTAATTGGTATGGTCCCTATTAATGTTTTATCAAGCTATATGAATATCTCTTCAATTACTGCTACAATCAAATCAGAGTGATGAGCCTATGTTTCAAAACTTAAGGCGATGAGCCTTAATTAACAAATCAAGGCGATGAGCCTATGTCTCAAAATTCAAAGTGATGAGCCCTAATTAAAAAATTATGGCGATGAGCCTTAATCAACATATCACGGCGATGAGCCTATGTCTCAAAAATCAAGGTGATGAGCCTTGCTTAAAGAATTAAGGCGATGAGCCTTAATCATCATGTCAAGGCGATGAGCCTATGTCTCAAAACTTAAGGCGATGAGCCTTAATCAAAATATTAAGGCAATAAGTCTATATTTCAAAATCAGAGGTGATGAACTTTGGTTCAATATTCTTGATGACGAGCCTTCATTTCATACAAGGCGATAGTCCACAAAATAAAAACAAAAAAATATATATATTTTTAGGGTCTGCCCCGATAAGAGGCAGGGGTACCCGCCTCCAATAAGGGACGGGTGCGCCCGCCCCCAAATGGGGTAGGGGCGGGTTCTCCTACCCCCAATATGGGGCGCCCGCCTCCCCTCATGGGGTGCCCGCCCCCAAAAAGGAGCGGGGCGGGGCGGGACGGGGTAGGTTCCTTCCCACGCACATCTTTTTTATTTTTTTATTTCTTTCCCTACATTTTTTCACTTTCCAATATTGTTTGGGAGAGTATACTATCATACATTGCAACCATACAATCAATGATTATAAAGTGAAAAACAATCAACGATTATAAAGTGAAAAATTGCAACCAAGCAATTAACGATTATAATGTAAAAAGCAATTTTATTAAAGATGTATATTTTATGTCAAACATATAAAACTGAAATTTGCAATAGTCAATAATATTCGAAATGAAATAGATTGAATGTTATAGTTTTCATGATTAAGCAGGACAACCGCCATGAAACTAAAACAAGTAAAACAACTGCTTAATTATCAAGAGAACCAGCGGGTTGAGATCCAACCCCTCCATGATCAGTTACTTTGACCTTCTGAGCAGCTAAATCTGCAGCTCGACGTTTTTTCAGATGCCTATCAAATTCATCTGAGTTTATCTCTGAATGATCATCAACCAGCCACTCATTGGTCATTTTGATAGCAGCCTTCAAAGACTCCGCGCCGTACATGTGCAAGTTGCCCTTATATTCGGCAGACATCTTGTATTTTGCTACGGCCTCATCATCTGCAATCTCCAACTTTTTGCGAAGCTGGTCTACTTCTTTATGAAGGTGAACGATCTCACTATCTTTTTTCTTAGACGTAGCTGCTGACTTGTCCAACAAAGACTGCATCTCTGCTATAGCTTTCTTCTTGTCATGATCTCTATCGGCTGCATATTTCTCCAATTTCTCCAAATCACGCAATACTTTCTCCTCCATAACAAGCATCTGTACAACAGAAAAAATTGAAATTAAATGGAGAATAAAATTAAATGAGAAAGCAATAAAATGTCATCAAAGTATAACAACTTACCCTGCGGTGGTTGGTATACATAATACGTCGCATGGCAGCTGCTTCTTTACTTTTTAAATTCTCAATAAGTTTCTCATTCACGCAACCTAACATGATCTCAGCTTCAACAGTCGAATCAACGGGAGGAAATCCAAACTCCTTGAAAGCATGGGCATCATTACCCATGGTAGTGCGCGACATGGAGCGAGGGGCAACTGTTGCCTCAGCAGTGACTTTTCCTTTATCAGCCCGCCTTTTCTTTTTGTTTAAGGGAGATAAAGACGGGTCTTCAGCATCAGTGGCGAATCCTACCATATCCATCACGCCTCCAAAATCAAAATCATCCATATCTGAAAGAAAAATAGAAGTTGATGCAACAAATACATGAAAAAATAAAAAGTTCAAAAAGACGAATAAAGACATAAAAATAGCCTACCCTCAGGTGATCCAATAAGAACCTGCCGCAAGTTCTCATTAGATAAAACCTCGTTCATATGCGACCCTGGAGGCGTCAAGCTTAAAATCTTGTCTAAACGTGCCTTCAACTCATGATCAAGATCCAGGGCCTCATTAAAATGTTTACAAAACGGAGTTCTCCAACAAGTTTTGAAAGAGAATTGTCCTACTTCAGGTCGAACAAAAAAGAAACGTCTCCTCCAACCGCTATTTTAACTGGGAAAATGAGGTAATAACAATCCTAACTTAAGTTGAATATACACGTAACAGTTACTCCCAAGCACAGAATATATATCAAACACACTTCTAAAAAGCCTCAAACACGGCTCGATATTATTTGTAAGGCACAAGTATAAGAAGTAAGTTGATATACGCCAAGAGTTAGGGGTCAATTTGCCAGGAGTAACATGAAATTCGTTGAAGAAGGAAACAAACAAAGGATGAAGAGAAAATCTTAAACCAGCTGTCATGCTATCACGGTAAGCTACCACTTCCCTAGGGTCTGATCCTGGGATTCTCTCACTAGGATGGGGAACTCGATACAAATGACCGGGGGGTAATTCATATTTTTTTAACATTTTCATAAAACTTTTCAAATTGTAAATACCAGCATCCTTTGGTAGATCTAACTCTATTAAATTGCCACTTGGAGAATGTTCAGTTTGAGTATTGAGTGGGCGGGATACTGTAGAAGAATTGGTATCGGAATCTACCAATCCAATAGAGGATGAAAATTCAAGTATGGGATCAATGTCAAATAAAGGAGAACCGGACCGCCTTCCCCCCAGCAGGGGGCGGACGAGGCTGCCCGCCCTTAGCAGAGGACGAGCGAAGCTGCCCGTCCTTTGTAGGAGGCAGGCTTGACTATCGCCCCGTCCCGCTTTCGTCCCGGGTGGAATGATTTCGAGCTATAAATGAATTTCCCTCGTCCAAACCTACGTCAAGTTCATCAACGGGATCGTTCAAATATCGAGGTCCACCACGTCCTTAAGAACTAACAAATGTCCATTCTTCAACTGGCAGAAAATTATCATCTATTCCTATAGATAGGGTGCGATAAGAGGGACTACTGTTAGAATTATTGGTTGAAGAACTTCTACTAGAGGTAATCACCATCTTATGCATCTAAGAAGATGGCTGAATTTTTTTTTTCTTATAAAAAAAAAAAGAAGACAAAAGTGAAAATATTACCTCAAGCGATGAAAGAAGAAAAAACTTTTATAATTTAGACAAGAAAGAGGAGATCAGTCTGAAAAGAGTTCCAGCAAAACGAGGAGATATGAGAATACTACAAATAATATCCCCTCTACCTCTTTTATATATATATATATATATATATATATATATATATATATATATATATATATATATATATATATAAAATTTTTTAAATGGGGCTAAGATTTAAACCCATATCAATTTTAAATTAGGCTCAAAATATTTATTCTATATTTGGCCGATTAATTACCATATAATTTTCATTATAAATAAATAATGAATTATTTATTACATGTGTTATTTTTCAATTTTTTGGCCAAAAGTAGCTAATTAAAAAACAATATTTCTACTTCTCATTGACAATGGTCCATGAAAAGTAGAGGGGCTTATGATGATAAATATGATTATACTTTGGTAGATGACTGCTGCTCTCTTTGGGACGCATGCCTTAAGTGTCTGCCCGCCTCATCGGTCTGCCCGCCTCACTGTTCTCATAAGCCTGCCTCTAGCAGATAGACAACCATAATCTAGCTGCCATCAAATTAATCAGATAGGTAATCTATAAAACGACAGTTACCCACGTCCATTGGAAATATGAAACACCACAAGTTGAGAAAGATGAAACGTCCCTCATTAATTTCTAATATTGAAGGAGATCAAAAGGTGGTGGGGCTTTGTCCCCCGTTTCCACTCCGGCGTGATAATCAGTATGTGATTAACTCAAATATGCAGAATAACAATATTGTTGAGGGTTTTGGTTACATAGCCTCTGAATGTGTAAATACTTTAAAGAAATCTCATACCAAGAAGGTTATGAATATCACTTGGAGTGAAGATGATGAAAAAGATTCAGATGAGGACGAAGATGACAGAACCACTGTTGATTAGGTAAAGCCTTTAACTGTGAACTTAACTTCTCATACTGATTCTGTGCAAAATTTAACTGCAGGTTCTGACTTCTTGACTACAACATCTGAAGAACCAGTCCGTATCTGTCATAATTGTAGCAGTATGAATAAAAAATTAAAAGATGAACATGAGAAAAACTTGTTTACTCAAGTCATGATGAAATTTTTAGAAGATGACAAGGCTGAAATAGATTCTCCCAACATCTTAAAAGAGAAGGATGATCAAATTACGAACCTTCTTGATGAATTAAAAATTTCAAAAGAAAGAATCAACAATTAACAATTGGAGCCTCTTGCTTAAGTGAAACCCTAAGCTATGGAAGAACTCCAAATGTCAAAGAAGGTTTGGGATATGTTGGAAAAGGTGAAAGAAAAGTTGGAAATCAGATCAACTTCATCAAAGAAACAAAGTGTGTTGTATTTTCAGACAAAACTGTTCCCATCGCCGTCAGAACTAAGGCTGACCTGCCTATGTAGGTTCTGACCAATGCCAAGACTCAAAAATAGTCACGACCATCAAGTATACAACCAATACAGAGAGGTAAATCAAAGTACTTTGTAAAATGTTGCATCTGTGGTAATCTAGGACTCGACTCCTTTCATTGTTTGTTTAGCAAAACTTGGCTAATAGACAAATGAGACACGATAGTAACACTAAAGTAAGACAAATTTGGGTCAAAAAGGGTGATTTAAATTGTTATATGGTTGATGTTGCATATAGATCTTTTATTCCCAACTCTTGGTATTTTGACAGTGGTTGTTTTAGACATATGACTGGTAATCGATTTTATCTAACTAACTACAAAAGTCGTGAAGGTGGTCTGGTTACTTTTGGTGATGGAGCTTACGATAAAATTGAAGGCGTAGACACTATTCTAATTGATGGATTTTCTCTATTAAAAGAAGTTCTTCTTGTTGTAGGTTTAAAAGCTAACCTAATTAGTATATACCAATTCTGTGATGATAAACAATTGGTTATGTTCTCAAAAAATTCTTGTAAAGTCCTGAATTATGATGGTAGTTGTATTTTACATGGTATTAGATCCAATGATAAATGTTATCTTCTTGACACCAAAATTACTTTTCATATTTCAAAGACTGACTCAACTAAGTTGTGGCACAAACGATTGAGACATTTAAACTATAGTGATCTGTTGAGACAAACAAAATTGAATGCAGTACGAGACGTTCCTAAGCTTACTGAAAAATCTGAAGGATTGTGTGGTTCGTGCCTAAAAGGTAAGCAAACCAAAAGCACTCACAAGCAATACTGCAGCTCATGTATTAGAATTACTGCACATGGATTTGATGGGACCTATTCAAATTGAAAGTATTGGGGGCAAGAAATATATTTTTGTTTGTGTGGATGATTTTTCTAGATATACTTGGATAGATTTCTTGAGAGAAAAATCTAATGTTTTTGAAAGATTCAAATTTTTGCACCTAAAATTAACAACAGAAAAATATTTTGAGGAAATGAAAATATTAAGGATTAGAAGTGATAATGGGAGAGAGTTTGAAAATGCTACTTTCTCTACTTTCTATGATCAAAATAGTATTTTTCATGAATTTTCTGCACCCATAACTTCTAGACAAAATGGTGTCGTGGAAAGAAAAAATAGGTCTCTATAAGAGATGGCTAGAGTAATGCTAAATAGTAAGAAGTTCCATGTTAAATTATGGGCTGAAGCTATTAATACTGCTTGTTATATTTTGAATCGTGTGTCTTTGAGAATAGGAACCACTCAAACTCCTTATGAAATCTGGAAAGGAAGAAAACCGAATCTCAAATATTTCCATACTTTTGGTAGCAAATGCTATGTGTTAAATGATTGAGAATACTTAGGTAAATTCGATTCAAAAAGTAATGAGGGAGTGTTTATTGGTTATTCTGAGAACAGCCGAGCTTAAAGAATTTATAACATGCGTACTCAGACTATCATTGAATCAATCAATATAAAAATTGATGATACTGATGATTTTTCATCTTATTTACAGGAGCCTAATATTCAGACTTTGGAAGAACAGGTTGTTGGACGTCAACCTACTTAAGACAATCATGTACCTGCACCAGACAGTGATAAATAGAAGAAAAATCCAGTATCAAGTTCTGATGTCTCTGTCCCTACTCCTGGAAGTTTTGACGCACCATATACAAATAACGAACAGAACATGAGACGGCAACCTCCATCTTGGATTCAGAAAGTACACCAATTGGACAATGTTCTTTCAGATTCCAGAGACGATATGATGACTCGGAGGAGGCTTGCTAATGAATTTGAAAATGTTTGCTACACTTCACAAATTGAACCCAAAAATATAAATGAAGCTATTATGGATGAAAATTGGATTCTAGCCATGCATGAAGAGGTAGCTCAATTTGACAGAAAGGAAGTGTGGGAACTTGTAGCTCGGCCAAAGGACACAAATGTGATCGGGACAAAGTGGATATTCAAAAATAAATCAGATGAACATGGCAACATAGTCAGAAACAAGGCACGCTTGGTTGCACAGGGATACACTCAACTAGAAGGAGTAGATTTTGATGAAACATTTGCACATGTGGCTCGACTTGAATCTATTAGACTTTTACTATCTGTGGCATGTCAAATGAGGTTCAAACTGTACCAAATGGATGTCAAAAGTGCTTTTCTGAATGGAATTCTTAATGAAGAAGTCTATATTGAGCAGCCTAAGAGATTTGTTGATCCTTATTCTCTCAACCATGTGTTCAGACTAAAAAAGGCTCTATACAGACTAAAGCAAGCCCCACGTGCTTGATATGAACGATTGACCATGTTCTTATTAGAACCGGGATACAAGAGCAGAGGAGCTGACAAAACTTTGTTCATCAAACATTTCAAAACTGGATTAATAGTTGTACAAATCTACGTCGATGATATTGTGTTTGGGTCTTCACTAGAAACAAAATCCAAGGAGTTTGTTACACTTATGCAAAATGAATTTGAAATGAGTATAGTTGGTGAACTAAATTTCTTTTTAGGTTTGTAGATCAAATAGGTTGGAACAGGAATTTTTATCTCACAGGCCAAGTATGCTAAAAATCTGGTGAAGAAGTTCGGCCTTGAACAAACCAAGTCTGTCAGAATTCTCGTAGCCACGTCCTTGAAAATTTCTAGAGATGACCAGGGAAAGGAAGTTGACTCCAGCTTGTACAGAAGCATGATCAGCAGTTTGCTGTACCTGGCTACAAACTGTCCTGACATATTATTCAGTATTGGAGTTTGTGCGTGTTATCAGGCCAAACCAAAAGAATCACATCTTGCAGCAGTATATTAATTGTACTTCTAATTTTGGTTTATGGTATACTAATGATATTAACTCCCATCTTGTAGGATACACTGATGCTGACTGGGCTGGATACATAGATGATAGGAAAAGCACGAGTGGTGTTTCTACATTGGTAACAATCTCATTGCATGGTTAAGTAAGAAACAAAACTCTATTTCCTTAACTACTGCAGAAGCTGAGTATATTGTTGCGGGCAGTTGTTGCACTCAGCTACTTTGGATAAAACAAATGCTATGTAATTATGGTATTGATCAGGACTCTGTTACTATATTCTGTGATAACACTAGTGCTATCAATATTTCTAAAAATCCTGTTCAGCACTCTAGGACCAAACATATTGATATTAAACATCATTTTATTAGAAATTTAGTCGAAGAAAAAATAATTACATTGAAACATATTTAGACTGAGTATCAGTTGACTGATTTGTTTACCAAAGCCTTAAACTCTGCTAGATTTGAGACTCTACGGAAGGCCGTGGGCATTTGCTTGATGCATTAGTTTTTTTTTTTTTTAAAAAAATACTTCGTAGAATTCGTTTCTTTTTTCTTTTTGATTTTATCATGTGTGTTTGTGTGCATTTGCTTATCTTTTATTTTTATGTATTTAAAAAAAAGGAGGGAAAAAATGAAGTGTTTTTCTTACAAATAACATATGATATAAATGTATGATTAATCTATGAATTTTGAGATTTACTTGGTTTAACCAATCAGTTTGGTATGCACATCATGGCATTGAATTCAATTGTGACTATCACTGCTGCAAGGGGTACAATTGGTTATGTAGCTTTTGAACTGATCAACAGATGCATTGGAGCTGTCTCATATAAGGCAGACGTTTATAGCTTTGGAATGTTGTTGATGGCATTGGTAGGTCCAAACGACAACAGGCCATTTCTACGGAGATAACGAAACTACTAAAAGCTGGTTTTATTCGGGAGGTACACTACCCTGAATGGTTGGCAAATGTGATATTAGTAAAGAAATCAAATGGAGAATGGCGGATGTGTGTAGATTACACAAATCTGAACAAAGCTTATCCTAAGGATTCTTATCCTCTCCCAAGGATAGATCATCTGGTGGATACAACTTCAGAACATGAAAGGCTAAGCTTCCTGGATGCTTTTTCTGGTTACCATCAAATCTCCATGGCTGAAGGTGATCAAGAAAAAACTTCTTTCATCACTGATAGTGGAACTTTTTACTATACTGCTATGCCATTTGGATTAAAACATGCAGGGGCTACTTATCAAATGATGGTGAATCGGGGATTTCGGGGGCTCATTGGTCGTAATGTTGAAGCCTATGTAGATGACATGGTGGTCAAAAGCAAATTAGCAAAAGATCATGTAATGGATCTCAAGGAGGTCTTTAGTGTTGCTCGAAAACTTAAACTGATGTTAAATCCTAAAAAATGTGTGTTTGGCACATCTGGCGAAATTTTTTTAGGATTTATGATTACACACCGAGGCATTGAAGCAAATCCTGACAAAATACAAGCTATCTTAGATATGAAAAGTCCAACTACCAAGAAAGAAGTTCAACAGTTGACTGGGAGGGTGGCAGCTATTAATCGTTTCATGTCACGAGCTGCGGATAAATGTCATCACTTTTTCAAAGCAGTAGGAGGGTCTAGCAATTTTGAATGGACAGTAGCGTGTGAAGAGTCTTTTGAACAGTTAAAGAAATCGCTACAACAGCCGCTAGTATTAGATCGCCCCAACCCTGGAGATAAGCTAAGCCTCTACTTGGCAGTATCTTTTCACGCTGTTAGCGTGGTGTTGGTAAAAGACCTTTTGAAGGCACAGAAACCTGTTATTTATGTGAGTCAAGTACTGAGAAGAGCAGAAACACGGTACAGCATAGTTGAACAACTTGTTTTAGCTTTAATAGTCGCAGTCAGAAAGTTAAGACCATATTTCCAAGCCCATCAGATACAGGTGATGACTGACCAACCAATTAAACAAGTATTGCATAGGCCGAAGACATCATGGAGTCTTTTGAAATGGGCCATTGAACTGAGCGAGTTTGATATTGATTTCAAACCACTCACAACAATAAAAACATAGGCCTTAGCTGATTTCATTGCAGAACTCATTCTTCTTGAAGAACTACCCGTAGGTGACAAAGCAACATGGATAATATATGTAGATGGATCATCTAATAATGATGGCTCAGGAGCAGGGGTCATAATTCTCTTTCCAAATGACGAAGAACTTGAATATTCACTTCGCTTTAAATTTCCAGCCACTAATAATGATGCAGAATAAGAAGTAGTCATAACAGGGCTAGGACTAGCCACACAATTGGGAATGACAGCTGTGGAAATTCACAGCGACTCGTAGTTGGTCGTTGGGCAAATTTTGGGAGAGTACGAAGCCAAAGACGGACGCATGGCTGCTTGTCTGATGAAAGTAAGAGATCTGCAGCAAAAATTTGAAAAGTTCAGGATTACAAAGGTCCCAAGAAAAGAGAATGAGTGGGCTGACGCTCTCACCAGGCTAGCATTGCCAATCAGAAACATCTTCCAGCTACAACTAGTGTTCAAATACTTGGCGAGCCTAGTACGGTGTTATTGATTGCTGTTCTTGAATTGAACGAGGAGTCTTGCTGGATAAACCCAATCTTGGATTATCTCACAAAAGGTACTCTACCAACAGACCTAACTGAAGTAAAGCGCTTGAGGATGCGAGCTGCTATGTATTCTATAATTGATGAAAAACTATATTGAAGAGGTTTCTCTGTGCCTTATCAAAAATGCCTCCGGCCAGCGAAAGTAGCTGAGGTTCTATTTGAAATACACAATGGTATGTGTGGAAATCACTTGGGTGGATATGCCATTGCTTTTAAAATTTTAAGGCAAGGATACTATTGGCCATCAATGAAGCAAGATGCTAAGCAACTGGTAAGGAAATGCGACGCTTGTCAAAGGTTTGGCAATATAATTCATTAGCCAGCTGAGCCACAGTCAGCAATTTATGCAGTGTCTCCATTTTATCAATGGGGGATGGATATACTGGGTCATTTGCCAATTGCTAAGGGTCAGCGAAAATTTCTGTTAGTGGCCATAGACTATTTCACAAAATGGGTTAAAGCTGAGCCACTAGCTGTTATAACTACTGCCAAGATACAGAGTTTCGTATGGAAATATATAATCTGTCGTTTTGGGATACCGCAGGTGATAGTCACGGATAACGAAAGGCAATTCGATAACCACAGCTTTAAGAATTTTTGTGACAGTTATAAAATCTCACACCGACTCACTTCAGTGGCACGCCCTCAGAGCAATGGCCAAACTGAAGTAACTAACCGTATCATACTTTGGGATTCAAAAACGAGGTTGGGAAAGGAAAAAGGATTTTGGGTAGATGATTTACCAAATGTACTATGAGCGTATCACACCACTCCTAGGGGGCCGGTAGGAGAGACACTATTCAAATTATCTTTTGGTATGGAAGCAATGATACCCGCTGAAATTGTAAATCCAACTTTGAGAATGCAAGTTGAACAGACGAATGACGACATCACAAGGGCAAAAGTCGACCTACTTGAAGAAGTTAGAGAAAGGGCCGCTATCAAGACAATGGCTTACAAACGTAAGGCCGCTAAATATTTTAATCGCCGAGTTAAGCCCAGAAGTTTCCAACCACAGGATCTAGTTTTAAGGAGCAGTGCAGCTGGTGGACATCCACCGTCTAAACTGGAGCCTAATTGGTATGGTCCTTTCGAGATCATCAAGAAGATAGGGAAATGAGCATACAGTCTCAAAGATATGAATGGTAAACCATTAGGAAGACCATGGAACGCAGAGCACTTGAAGAAATATTATCAGTAATTCATCAGTTTTTTTTAACATATGTAGTTTTATTACATAAGTATTCATACATTTAATTTTAAAGTCAATAAAATGCCAAGGCGGATGATTGATAAGGGTGTTACGGAAGGATCAGCCTAGCTGGGAAGTCCTGGTTCACCTATTGAAGTCGACATACGGCAACCATTTGTTAATTGGTATGGTCCCTATTAATGTTTTATCAAGCTATATGAATATCTCTTCAATTACTGCTACAATCAAATCAGAGTGATGAGCCTATGTTTCAAAACTTAAGGCGATGAGCCTTAATTAACAAATCAAGGCGATGAGCCTATGTCTCAAAATTCAAAGTGATGAGCCCTAATTAAAAAATTATGGCGATGAGCCTTAATCAACATATCACGGCGATGAGCCTATGTCTCAAAAATCAAGGTGATGAGCCTTGCTTAAAGAATTAAGGCGATGAGCCTTAATCATCATGTCAAGGCGATGAGCCTATGTCTCAAAACTTAAGGCGATGAGCCTTAATCAAAATATTAAGGCAATAAGTCTATATTTCAAAATCAGAGGTGATGAACTTTGGTTCAATATTCTTGATGACGAGCCTTCATTTCATACAAGGCGATAGTCCACAAAATAAAAACAAAAAAATATATATATTTTTAGGGTCTGCCCCGATAAGAGGCAGGGGTACCCGCCTCCAATAAGGGACGGGTGCGCCCGCCCCCAAATGGGGCAGGGGCGGGTTCTCCTACCCCCAATATGGGGCGCCCGCCTCCCCTCATGGGGTGCCCGCCCCCAAAAAGGAGCGGGGCGGGGCGGGGCGGGGCGGGGCGGGACGGGGTAGGTTCCTTCCCACGCACATCTTTTTTATTTTTTTATTTCTTTCCCTACATTTTTTCACTTTCCAATATTGTTTGGGAGAGTATACTATCATACATTGCAACCATACAATCAATGATTATAAAGTGAAAAACAATCAACGATTATAAAGTGAAAAATTGCAACCAAGCAATTAACGATTATAATGTAAAAAGCAATTTTATTAAAGATGTATGTTTTATGTCAAACATATAAAACTGAAATTTGCAATAGTCAATAATATTCGAAATGAAATAGATTGAATGTTATAGTTTTCATGATTAAGCAGGACAACCGCCATGAAACTAAAACAAGTAAAACAACTGCTTAATTATCAAGAGAACCAGCGGGTTGAGATCCAACCCCTCCATGATCAGTTACTTTGACCTTCTGAGCAGCTAAATCTACAGCTCGACGTTTTTTCAGATGCCTATCAAATTCATCTGAGTTTATCTCTGAATGATCATCAACCAGCCACTCATTGGTCATTTTGATAGCAGCCTTCAAAGACTCCACGCCGTACATGTGCAAGTTGCCCTTATATTCGGCAGACATCTTGTATTTTGCTACGGCCTCATCATCTGCAATCTCCAACTTTTTGCGAAGCTGGTCTACTTCTTTATGAAGGTGAACGATCTCACTATCTTTTTTCTTAGACGTAGCTACTGACTTGTCCAACAAAGACTGCATCTCTGCTATAGCTTTCTTCTTGTCATGATCTCTATCGGCTGCATATTTCTCCAATTTCTCCAAATCACGCAATACTTTCTCCTCCATAACAAGCATCTGTACAACAGAAAAAATTGAAATTAAATGGAGAATAAAATTAAATGAGAAAGCAATAAAATGTCATCAAAGTATAACAACTTACCCTGCGGTGGTTGGTATACATAATACGTCGCATGGCAGCTGCTTCTTTACTTTTTAAATTCTCAATAAGTTTCTCATTCACGCAACCTAACATGATCTCAGCTTCAACAGTCGAATCAACGGGAGGAAATCCAAACTCCTTGAAAGCATGGGCATCATTACCCATGGTAGTGCGCGACATGGAGCGAGGGGCAACTGTTGCCTCAGCAGTGACTTTTCCTTTATCAGCCCGCCTTTTCTTTTTGTTTAAGGGAGATAAAGACGGGTCTTCAGCATCAGTGGCGAATCCTACCATATCCATCACGCCTCCAAAATCAAAATCATCCATATCTGAAAGAAAAATAGAAGTTGATGCAACAAATACATGAAAAAATAAAAAGTTCAAAAAGACGAATAAAGACATAAAAATAGCCTACCCTCAGGTGATCCAATATGAACCTGCCGCAAGTTCTCATTAGATAAAACCTCGTTCATATGCGACCCTGGAGGCGTCAAGCTTAAAATCTTATCTAGACGTGCCTTCAACTCATGATCAAGATCCAGGGCCTCATTAAAATGTTTACAAAACGGAGTTCTCCAACAAGTTTTGAAAGAGAATTGTCCTACTTCAGGTCGAACAAAAAAGAAACGTCTCCTCCAACCGCTATTTTAACTGGGAAAATGAGGTAATAACAATCCTAACTTAAGTTGAATATACACGTAACAGTTACTCCCAAGCACAGAATATATATCAAACACACTTCTAAAAAGCCTCAAACACGGCTCGATATTATTTGTAAGGCACAAGTATAAGAAGTAAGTTGATATACGCCAAGAGTTAGGGGTCAATTTGCCAGGAGTAACATGAAATTCGTTGAAGAAGGAAACAAACAAAGGATGAAGAGGAAATCTTAAACCAGCTGTCATGCTATCACGGTAAGCTACCACTTCCCTAGGGTCTGATCCTGGGATTCTCTCACTAGGATGGGGAACTCGATACAAATGACCGGGGGGTAATTCATATTTTTTTAACATTTTCATAAAACTTTTCAAATTGTAAATACCAGCATCCTTTGGTAGATCTAACTCTATTAAATTGCCACTTGGAGAATGTTCAGTTTGAGTATTGAGTGGGCGGGATACTGTAGAAGAATTGGTATCGGAATCTACCAATCCAATAGAGGATGAAAATTCAAGTATGGGATCAATGTCAAATAAAGGAGAACCGGACCGCCTTCCCCCCAGCAGGGGGCGGACGAGGCTGCCCGCCCTTAGCAGAGGACGAGTGAAGCTGCCCGCCCTTTGTAGGAGGCAGGCTTGACTATCGCCCCGTCCCGCTTTCGTCCCGGGTGGAATGATTTCGAGCTATAAATGAATTTCCCTCGTCCAAACCTACGTCAAGTTCATCAACGGGATCATTCAAATATCGAGGTCCACCACGTCCTTAAGAACTAACAAATGTCCATTCTTCAACTGGCAGAAAATTATCATCTATTCCTATAGATAGGGTGCGATAAGAGGGACTACTGTTAGAATTATTGGTTGAAGAACTTCTACTAGAGGTAATCACCATCTTATGCATCTAAGAAGATGGCTGAATTTTTTTTTTCTTATAAAAAAAAAAAAAAGAAGACAAAAGTGAAAATATTACCTCAAGCGATGAAAGAAGAAAAAACTTTTATAATTTAGACAAGAAAGAGGAGATCAGTCTGAAAAGAGTTCCAGCAAAACGAGGAGATATGAGAATACTACAAATAATATCCCCTCTACCTCTTTTATATATATATATATATATATATATATATATATATATATATATATATAAAATTTTTTAAATGGGGCTAAGATTTAAACCCATATCAATTTTAAATTAGGCTCAAAATATTTATTCTATATTTGGCCGATTAATTACCATATAATTTTCATTATAAATAAATAATGAATTATTTATTACATGTATTATTTTTCAATTTTTTGGCCAAAAGTAGCTAATTAAAAAACAATATTTCTACTTCTCATTGACAATGGTCCATGAAAAGTAGAGGGGCTTATGATGATAAATATGATTATACTTTGGTAGATGACTGCTGCTCTCTTTGGGACGCATGCCTTAAGTGTCTGCCCGCCTCATCGGTCTGCCCGCCTCACTGTTCTCATAAGCCTGCCTCTAGCAGATAGACAACCATAATCTAGCTGCCATCAAATTAATCAGATAGATAATCTATAAAATGACAGTTACCCATGTCCAGTGGAAATATGAAACACCAGCAGTTGAGAAAGACGAAACGTCCCTCATTAATTTCTAATATTGAAGGAGATCAAAAGGCACCGCCATTAATGACCATTGAAGGCTACAACTGCAGGTCATTCCTATAAATAGGAGATCAACCCTCTAGGTAAAGGTAGAACATACATACTCAATATTGTTATTCTGCATATTTGAATTAATCACATACTGATTATCACGCCGGAGTGGAAACGGGGGACAAAGACCCACCACCTTTTGCAGGTCTCCACCACTGCTGCCACTGTACTTGGCGGAGAAGAAAACATATAATCATCAAAAAGAAAGGAGAGAGAAATATATTAAATGCTTCTTGAGAAAAGTAAAATAAAGAGTAAAAATAAAGAGGTTGTTGGAATGTTTAAAAAAAAATGCTCTTTAAATTTAATGATGCTCTTTAAATATACTCTTAATGATATA